>PVKB01001970.1:0-336040 GCA_004027205.1 Ctenodactylus gundi
AGCTACATAAAGAAGACAGCCACAATCTTACCTTCTGCAGTGATCATTTCTAGTTACGAAGTGGCAAAGTGGTGTGACAGATTCTTGTGTCTGGAAATCTCTCACAGGTAGATTTGTTTTGGCTTTAGAAATATCATGGATCTTTATGTTGCTTGTGAGCTCCCTGACTTGTTAACTTTATTCACAAATAGTTTGTCCTTTGACCCGTGTTCTTCAAGTTCAGATTTCTACAGTGGTGTCTTTTTTTCCCCTTCTTGTTTTTACTTTTCCATCCTTTGCTACCATTATTTTAAAGGCTGAATAATTCTGGGCTGAATTTATGAGCTAGAGCAGAAATTGGCATCACTGTACACTTTAACACGGTTTGATAATCAGCTTGCCACAAGCTGAATTGCATGAAACCTCAAAGATAGCATTTAAATGCTAATGTCACTTTTTAACAGACCAATACCATCCAATGCCATGACTTGAGAGAATAAATATATCCATGTTCTCTTCGCAAACCTAATCTCCACGCTGCCTCATGTTCCCGTGCAATTACTGGCTGCTACAAGGGCTCTTACACCCAGGAGACTCTCTGTCTCTAGGAAGGGGAGCCTGAATGCCACATGGTGGCAGATTTATGGAGGCACACTGGCATCTTCCATGTAGGAGACTGATAGCCAAGAGTAACCTAGTCCCCCTAGGACATTGGGACAAGTGAACAGAGAGTGCCTAAATTGGTAAGGTCTTAAAAAATGAGATTACAGAGGGAAAGAGCAAAGAAAACCGAAGACGGTATTGATCTGCCCCCTTCAGATCCATTTCTCTGTGTAATGTATAAGATCAGTCAACTCTGTGCAAATATGATAATCTCCCCCTTTTCAGAGTCACAGTGAAAGAAACAGAGCTAATATATTAGAAAGTCTGCTCTACTGACGCAGAGATGCAAGGATTTGGTTCTGGCTCTTCCGGCTGCTAGATGTGCTCACTTAACCAGGTTGTTTTCCTGATCTGAACTTCCAATCTTCCCACATGTAAAACTAAGTATTAAGCTAAAAAAAATTTTGTATCTGTGAATCTAAATATGCCCTGATATTTTTAGCTTAGACAAAGTGTAAACACAAAAATCGTATTTCAGACATGCCTGGCAAAATCTGAGCTCTTGCAAAATAATGTTCCTTCTAAAATGTTACTTCAACCAAACCATCTGACCAAGAAATTATTAATCTCTGCTCTTTGGCAGGCTGAGGTAGAAGAATCACTTGAGCACAGGAGTGTAAGGCCAGCCTAGACAGAGTAAGACACAATTTCAGAAGAAAAGATTTAGAAGAAATTACCTACTGTGACCAAAATAAAGGCCTTAACACACTCTCTGGGCAATTAGAAAACTGAAATAGATTGTGTCAGTGTTATTCTTTCCAGTTGGGCGGGTTTTTTTTTCCCAAAAAAAGAGTATATGAAGGTAAAAGGACAAAGGAAACTATTGCTTAAATCTTCACACAAAAGAGAATAGTAGGAAGTAACTTTTTTTCCCTATTAGTCTTTCATATCTTTGGTTTTTTGCTCAGTTAGTTTGCTTCAGGGTTTTATGTTATAGGATTGTGTGCTGCTACCTGATCAACTGATCAATTCATACTCTGGCTTTTCTTTTATCTACCGGACATCACTTTTATCCTTTATTATTTATTTTCTTCTCTTCTTCTTTTTCCTCTTGCTCTACACTATAGACCTTTTATTTTTTTCAAGTCCCTGAATAAATTCTCAGACTTTAGCTACACCTTTATATTAATGCTTTCCTTTTACCATTTTTTTTTTTCATCCTGTCCCTTCTCCCCTCCCTGGCACACCCCTAAGTCTCAGTACTATTACTCATAGGGCTTTTCTCTCTGTCAACTCTGGGCTGGGGTAGGAGTATCTCCAGGCTTTTCTGTCACACAAACATTTATCTACTTTTCAAATCCCACCTAAAATTAACTCATAATCCTGATCTGCCCCATCCCTACTCCAGCTCCTCTAGTCTTCGAACTGGTAAGTATCAGTAACTCTCCTCCATATAGAAAGACCAAGAGAGACATATTACCTGCCTATACACTATTTGGCTAGAAACAGATCAGTAACACAGTTCTATGTATTTTTACCAATAAGATAGTGGTGCCATGAACAAATTCCTTTTATAGGTCATCACAATTATACACAGAAATCACCTTGAGAAACTTCAATGGTAATTAGTATGCTAAGTAGGGACTAGGTATACATGTCAGTACTGGGTTAAGTATAAATATATAGCTAGTAGGTAACTAAAATAAAGTATACTGGGTAGATCTAAAACAATATAAAACATTATTATTTTAAGGTCTGTGACATACTATCAATATCAATAACACAATTCAATAAGTCAACTCTAGGTTCAATGAGATGTACAGTGAATATATATTGCATCTATTACTGTTGTGAGAATATTACAATGTTACTAAACTCTGCTAATTAGTTGTTAATATTAGAGAGTACTGTAAAGAGTAAACCTTTACTCAGGTTATAGATGCTAACATCATTAATGATCTTCATATTTAAGTTACATTAACAAAGAGTCTGTCAAGGTAACACTTAAAACACAGTCTAATTCAAGAATCTCAGGAAAAAAAAACAGAGCCCATAAATACCAGTGCCCCAACTCACTGTAACAGAACCACGAGAAAACATGGTAATAAATCACCTACAGAAAGACCTGACACCCCAGAAAACAATACTAGGAATCTTTTTGTTTTGTTTTGTTTTCATTTTTTGAGACAGGGTCTTGCTCTGTAGCCCAGGATGGTCCCGAACTCACTATGGTGCCCAGGTTGGCCTTGGACTCATGGTAATCCTCCTGTCTCAGCCTTCTAAGTGCTGGGATTACAGGCGTGCACCACCATGCCTGACTTATGTGGTGCTGGGGAATCGAACTTGGATACTTAGCGCTTGGCTAAGTAAGCGCTTGCTAAGCAAGTGCTTTAACTGCTGAGCTATTCCTCCAGCTCAATACCACAGATGTTGAAACAGCAGAACCCAAAGATGAAAAAGGCAAAAAGAATGATAATTTCTGGGCCCACAAATTCTTAAAATTGAAACAGGAAATGAAAGAGCTATGCCGGGACATAGCTCTACTATCAGCAAATATTGACAAGAAATTAGAGGAAAATAAAGAAGATACAAACCAAAAGATAATAAAAGCAATACAAGAAATTAGGGAAGAATTCAGCAAATATGAAAACAATGCAAGTTGACCTTCAGGATGTGAAAAACATACAGGTACAAATAAGTAACCAGTCTGAACATTTTGAGAATAGAGTATCAGACCTAGAAGATAAAGTGGATAAGGCCATAAACAATGCAAAACAAAAAAGAAACAACATTTGATGAATGACTCAAAGAAACAATCTCAGAATTACGGGAGTGCAGGAGAAAACTGAGGACAAAACAAAAGGCTTAAAGGCCATGTTCAACGAAATTATGGAAGAAAATTTCCCAAATCTAAGGAAAGAAATGGAACACTGAACTAGGATAGGCATATAGAATACGAAACAACTTTAATCAGAGAGAACCTCATCACGACATCATAATTAAAATACAAGAGACCCAACACAAAGAATATTAAAAGCTGTAAGAGAAAAACAGGATAACTTACAAAGATAAGCGCTTCGGGACAACTGCAGATTTCTTAACCCAGACCCTAAAAGCCAGGAGATCATGGAGCAGTATCATCCAAGCACCAAGAAAACATACATGCCAACCCAGACTGCTATATCCAGTGAAATAAAACTAAAGAAATTTACAGCCACTAAGCCAGCATTATAGAGAATACTTTAAGGAAATTTAGAAAGCAAAAAGGAAGCTAACAACACCAAAGACCTCAGAGAAAGCAACAATAGACATAGGAGACTGAGCTGACAAGAGAGTTAAATAAGGTAAATAATGCTGAAAAAGTTTAACGATGGCAGGCCACACCAAATATACCTTGATATTTACTATAAACGTGAATGGACTCAATTCACCTAGTAAAAGACACAAATTGGCTGAATGGATCAAAAAAAAAAAACAAAAAACAAAAAAACCATACTTTGCTGCTTATAAAAGACAAATTTTACCTGCAAGGAAACTCATAGACTGAAAATAAAAGGATGGAAATGCAGTTAAAACAGGGGTTCCAATCTTTACCGAAGATCAAAATCACCTGGAGAAACTTTTTGGAAATGGCAATTACTGGAACCCCACTCCCTTAATCTCTCTGACTTAACATCTAGAAGTGTTGAATTTTTAAAAGTCCCCCATAGATTCAAGCAAGAATCCAGGGTTGAGAATCACTGATATAATGAAAATTTGTTTCTGATCAGTACAATGACAGAAAAAACACATTAAAAAAACAAGTCATAAAACCAACTGTTTAATTGAAGCTATACAAAAAGAGGCAATAACCAATAAAATTAGGAAAGAATATTTAGAATGTTTCAAAAGGTTTAAAATAGGACCAGGACACTTTACAAAAAATCTGTGAGAAATAAAATTCTTAAACTGTAAATAGAAATGTAACATTACAGAGTATATAAAATACAAGACAGAAATAGAAAAGGACAATATGTATTCTAAGTCAAAGAGAACTATTAATAATGACCAAACATTCAAGTTTCAATTTACAGTTCCTAGGTATGACAAAAGATATCACTATACACATCTTTCAAAACAGTTGGCAATATTTTTCAATTAACCATGTGTAGTATCATCTTCTACAAAGTCTTTGGCCATCTCTGCTGTAATCACATCAATATGACTAACCTGAAGGACAATAAATGTTAGAAAAATAAGTTAAATTTTAAGAAAATATGCTATAATGTTCATCATACAGGACAATATTCAAAATATACAACCTACCACTTGTAAATTTTTCATGTCTAATGATTCTGAAGCACTGTTAAAATCTTCATTTACAAATGTAAGGTATGGGTTTAAAAAATACTGTAGATTTTAACATTCTGAATACAGATACTTGAAATACCTTTTTGCTCAGTTTCTATTACTTTACTATTTCATCCAAGAACTGCAAACCTGGATACCATTAGGAAGAGCTATGTGGTCCAGCCAAATGTTAAGTGAACATAAGTAACAAAGACTACGTTGAAGAAGCACTGAACAGACCTGACAGGAAGCTACTGCCTCTTAATATCAATAAATATAATAAATGCTGCCCCAACACTGCTAAATTTCATCAGTGTCTTTGTTTTCCTGCAGTAGCAAGAACTGAACCCAGAGCCTCATGTATTCTAGGCACACGCTCTATTACTGAACCCTAATCCTTTTAAAATTCTGAAAGAGGGTCTCATGAAGTTGCAATCCTTCTGTTTCAGTCTCTCAAGGAACTGGAATTACAGGGGTGCACCACCATGTAGTCTGTCAGAGGCACTGAAAAGGTTTTTGTTTACAAAGATATCAGATAAATAATGACTTAAGTTTTTCACTATTTAAGTAACATAAAACTAAAATTTAAAAATACAATTGTTTAAATGCTAAGAAATTTCATGTAAAATATGATTACCTTATTTCTGAACTTTACACCATAGAATTTGTCAGCTGACTCAAGCAGTTCAGGCCTAAAAGTAGTTGTAATAAACTGAGCATGTACAGCAAGTTCCATAATCATATCTGTAAAAAAAAAAAAAAATTTAGTAAGTCCCTCTCTTAGTAGATATGATTACTCTTACCTAAAAATTCAAATTTGTCAGGAACAGCCTGTGACTTTATTCTCCATTCATAGATCTACAAAAAAAAATACCAAAATGACTTCTCAAATTAGATAAATTTTAAATTCCAATCTCAATCTATTTTGAGACAAGGTCTTGCTATTGTGGCCCAGCCTGGGCTCACACTCACAATTTTGCCTCTGTGCTTAGGTATTTTTTGAGACAGGGGCTTATTCTATGGCCAGGCTGGTCTTGAACTCACTACAGAGCACAGGCTGGCCTTGGACTCAACAGCAATCCTCCTGCCTCAGCCTCCCGAGTGCTGGGATTACAGGTGTGCACTACCACACCCGGTTTATGTGGTGCTGAGGAATCAAACTCGGGTACTTAGCGCTTGACCTAGCGCTTGCTAGGCAAGTGCTTTAACCGCTGAGACATTCCTTCAGCCCTATGTGCTTAGATTAAATATTGTGTGCTACCACACCCCTCTACTTCCAATTCCTAAGGCTATAGAACTTAAAATTTTAACATTAAGAATAAATTTTAATACAGCATTAGAGCTATCAGAAAAAATTTTCTCACACATACTTTAAAAACAAAAGCCAACATCTCCCCTCTGCTACCCCACTCCCTCACAAAATCTTATTAACTTAAAAAGATTGATCAGAATTACATTCTTTGTCATTTCTCTTTTTTTGAGACAGGGTCCCTCTGCAGTCTAGGCTGCCAACAAACTCACAGCAATCCTTCTGCTTCAGCCTCCTGAGTACTGGGATCCCAGGCAAGTGCCACCATACCCAGCAAATTTTTATGTGGTGCTGGTGAATTGAACATAGGGCCCTGTGCATTCTAGGATAGCACTCTAACCACTTACCTACACCCTCCAGCCCCAGAATCACATGCTTTAAATATAGAATTAACATCGTTCATGACAGTTACTACTGTAACAAGGAGAAAAACAAGTTTTAAAATGAAAATTATTACATAAATTTGGAGTATAATTTTCAAGTGCTTCAAAGGATATATTTCTCACATAACTACACTGGGAGGAAAGAGTCTAATAACACGCTTAAAAAAAACACACCAGAAACTATTAGAAGAGAAGTAGTAAAATGTCATTTTTTAAACAAATTCTCACTTTTCAGTATACAACTAAGTTAGGGATATAACTCGGTGAAACAAACCTGCCCAGTAAGCCCAAAACCACAGGTTCAATATCCAGCACCAAAAGCCAAACAAAACTGTACCTGATACTGCTTTTCTGTGTTGAGCATCCAGGGCTTGGTCAATTTCATCAAACAAGTAAAAAGGGGCTGGGTCACATTTCTGAATGGCAAAAATCAGAGCAAGGGCTACCAAAGATTTCTGTCCACCTGAGAGCTGTTGCATTTCTCTCATTTCACCTTGCTTGCCTGTAAATGACACCTAAGAAAATACACCAAGTTAATATTTTAAAAGAGTAGAACCACTACTTTTTCTGGTACTAGGTATTGATTCCACAGCCTTTACCTTGAGCTATATCGCCAACTCTTTTATTTATCATATTATTTTACTTATTTCTTCTGAGACAGAATCTCTCTCTGTTGTCCAGGCTGGTTCTGAATTCATTAGATAGCACAGGCTGGCACATGTAATTTTTAATTTTGAGACAAGGTCTCACTAAATGACTGAGTTGCTAGGGCTGGGGCCAAACTTGCATTCCTCCTGCCTCAGCCTTCTACAGTACTGAGAATATAGGTGTATGCCACCGTGCCTAGCTACTATTGCTTCTTAAAATTAAGCTTTGCATAATGTGCTGTCAATTTAGATTAGCAAAAGATTCTATAAATTCTATTACAATAATGCTTTCAGACAATTAAATGCAAAGGTATTTTACCCTAATTCCAACTCCAGTGAACTGGTCAACGGATGGGACACTGCTTTGTGACCCAGAACCCCTCTCACTTTCACCACTTCCTTCTCCTTCATCCTGAGACTGACTGCCTTCCACATCTCCTTTCTTCATCACCAAAGTAGCTTTACCACCAGGTACTAACTTCTGGAATACTTCACTGAAGTTCTTGGAGACCTTAAAAATAAAAAGGTGTTGTTTCAAGTATGTATTTTGCTTAGGCTGAACTGCAGATATTACTGCCCAAACAAAGACATTTAAAAGCAACTAGAAGTATTTTTTAATCTTAAGAGCAACAGAAATCTTTTCAGAGCTATGTAACACAAGTTACTGTAACACTGTAGGTGCTAGATTTGTCTGCATGCATTAGATTTATGTACAAATTAGGAGCTGAGCACTTTGTCCTGTTGTATTTTAACTACAAACAGAAACAAACCTGTTTGAAAGTTAACTGAATAGCTTCATATTTTCGAAGTTCAAGTACATTCATCAGTTCCATTATTGATTTGTACCCTCTATCAAGCTCTTCTTGTCGCTTTATTAACTTTTCTTTCTGCTCAGAGAAATTCACAAACTGATCTAAAGCTTTTTTGTTAACATGGCTGTACTTCTTTAATTCTGTGTTGCACTGCTCAAGTTTTCGAAACAACTGTAAAAGGAAAAATGCATAAATAAGTTAATAAACTACAGAAAATTTGCAGCAATACTTCAGACTTAAAACTAACTAGATTTACCTGTTTGAGGCTAAGTGTCTGGTACTTTTCAAATGCTTCCTGGGGAAGTGATCCAAGTTCTCGAATTTTCTTCATACATTCCTCTTTCTTCTTTAACAGCATGCCTTGTCGGTTTGTCATCTTTTCCAGTTCTTTAGTATCATGATTTATAGCATCCATGTGTTCTTTTTCCATATTTTTCCAACGTTCCATACTCTTCTGAAGCTCCTTAATTCCAGCTTCTGTTTTATCAATGGAATTATCCAAATCTGAGAGAGAGAAAAAAAAAAAACAAAATTAGGCTATAAGATACATTTTAACGCCAAAGTGTTACTTGAGCAAGATTTTAATGGTCAAAGTTCCTAAAACAAACTGTAGGCTTTTTACAGTATTTAAATTGTACTATGAAAATTCACAAATCACTAATGTCAAAATAAAATTAGGTGTACACGAGTCACTCACAACTGAGCCAACAATGGCCAATTAAGTAATTTTTATTATTTAATGTTCATGTTTATAAAAAGCTAAGACAAAATTCTTTTCTTCTCAGCAACTAAACAGTAAAAATCTTTATTCAGGTATTTCATTTTTTAACAGTATAACACAAAGACATGGTATTTCATAAATATATCAAACATTTCAACAAAGTTACTATTTATAATCAACTCACTAAATTGCATTCATTATAAACTCATGAAAAAAACTTTTGAGTAATTATTTTGCCTATTTAAAGTTCTTATTTTGTAGTAAACAATTCAAAGAAGTTAAATTTAACTAAATAAAAAAACAAATTTTACTGCATAAAAATTCACCTTCTGATCGTGCCATAGTATCTTTTACTCTTTTATTTATGGCTTCAAGTTCAGATGTTGTAGCAGTAAGAACAGTACCCCCCTCTGTCTCTCTCAGTTCATTAAGTTCCTGCAACATAAAAGGACCTATGAGCATTAAGCCATGAAACATGAATTCTGTTAGTTTCCAAATGACTGGCGACAGTTGCTACTATTGTGAGGTATAATGACAGCAATTTGACTGGACTAAGAAATGCCTATTTACACTAAACACAATTCTGGATACAACTGTAAAGAGATTTCCAAAGAATGCTGGCACAAGGGATAGCAAACAGATAGGGAAGGCCTGTACCGAATGCAATCAGCACCATCCAATGGGGTAGGGAGTATAAGTGGAACAAAAATGAAAGGAGGAACCCTGATCGCCTGTACTCTTGCTTTCGCTGCCTGGTTGCCATCAAGTGAGTCACTTTCTTCTACCATGCCCTTCTACCATGTTTTCTGCCTTGCCACAGGCTTAGAAACAAGAGGGCAAGTCAACCGAGGACTAAAACCTCAACAAGTGGGAGCCAAAATAAATCTTCTCTCCTTTAAGTTGATGATGTTCTCAGGTACTGTTTTATAGCAACAAAAAGCTGAATAACATGTTATCTGAACATTCAAAGAAAACAAAATATAAAATTATATACTTGAAAATAAAGGAGCCTTTAAAAAGGAAATGAAAGTAATAATGTAACTACTACAAAATTTCTCAGCATCTGATTGAAAAAAATATTAACTAGCATTTACGGAATACCCACACGGTGCAAGGACAATAATTATATAAAGAAAGCAGTACTGTTACACTTATTTTACATAAGAGAAAACAAGGGACAGACACATTATCTGACTTGCTCAAAATCACACACTAAGTGGCAGCACTAGAACTCCAACAAAGGGCCTTCGGCCAGGCATGGTCTTTCCATCCCCAAAGCCCACACTCTCAGTCAGACCTGCTCCTATAACCACTTTCAGTAGTTTATGTTTAAAGGAAACCCCCCAAGAAAGAACAACATACCTGCTCTACTTGGTCCAAGCGTTTTCTCAGATTCTCATTGAGGTAAGTCTCTACTCGAGTGATAATACCTTCCAATTTAATTCTTTCATTTAGCAGCTGTCTGTTTTCCTGAAATTAAGAACATAAATTAGTTGTGTACACAGGCGCAAACATTTGCCTACAGAAATGCTGTAAATCTGCTGTCTTCTCCATTACTTGTGCTCAAATGAGGTGAAATGGAGTTTTTTTATTTTATACCCTTTCAAGAAATCCTATACTTTCTTAATTTTCTCCATCTATTCAACAGAATGCTAATTCATTTTTTTAAATTTGGCATGATTTTTTAATATCCTGCTTAAAATGTTACCATTTTTCAGTTTTTGGACCCAATACTGGTTATTTACATCTCTATATTAAAACATCAAATGTTACGCAAGGTGATCAGATAGATGTGTGAGGTAACAAATTCATCTTACTAATAGAAAACGTGGCATTAAATAAGATTTCAAAGAAAGATTTGTTATGTAATCCTAACATAACTGCAAAGGCTGAGAAAAAAATTAAAGTCTTATTTACTTTTATGTAAAAAGGCCCATGTGTTTTGGTTTGCTTGCTTTGTTTTTTTAGTAACAGGGTCTCACCGAGTTGCCCATGCTGCTGGCTGGTCTCCAACTTGTCATTCTCCTGACTCAGGGTTTCAAGTAGTTGAAATAACAGGTGTGCACCACTGCATCCAAATCATTTTTGTATTTTCACAACATTTTTTATAAAAGCATTCTTTTATTTAGTAAGACAGCCACTTTTCACAATAGTTGATTATCAGTGAATTTTTTTCTTTAAGTGTACTTGCCTGCTGAAGTTGACGAATTTCATCATTCAGGGCATCTACTCTTTTTTGATCTTCTAGACTAAGCTGAGAAAGCAAATCAGTTCCCAGCTCTGCTTTCAGTGATTCTCTGGTAGACTCCATAGCATGCAAACTTGCCTCCAAACTTTGTAAGCTACGTTGCTACTTGACAAATATAAAGATATTAGTCAATGCGTTAATAGTAAAAAAAGAACCAGAAATGATCTTATATTAAAGTGAAATAACTGTAACTCAATAAATATTAAATGTAGTATGATGCTAAGCCGTAACTTGTAGGTTAATAATATAAATCCTTTTTGACGTGCAGTATTTTCAATTTATGATGCATTTATTGGGACAAAACCTCAATGCAGGCCAAGGAGCAATTGTATCAATTTTTTAAAAAGGGAGTGGTGGTGAAAAGAGGGCTAGAAATTGAACCTGAGGCCCTCATGCATGTTAAGCAAATGTTCTGCCACTGGGCTACATGTCACTTCTTTGTAAATTTTATCTCGACACAGGGTCTCAATAAAGTTGCCCAGCCTAACCTTGAATTTGTAATTTTCTAACACCAGCTTTCAGAGTAGGTAGAATTTCAGGTATGTGCCAAAGCATCTAAATCTAATTTTTAATTATTTTTTCTTTTGGCAATATTGGGGAATTAAACATTTTGTATTGTGCATGCTAGCCAACTGTTCTACCACTTTCCTTATTAAACTTGATAATTAGGACAGTGTATACAAGAAAATCTCAGATACTATAAGAGACACAAATCATATTCTATGGTTAAACGATACAGAAATCTAAGAACAAAATGTTAACAGAATGTCTTGGGACAATATAACTGTAAACACAAATACACACATATATGTATAGATATTTTAATCTCTTTTTAGTACTATGGATGTACTGAGTAAAAAGATTTTGCCAAAACCATTTCAAAGTTGATGAGATAATGAACTGTCCTTTATGATAGTCTGCTTTCTATTCATCCTCGTAAGTCTGATAATATAGTCAAATAGCCATAGTGCTTGTCAGATAAAAAGGGTTACAGTAAATACTGACTGCCAAAAAATACTATTATGTTTCAAAATGTCTATTTGTGCATTTAAGATGCAAAATTTGACTGTAACCAACAACAGAAGACTGCAGTATGTAAATATTAAGTATGCCATTTATCAGGAGTCCCCATCTCTATTATTGGTCCACGGCCCATTAGGAACTGGGCTGCAAAGCAGGAGATGACCACTCCAACAGCATGCGAAGCTTTATCTATATTTACAACAGCTCCATCTCTTAGGCCAAGCAGCCATATCACATTGCAAACCCTACTGTTAGGTATTCAAGTGAAAGATCTAGGTTGCAGCTCCTTACAAGAATCTAATGACTGATGATCTGAGGTGGAGATGCTAGCACTACCTCCAATACTACAGAAAAACTGTCTTCTACAAAACTGGTCCTTGTTGCCAAAAAGGCTCGGGGTCACACTGTCACAGATACGCAAAAGAATGAGTCCAAACAAAAATGTGGACCATAGAGATTCAATGATAACCCATATAACATATGATCCATCCTAAATCTATATAATTAAAACTAATACAGACCTTAGGCATAAAGGTTTTCTCTGACTGCTGCCTCTTCTCTTTCAGCATCTTCATTTCTGATAATATGCTATCCCTGGATGCTTTAAATTTCCTTTGCTGAGTTTCTATCTGCTGCATCTGGTTCATCAACTGATCAATTTCATTATTAATCCATATACAAGGCTAAGGAAAAATTTTCCAGGTTACAAATACATGTTCTAAGTTCGTCTCAGTTCTTATAAATACTTGTACTTCTTTCCTTTTATTTATCCAAAGTTCATTTTCCAAAATCTATGAACCATGACAATGCTGAGTAAAATATAAACTAAATGTGTTCAATGATAAAAGCTTAAAACATTCATCTAGTTGTTCCACTTAGTATATTTACTAATATATACCAAAAAACATAATGAATCTAAGTGAAATTTAACAATATTATGTACATTTACATCTTTCAGTTCAACAAATCAGCATTCTTCTTTTTCCTAATATTTCCCATTTATGCTAACATCTTGCCAAATTTAGGCAGTTCAGAAGATATATGCAGATACTTACAAGATCAAAGCTCTAAGGTGTATCTTTTCTCTGTTTTGTTTGTACCAATGGCACAAAGACTATATACTTGCAATTTAAAAATAGTTTCACTCAGAAAGTCCTTGTAGCATTAAAAACATTCTCGATACTCAAGAGCCTATATTCTTAATTAATGTGTGACAAAAATGAGAAGCATACATCAAGTACTTTGTGCCTTGTACCAAAGCCCTACAAATGTTCAACACTAAATCTGCACCAAATGATCTCAAGACAGTAATACCTAATTGACATTTTTCAATCCTTATATACTTGACATCTAAGCAGTATATGAGATTATTGATGCCTCCTACATTCCTCCTTGGAACACTTTCCAGGTTTTCCTTTCACATCACTGACCAATCTTCAGTTTACTTTCTTTGCCTGATAACCTTTTTTCTTCTTTTTATTTGAGACAGGATCTCTCATGTAGCCCAGGCTGGTCCTGAATTCACTATGTAGTCCAGGCCGGCCATAGACTCAACAGCAATCCTCTTGCCTCAGCCTCTAGAGTGCTGGAACTACAGGTGTGCATCACCAAGCCCAGCTTTATGTGGTACTGGGGAATTGAACTCTCGGCCTTGCACTTGGCAAGGCAAGCACTTTAACTGCTGTGCCATTCCTCCAGTCCTACCCGATAACCTTAAATTGTGGTTATTCTCAGGTATTTTTCCTTCAAAAGAAGATTCACTGACATTAGCTATTTAATAGTAAAGTGAGGAATATTAGTTTTTTAAAGATTTTCCTGAGCCTTCAGAAATAAAACATAAGCTATTATGCTTAAATAAAAGCCAAAGTTAAATCCAGACTTATGCAATAACAAAGCTTGCAAGAGAACTTTCTTCCTCTCATATTATGAAAAAAACAAACAGAGTGGGCAAAAGGTAATGCACTACAATAAAAATGCTGTTCTTTCTCCACAGTATGTACCATTAAACACAAAACAAAAGGATATTTTCAATATTTCTGCGCAGATTTTCATTGAGCTTTGCTTCAAGCTCACCTAGTTCTTCTTCCGCTTTCCGAACATCTTTCTGTAATTCAAGCCGAGACTTTCTAGTGTCATAATAACCCCCAGTTAAAGCACCTCGATGACTGACTTGGTCACCTATAAAAAAGCAAAGACAAGACGTAATGCTGTACAATAGCGCCTTCATTCAATGACAAACTGACTAACGGCATTAACTACAGAATGAAAATTAAAGGAATAGTAAGGACTACAAGCCGCCCTGAAAAAAATTAACTAATGCTAAAATTTGCCATCTAAAAAAGTGTACTTTCTACATGAACCCAAAAAGCTGTCAAAAAGTTAAGTGCTAAAGACAAGTAAGAATGTGTCAATGGGACACAGGATATAGTTTAGAATTCCCACCAGTTACACGTGAGAAAATTTAAGCATAAAAGACAACAGCAACAAAAAATCCACAAGTCACAATGATACTTAAAAAAGGGGGACGGAACAGGGTTCTTTCACTCTTTTCTTGAGACAGGGTCTCACTCCATAGTCTATGTGGGTCCTAACCACACTATGCAGCCCAGGCTGGCCTGAACTCACAGCAATCCTCCTGCCTCAGCCTTTCAAGTGCTGGGATTATAGATGTGCACCACCACATCTGGCTATGTGATGCTGGGGAACAAAACTCAAGGCCTTTGGCTAGAGGGAGCTCTTCTTTACAGAAAACTGACAGCTAATGAAAACAGAAACAGTAAGAGGCATCAAATAAATGCTCAAGCACAGACCTTGTTCATATTCACTTGAACAAACCAACTATGTAAAAACTAAATAACTGGACATGAAATTTTAAATATTCTTAAAACTATGACTCTGAGTTGCTCAAGACATATTATATTACTCTATGTGTTAAATGATTTGTTCAATTGTTCATAGCTAAGAATTATTACACTATTACAAACCTTCCAATGTAATACAGTCCATAGTGAAAGCACGGGCCAGTTGGGTAGAAACTTCCATGCTACGACAAATTAGTGTCTTTCCAAACACATGTTTAAAAGCTTTGTCAAATCTGGGATTATACCTCAGCTTACTGATCATAGGAATAGCATCCTAAAAAAGAAGTGTTTCATTAACAAGTAAATCTTTTATAATAATTAAAAACTATCTGCAAAACTATGATTTACACCTTTAGAAATACACACAAATATCCTAATTCTCAAAAGTAATGGCTTTTATCCTTTAGAAGTCAGAAGAATTATTCTACTATAACATTCTGAAAACTTCAATCATGTAAACATGGAATCATCAATGTGTTTAACAACAGAGCTTTGATCTGATACAAGACCTTAGTAGCTCTGAGGCCAGAGCATTCACCTTTAAATTCTGGGTCTGCCAATAAGCTGGACATCTGCTTTGGATAAGTTGCTTACTTCTCTAGATAAGTTGCTTTTTCTACAGAACTGTGATAACAGCACCTTCCTTATAAAGTTATAAAAGTTAACTGAATTAAAAATAATACATGCAAGAACAATGGTATCTTGGTATCTGATACTCAGAAGGCTAAAAAGTGTAAACTAGTATTTCTTCAAAATGTTTCATTATATTATATATAATACTTTTTCATATACAATTCTCATTTTTCTTTTCCTAAACTTACAAAAGGATTTTTAATTTTCTTTTTAAACCATGAAAGCTATCCTATACTGAGGAAAATGTGTACAGATGGAAAGCTTAAGTTAGTTAACGAGAACACCAGTACGAACATCATGCAGCAGCACAATAGTACACTGCTAACAAACAGAGGCCAACAGTATCCATTTCCTAATCAGAGGGCCGTTAGCATAGTGTCACCTTCTGGCTATGACAACTATCACTTTACATTAATCACTTCCTCACTCCTCTTCCTAGTTCCAACATCTAAATTTGGTTTTATTTTGTATATAAGAAACGACAATGCAAGTATTTTTTCCTCTTTTCATTCAAACATCATGTTAGTGAGACTCAATTTTCCTGTCCAACATTTCATAGATAATTTGTAGACTTAAAAACAGATAAAAGATCCTTTTGTGGGTTACAAGATTCTCTACATTCTACTTAAAACTATTTATCATTCTAACGTGAATTCAGTTTGGACCTTAGAGGATAAAAATTTGCTATCACCATCAACATTCTGAAGTCATGTATCTGAAAATAATTGTATTTTTTCAAGAATGGTGCCTGAAGAGTACTTTTAATCCACTTAAAACACACTAGCCACTAACATAAGTACCATCATGCTTTGACAGTCTATCAACTCGCTAGCCACCTTTCACTTAATTTATAAATTATTTTAAAAGCATAACCAGTAAACTTAAAAAAATTCTTAAAATACAATTCTTTAGGAATTTTTCCCCAATTCCCTAGCCTTATGTTTGTTATCCTGGAGATTTACATATTTGTAATGATTTGTTTCACATCTTGGCTGTGACCCGTATTTCTGTCCTCAACCCCACCATCTTAGTTACTTTATCTTTGCTGGGACAGAACCCACCAGCCACAACTTTAGGGAGGAAAGATTTTAGATCACAGTTCTAGAAGGTCACAATCTACTCACAGACATGTGGCTGGAAATAGAACCAGAGACTGGGAGCCCCGGAAAGAGCTCCCCATGGTATCGCAGTACATAGCCAAGTGCAGAGTGGAGACAGAGTGGAGCTAGCATACACTCCATAAGGTCAGGCCCATACCATCTGTTCCTTCCAGCCAGAACCCACCACCCAACAGTACACAGTATCTAAAGGTAGATGAAGCTTCTGGGAGACACTAGACACAAATCAAAACACTCTACCCAGCATAAACTATGCTCCATGAGAAGAAAGCATGTTTAGTTTACTCTTGATCCAATGATTTCCAATGTACAGTAGCTAGGCACTAGCCATGTATTAAACAGATTCTGCGATTAAAAAGTAATTTAACAAGGCAGGTAAACATGAGAACATATTGACTCACATTGGTTTCTGGATATGCAGTGTCCCTGACATCTAACTTGTTAAGGGGCAGAAAAGTAACCTCTCCAGGAAGATTCATTTTATTAAACTCCATTAAAATCTTTGTGCTGACTTCATCTGAATCAACAATGTGATAAAATAACCTACATATAAATAAAATAAGATACATATTTACTATTAGATTTAAAGTGTTACAAACATTTAAGCATCAAACAATTCACCTTTTTTTTCCCTCCCTCTGAGACAGGGTCTATCTAGTCCAGGCTCATCCTGAACTCACTATGGAGCCCAGGCTGGCCTCAGCCTCACAGCAATCCTCCTGCCTCAGCCTCCCAAGTAGTGGTATTACAGGAATGTGCCACCATGCCTAGCTTATGTGGTACTGGGGAATCAAACTTACTTGCTAGGCAGGTGCTTTATTCACTCTGCCATTCCTCTAGCCCCTACAATTCACATTTTTTCACAACACCATTTGTATGGGGAAAAAAAACACTACTTAGAAAATTCCAGTGGCACAGGGAGCCCAAAATGGAAAAGTTCTAGTTTTCTACTACTAGAAACAAATAGTACTATGTCATTTAGGCTGGGGCCAAACTTGTGATCCTCCTGCCTCTGCCTCAGAGTACCAGGACTACAGCCCTGTGTAACCAGGGCCACTTTCTTACTTCCTACGCCCTTAAGTATCAACAAATTTCACCTGTTCCCAGCGGTGACTTCCACACATGTGTAAAATGCTGGCTCACATTCAAAATTGTTCATCACAATGCCATGATAGCCATTTTGAACATGCTGGTTTATTCCTTTTCGACGAAAGTGGTCTAGTACTTTATTTATGCTGTCAATTCCATTCAAAATGGCCTGTAAATTATTTAGCAGAAAATACTATTACCAATGGCACACGTGTTAAGAAACAAGCCCTTTATGCCACACATATATACCAGATATTAAGTTAAACTTCCCCCAACAAGCACTTCTTGTTTCTTATTCATTGGATAAGTGATTTGGACTCCATTTTCTATTGTATGGAACTAGTAACCTACAGTTTTAAAGCTAATTATTTCCGGTGCAATAATGACTCATTTTATGGCTCATATACTGAAAACAACATGCCCACCTTTCCTGTCGCTGCTCTAAGAAGTTGCTGCTTCTTTTCAAGATCTTCTCTTTTGGCAGCAAGCGCCTGCTGCTCTGCATTCTCTTCTCGCCACAGGTAACTAATCAATAAAATCAGACAGCTTTTAATTTTAAATATTTAAGAAAGAAGACCTACCAACAGCTTAGCATACATAAGTACTCAAATCAATCTCGAATAGTTTTCAAAGACCATAAAACAACCAGTAACAAGCACAATTCAAAAACTTAATCATATTTTCATCTGTACTAACTTTCTTTCACTCTGCAATTCATCTTTCTTATTTTTTACTTCATAATACTTTCTGTCCAGTTCTTCTACCCGAGCTTTGACTTCGTTGAGATCCTGGTCCAGTTTCTATAAAAAATAAAAAAATTAAAACTTAAAATTCAATTTCATTAACTAGTCCACAGTGACAGAAAGCAGATTACCAGCTACAAAAGGACAAAGAAGATACTAAAAAGTGAATGAGGAATCACTATCAACATATGTATATGATAACATTCATTAAATGACATATTACACAAACGTATTGTGTATCAGTTGCACCTAAATGAAACTATTGAAAAATTAAACTTCAATTTTTAAAAGGTGTCTGGTACAGAGTACAGTTAGAAAATATAAGCTGACTATTCCAGAAACTACTGCTAAAACAAAATTAATTTGTTCACTATGATCTAATAAACCTTACTATTTTTATAATATATACCCTACAATTTTAGGAGAAAAACAGAATTTAGAGGAAAACAATATAATATTATACATAGCTTACTTTGAAAATAAGTTTCTCCTCCATAGAAAGTACTGTGGTCAAACTACCACTAATGTCAGTTAAAAAGTCTAAACTTAAGTTTGTTCAGTATGTATATGAGTTATAGTTTGTTACACACACACACACACACACACACACACACACACACACACACAAACATTAAAGCATAAAACCACCAAAGAAACCTTTCATTTTTTTCATAATGCCAAGTGTTAAAACTATACTACAAAAAACTTAACTCAGAAGTATACCAAGATGCAAATACCTATTTGCTACCTAATGCAAGAAGCACAATGTAAAACCATTTCTATACAGAATCAAGAGCATACTTCATCTTCACAGCAATCATTTTAATAACCAAAACTATTGGAAATAATATTCAAGTTTGGAAAAGAATAAAGCATCTCCCTGAAAATATTGTTTTATCATCAGGTTCTTTGCAAAAAACAACATCTACTGATATTGGTGGTTCCACAAATTAAGACAAAATTCATTTTATTTCAAGAAAGGATGTCTAAACTATCATAGCTGAAATCATACTAAACAACTTCAACATAACTATCCAGAGTAACCTTAGTTTACTTAACAAAATAGAAATGATAATGCCTACAGAACAACTGACTAAGCTATTGTCTATGACTCCTGGTCATTTTACCTATCAAATGGCCTGCTTACTTTTGAGGCAGCTGTATTTGTCCCCCACTACAGTTTAGTTTTGGCTGTTATTAATTAAATATTAAATAGTGAGTACAAAGAAAAGAGCTGTTCCTGTAAAAACCTGATTAAAGACTTGGGCTCATTCACAAGTCACTAAAAACATTCAATGCATATGCTAACATATGAAATAATTTCAAATGTCAATCACGAAAAGTCAAGGACAGACTATAAGCAAATGAAAAGAAATTTGACTACTAAATCCAACATATGAGATGATCCCAGATGGAATCGTGGAACCTACTTTCATCTAACTTTAAGATGGAATGTTCTTAAGTGCATGGTCACATGAGGAAGTCCTAGGTAAACACCAAACACATCATATTCAAAAGAGACATTCTGTATTTTATACCAAAGATCAGTACATGACATGTATATATCTATGTATGTCTACATATATGTGTATATGTGTGCATATATTTAAAGATTTTGTGCTTTTATTGGGATTTTAAAATAAACCAAACAATAAGCAACTGCTGCAGATGGCACTGGGTAGAAGGATTCCTTCTGTGCATATACATACATACTCTCTTCACCCTATACATTCCATTCTCATAAATTTCATCACCTTCCACTCAGCTGTACATAGCCACACCTATCACTTAAGAAAGCATTTTTCTTCCTCCACTTCTTATTTAAAATAATGTGAGACCTTCCTTACTCCAGGTTTAATCCTCTACATCAATTTTTAAGAAAACATTAAGCATGCATAGTAAACAATGTTTAATTCACTTAGAAAATACATGCAAGGGCTTGCGGAATAGCTCATAAATCAAAGCGTTTGTCTGTCAAGCTCAGGGCCCTGGATTCAATTCCCTAGCACCAAATAAGTCAGATGTGGTGGCACACAGTTGTAACCCTAGCACTCAGGAGGCTGAGGCAAGAGGACTACTGTGTGTTCCAAGCTAGCCTGGGATACATGGTGAGTTCAGGATCAGCCTATAATGCAGAGCAAGACTCTGTCTCAAACAAAACAAAACAAAACAGGGCTGGAGAAATGGCTAAGTAGTTAAAGCGCTGGCCTACCAAGTGCTATGTCAAGTGCTAAGTACCCAAGTTTGATTCCCCAGCAACACTTAAGCCAGGCATGGTGGCGCACAACTGTAATCCCAGCACTCTGGAGGCTAAGGCAGGAGGATTGCTTTAAGTCCTAGCCTAACCTGGGCTCCATAGTGAATTTAGGACCAGCCTGGGCTACACAGCGAGACCTTGTCTCAAAAAACACACACACCAAAAAAGGGAAAATACGTGTAAAATCAGCAATGTTTTAACCAACAAAAATTATATTTTGCAGTAAGTTGTTAAACTGGCAGAAAATTACATTAGAATAACAAAGGAAGTCAGGCACAGTGGTACATGACTATAATCCCAGCTACAAGGGAGATTGGAGGAGGAGAATTCCAAGTTCAGGACCAGCCTAGGCAACTTAGCTTGAAGAATATGGCCCAATTGCAGAGTGCCCACAGGTTCAATTCCCAGAACTTAAAAGATAAATTGCTTCAGACTTGTGCATCATAGTAAAATTAAGAGTAAATTTGGTGTACCTATCTCTTAAAAATGTGTTTTACTTATAATCAGTCTCCATCAATACCCACTGACATGGACAAAATATCCTTAATAACAACAACAAAACAGGGATGGAGGAATAGCAGAGGTTAAAACACTCAAGCACAAGACCCTGGGTTCAATTTCCCAGCACCACATAAGCTGGGTATGATGGCTCACGCCTATAATCCCAGCCCTCAGGAGACTGAGGCAGAAGGAGTCCAAGACTTGTCTGGGATCCACAGTGAGTTCAGGACCAGCCTGGGCTACTGAGAGATACCCTGTCTCAAAAAACAAATAATAAAAACCACCTTGCTGTATGAAGATTAAATTATACTGAACCTTTTTCTAAATATGTGTTTTGTGTATTGATATTTTAAGAGTAGCATGTAAACTCATTTAAAAATAAAAGTAGATAAAACTGTTTATCTTTTGAAAGATTTTTCACAAAGCCATTAAAAAGTTCTTACATTATACTGCTCCAGATTTTTCTCTTTATTTGCCTCAGTATCTTCCAAATCCTTATGTATAGCTGCAATCTGTCTTTTCTTGTCATTAATAGCCTGATCTAAAGACTTGAGCTCCTTTTTGATCCATTTATCCCTTTCTTCTTTTGATGTAAACTGGCTTCCGCGACCCTGCTTTGCATAAAGATCAGTTCTTTCCTGAGTAGCTTGAGCCAATCTACATAACAGAACAGGGTGAAAACAAGAACAGAAAACAGCCAAATTTAATTGCAATTAATAATACAAAGCATACATAGATACAAAAACCTATTCTTAAAACTAAGTATAAAAAACTGCCATTAATAAGACTACCTGGACTAAGTTATTTCTACATAATATTAATTTAACTTTAAAACAGTTCATACTACTAAGGATTTCAGGCAGATCCACTGTTCATTCCAGGTATGGGTAGGTTAGTAAATCTAACCAACTCTAGTACTCCATTTCAGGAACTTTCAAACAGGTTCCAAATGTGTTGACTTACAGCATTTTTAACTCCTTATAATAAAGACACTCAAAAGACTGAAAGGCAAAAGAAAACATTTTCTAAAGAGAATATCAATGTCCTTATTACACTAAAAAAACCTCCTATGAAACAGCAAGGAGGAAAACTCTCAGGGTAAAATGGGTAAAAGATATACACAGGCAATGTACTTAAATCACATTTAAAAAATTCCTATGAAACAGCAAGGAGAAAATTAAAACCTCAGAGGGAAAAATGGGTAAAAGATATAAATAGGCAACACACTTAAATGAATGTTAGTTAAGTGGTATAAAATATAAAATACTAAATCATGAGAAACTGCCAAATACTAACAGGTCAAAGGAGAGATATTAAAATGTCTAGAAATTAAAATAACATTAAGTGAAAAAAAAAAAGAATTGCAGAATTAAACATAAGTTCCCATTTGGGTTTTAAAAAAACCTATAAATGCCTATTTTAAAACAAACATTTAGAGATGCTACCTAGGATAAACTACTTAACTCTCAGAGAACTGAGCTTGTTGAATTTAAAATAGGGATGATATCAATCTCCTACAGCTTGGAGTAGAAATAATGTAGGCACTTATGTGTCCAAGACAACATAGGACCCACGACAGTTGTTTACACTGGCCATTACTCTGTGGTGAACATTTAACTTTTTGTCCTTCTTAATTCATTAACATGCACATTCTGTACAGGAACACTCTGTAAAAGTGTTGGTGAAAAGTCTCTCACCTGGCAATTCCTCGCTCTTCTTTTTCTTTCACACTGTTGAATTTAGGTTCTGTTTCTGCCAGTTCTTTCTGCTTTTCTTCTATTTTTTCAAGCAGCTTCTGCCTCTCTTTTAATAAACGTTTCTGTAAATAAAGCAAGTTAAGTAAAAATGCAACCTGCTTAATTTTTCTTTAAATTTAGCATAGTTTTTCACTAAAAAAGAGAACACTAATGAGAAAACTAATCCCGCAACATGAAGCTAATTTTTTAACAACAGAAACAAGAACTATTTAAACGTTGCTATGTAAGTACAAATCATGCCGCGAAGCTTTTCATAAAAATTCAAGCATAGCATATTTCCCTGTTGTGGAAAAGACTGTGTTCTTCTAAAGTTCCTACTCATCTAATAGTCCAGTCTTTCATTTTTTTAACATTTTAACTTACCCTTTGCTCACTATTTCCTGCCAATTCATCTTGTAAATCCTTGGCTTTAAGCTCCAACTTGGTCCTCTGCTTTATTTGTTCTTGTCTTTCAGCACTAAGCTGTTCTTTTTCTTCTTTCATTGCTGAAATCTTTGTTTTCAATTCTCTAACTTGGCGCTCAATATCCTATTCAGAAAGTATAAACCCAGAAACAGGCAATTAAAAAGAACAGCAGAAATTGTAACATCATTAATCTGCCCCATCTTTTTCTTTCATTCACATTTTTAGCCCTACTATCTCTTTACAATACTCAATCTCTGTGACTCCTCCTTGTAATTATCATTCTATAATTCTGGTGAATCTTATAATCTTACCTCCATTTTATCTCTTGCATCCTGCTGAGCATCTCTTAATTGTCTAGATTTTTCTCCACTTGTTTCTCGCTTAGCAGAAAGCTGGAGGAAGAAAAAGTTACATTCTAACTTACTTCCTGTTCAGTTTATCCTGAATTTTGTAATATCTAACAAAAATGTTTATAGATGCTAAAATAAAAAGCCATTCTTAAAAAGAAATTATCTATCTAAAACAAATTTCTGTGCAGTGTCAGCAAGGCAAATTTACAAAATAATATGGTAGGGAAAAAAATCAAAAAGCTCTATTTAAAGACAGCTTTTCCTCTCCTATGGTCTACCTGACACTGCCCTGTATTTATGGTATAGCTGCAGCAGGGACTATGTAGATCTAGGTATTTTCCTTAATAAATGAAAAAGAAAAAAATAGTTCATTAATGAATTTATTAAGATTTTAATTATTAGGTTTTTATTTAAAAATTGAGAAGTATAAATAATGAATGGGTTCAATGTATTCATAAAAATAAAATTAATCTAATTGTCAAAGCTGAGTATTTTACCTCATCAAGTTTAGCACGAGTCTCATTAAGTTCCTGATTGTAAATGGTATATTCCAGGGCTCGTCTCATTTTATCCCACTTCTGATACTGAGCTAGTTCTTCCTTTTCTTCCTCTAAAGTATGCAATCTCTCTTCAATGTATTTTAACAACTCATTGATTTTTTCCCGTTTGCCCTCTTAAAGAAAAGAATAGGGAGAGGGTGGAGGAATTAAATAGTAATTTTACGTAACACCACTTGTCAAATATGGCATGAACTAAACTTACTCTTAAGAATAATAGCATAACTTATACGACATTGTGTTCCATCCAAATCCAGGATATTAACATGGCAATTAAGATTTTTTTTTAAATCGGAGAACAAACTTACACATGATAACATACTTATATTACACATCATTAAAGGCCTCAGTTCAAACTTGTTTGTTTCTAAAGTCAATGTGCCTTCTAACATTGCAAAAACAAAAGAAAAATTGTTCATGTCACTAATTCTCAGTTTTATTAATAATAAATAGCTACCATATACTGAGTATCTATTACATTACACTCAGGCACTACTTTTGCTCTTCTGTTCACCACTAGAATCTATACAATATGATTTTACAGATGAGGAAGGTTTGGACCACAGAGAAGTCTAAAGTCACAATGTCAGTTTATTATTAGTCAGATTTTGAATCCAGAGGTGTATGATTCTAAGCCATGATATAACGTAGCACTTGAAAAGTGAAGTAAAATTTCTATAATAAATGCACTAATAAAGATTCTAAGTTCAAAGTTTTACATTTATTTCTTCCTAAACAACTTAGATCTAATACCAAATGGTAACTCCAATATGGTGGGTGTACATACCCAAATTGACTGTCATTACTAAAAACAACGGGAAAGCTAAAGTTGAAGTTACTGACTTGCAAAGATCATAAAATGATAGCACTTCTTTATTCAGAGATGTATTACTGAAAATCTCAAACTAATTCTCTCCATTTAATAGGTCGCAAATTATCATATATTTCTGAGAATACAAGAAGTTTAACTATTATAACACAATGACAAAGTAACCTGCAACCAAAAAAATGCAGTATCACTTTATTTTACCTGTTTCTTTCATTAAAGAGATGCTTTCTTCTTTTCTTTCATCATATACTCTAGTACCTGCTACCTCTCTTAACAGCTTTAGTCTCTGAGAATCTGGTGCTGTTGCCATCTGGTTAATCTAGATTTTAAAAAAAAATCATTACATAGCCATAGACTGTTCTCTAAAAATAAAAACACTACCACAGAAAGGACATGCACAAGGACATCCAAACACACACACACATATATATATTAAAAGCTAAGCTTTTAGTAGATTATAATTTGGCCAATGTAATTTACATAGTATATATATTAATGTATCTATACCTCCTTAAGTGAATTTTACCAAATAAAACTGATACATTCCCTAAGCTTTTATGAGTAAAACTGATTTACCAATGAAAGGATATCCCACACCGTTTCTTCTCTAGGTCAATATAATAAGATATAAAAGATGAGCTCATTCTCAAAGGACAAGGGGAAATCATCACTGACCATATATCTTTCAAAAAGTGTTAATACTAATAGCAGAACAAAATGGTATGCTTTAAATATAAATAATGGCAAAACTTAAGTGCTACAGAACTTAAAAATCATCACTAACATCAATAAAAGTCAAAAATGCCATCACTGCCATGAAAAACTAGTGATAATTACCTGCATGTTTATATATAAAAAAGAACCAGATAATCAGAGCTATGAAAATATAGTCTATCAAAAGAATAAACATAAAGTAATAATAAAAAACTATTGAGCTAGGCCTGTAATCCCAACACTCTGGAAGGTTAAAGTAGGAGGATCACTAAGTTCAAGCCTAGCCTGGGCAATTAATCAACGTGGTGAGACCCCGTCTCAAAATAAAAACTGAGCTGGCTGAGAGTGTAGCTCAGTGCAAAAAGCCCTGGGTAACCCCATTGGAAGTAAGTTTTAAGAAAAAATGTATCCTGAAAATTATATGAGGAGGCAGCAGAACAATCAAATGTTTATATTAAAATTGTTTAGTTGCTAAATATAATCTCTTTAAGAAAAAAATGTATCATGTCATTATGGTAATTTGTTACTGTAAGCTTTTATTATTTTAATTCTGTGATAAACTTTAGTGTAAGATATTAATTTTAGAAAGTAAAATTTTCAAATTATGATATTTTCCCATTTTATCTATATGTATATATGCGATACATATTCACACTGAACTTGAGTATTTTCTGCACAAATACAGTATCTCAAAATTAAAGAACTTTTATTAACACAATATTTTTAAGTAAGGATACTGTAACTTCCACAGCTAATGTCTTCTAGCACACTGCATTTTACTAAGTAATATAAATTACTAAAAAAAAACTAGATCCAGTTAATCTGCTGAAATACTAACTCAAAAATGAGTATCTGGTACATCAGGGCCACATAAAATACTACTTTCAATATAAAATAAACAATGAAAACAAAGACAGTAACATCCAATTTTGCTTCAGCTTAACAGTAAAAATAAATGATTCAAATTTACCATTCACACGAAGAATATATTCAAAAGAAATTCTATAAACAGACATACAATTATTTTACCTTTCCTTGTTTAACAATATAATACGGATTGCTTCGAGAAAAACCAGCGCTTTCAAGGAGGTTCATCACATCATTTTTCCTGTAATAAACACCTTAATTATTTTCAGATAATTTAAAAGCATTCAATAAATAAGACCAGCATTTGAAGTACAGACTACCCATTACTGTTTTATTAGCTTCAGAAAACCTTGCGATTCTCATGTTCATCCTCTACTGATATTGAATGTAGAGCAAGTATACCTCATATATGAGGCAAGTAAAATAACATTTTTACTCTTTTGTAAACAAATTATAAAAATAAAGAAAATTACTTACGTGACCATCTTCTTATCCAAGAAATACTGATCTTTTTTGGCACCAATAACTCTTCTAAGTGAAACTTCCTCTTTATCAATCTAAGAAAAAGATGTAAAAGCTCAAAATGAATTTAAAACTAAAGTTGACAACTTTTTGAACAATAAAGTCCTAAAAAACCCCGAATACTATTTTTAAATTTTAATTACCTTATTGAACATGATGCTATAAATATTTAAGACAAAGATATTTTTTACAATAGCCTGAACATTCCAATTTGTTTACAGGAACATTCACTACAGCTTAAAGTCAAAATCAGTCGATAAACTGCATAATTATATATTATTTCAACATAAGCTAAGTTATAAGGGTGAAAATAAAGCTGTAAGTTGTTTTGAAGAACTAAAAATTAACTACACCAATGACTCAGTATTATTACTAATGAGAATTAACAACAGCTACTTACTGGTAACCGATTGTCCGAATTGTCAAAAATAATTTCCACAAAAGCAGAAATAACACGAGGACCAGTGCCCTCCTAAAACATGAGAGAAATGGGAAATCTGTCATTTCAGTAGGATTTTGCTATTAAACTTTTTTCCTTTCTTTTCATACTTTTGCT
Source organism: Ctenodactylus gundi (assembly GCA_004027205.1). Classification (NCBI taxonomy): domain Eukaryota; kingdom Metazoa; phylum Chordata; class Mammalia; order Rodentia; family Ctenodactylidae; genus Ctenodactylus; species Ctenodactylus gundi. The sequence goes on from PVKB01001970.1 coordinate 27,814, forward strand.
TTTTGGTGGTAGTACTAGGGATCATTCCCAGGGCCTCGTGTGTGGCAGGAAGTACTCTATTCGACATCCCTACCTCTAAACACTTTTCAAGTCTAGTGCATGATAACAAACATGATTCAATGGAGAAAAACTATCAAACTAGTACATATCCTTGCTGCCAAATTGCAGACACTGAATCAGGACACCAAATCTTCACAACCAAGTTTTGCTTCTGAAGAAAAGGTAGGAAGTATGGAAAAGATGTGAAATTTACATTCTGCAATCTACTTTATTAGAGCTGCCACAGTCACATAATCCTATCCATTTGTTAATACCTGACACACTTTCAAGCGCTTGCCTTGTAGTCATCTTGTTAGAAAAGAACCCCCAAAAGTCAGTGATAATTATTACAAATCTGTTATGTAAACATTTGAGACATTCTTTAGTTTTATTGTCTGCTACAGAATGTGATATGTAATATATAGATCAATCCAACTACACAAGTATAGATAATTTCCATTACCTAGAAACTGCAGTAATTCAATGTAATGAATCAAGCCTAAAGAGATTAATTCTCTTAATGCCAATCTGAAATCTAAAAATTTTTCTATAATGTATTGATCCTGATCACAGGCCCACAAATTCAAAAGAAAAAAAAAAACACAAGGAGTGGGCTAAACTTTAAAAACCTCTATGAGATGGGAGCACAGTTCAGTGGTTAAAGCACTTTCTCAAGAGTGCAAGGCCCTTGGCTTGATTTCCCAGCACCATATAAAGAAGGCATGGTGCGGCACACCTGTAATCCTAGCAACTGGGAGGCTGAGGGTGGAGGACTGCTATGTGTCCAATGCCGGCCTAGGCTACAAAGTGAGTTCAAGATCAGCCTGGACTTCAGTGAGATCCTGTCAATCCATCCATCCATCCATCCAGGATCTCATTTTTGTCTTTTTTTTTTTTTTTGAGACAAGGTCTCACTTTGTAGCCCAGGCTAATTCTGAACACATCGGTGTTGGCCCTGGACTCAGGACAATCTGCATGCCTCAGCCTCCCAAGTGCTGAGATTACAGGCATGCACTACCACACCTAGTTTTATGTGGCGCTGGGGAATCAAACTCAGGGTCTTAAGCGCTTTAACTGCCATGCCATTCCTCCGGCCCCTCACTTTGTCTTATATTAAATGTTTTTTTACATTACAAAATGATGCTACTATCATACAAATTCATTTTTTATTTAGTTTGCAACAACTGTTTGTCTACGCCAATTAACTTTCAGCTCTGCATTTTCAAGTTCTAAACTCTCAATCTGAAACTCTTCTTTCTCTTCAGCAAGCCTGTCTCCAGAAACTTAGATCACATTTTTAAAAAGACTGTATGAAAGAAATGTCTATAGAAAAATTCTAAAATTTTTCTCCTAATCATTACATAAGTTATGCCTTTATCTAGCACTAGTATAGAATGCCACAATTTATAGAACAGCACTCCTAACAGACAGGCTGTGTTATGTTCAGGAAATATTTGAAACTTAAATGATTTTTACTAGCAAAAGAAAAGTATTTTTTAAAACACCTAATACCAATACCATCTGAAAGCAATCTTACATGCAACAAAGCCAATCGCTGTTCTGGACGAAGATGACTAAACTCATCGCTGAGAACAAACTGAATTGCTACAAATACAAAAACATAATTAGTCTATGTTGAGAAAAACATGTCTTATTGATTAGTTTTTACACTTTAATAGCTTCAAGTAACAAATATTATAGATAAAATTATCTCTTTCATATAGAGAAAAGAATCACAGAAAATTTGCCTGAATATTGTAATAACCAGGTAGGAAATTATATAACAAAAGTATTAAAAAGTTTTCACTGAGCCTGATGCAGTAGCACTTGCTGTGAGGCTGAAGGATAACGATCACAAGTTCTCACCCAGCGTAGGAAATCTAATCAGACCCTACCTCTAAAATAAAAAATGTCTAGGGACATTGCCCACTGCAAAGGCCTTGGGTTAATTAAATCTTCAGTAATGGGGAGAAGTAATTTTTACTTAAACGTAAGAAAATAAAACACTGAAGTACAACAAAAGAGAAAAATAGTTAACTCTTAATATGTTAACACTATACAGTCATGCACTGCACAAAAAACCACGTCACAGTAATCCCATACAATAATAAAGATGAAAAAATACTATTGCTTGATATCACAGCCAATGTAGCATCATCAATCATAGTACAATGCATTTTTTAAACTACAGAAATACAGGAAAATGTTTCAGACTCCCAATTTTACTACATTGCTTTTACTGTCATTACCTTCAATTAGGAGCCATTCCTACCTTCCAGAGTGCTTAATTGAACAACTGCATCTAAGAAATCAAATTCTTAGCTATTCTGGTCCTAGGTTTACTCAAGAGACTTGTGCCATTGTAAGAGTGAAGGAACAATGTATGTGCTTGGGAAGGAGAGTGTCACTTACAATCATCTGGGTGGAGGGGCATGCATTCTAGGAATTGAGAGCACAGCTCAGTGGTTAAAGCATCTGCCTAGCTCGCACAAGGCCTTGCGGTACCACATAAAGATTAGCCCCAGTGCTAGAGGAATGAATGGCACAGAGGTTAAAGCACTTTCCTAGGAAGCACAAGACCTTAAGTTTGACAGCACCACATAAAGCTGGGCATAGTGGCACATGCATGCAATCCCAGCACTTGAGAGCCTGAGGCAGGAGGATTATCATGAGCTCAAGGCTAGCCTGGGCTACAGAGACCCAAAAATATTAGTCCTGTCCCAGCACTTGGGAAGCTGAGGCAGTAGGGTTGCCTGAATCTGAGACCAGCTGGGCTACACAGTGAATTCAGGACCAGTCTGGACTACATGGCAAGACCCTGCCTAAATAAACAAATAAATAAAAATACACACTCCAATCTGCTCTCTCACCTCACCAAATTACAACCACTGCAGGCTATACAGTATAGAGTACCTTTCAGACTCCTATGCACAAATCAGACTGAACGTTTACTTTTTCTCAATTCCCATTCTCAAGTACTACCCAACCAGGGAGTCCAGAATTTTCTCAACTTTTTCCTTGTCTAATGCTGTTAAAATGTTCTCTCAAAAAAAAAAAGAAAAGAAAAAGGAAGTTAACAGAGGTGCTATTGTACTTAAATGCATTTATTTTTAGAAAGAATTTTCAAAGCTCTATTTACTATCTTCAAATTGACAACAGCCTCTCAGACTCAATTGCTTTAGACGTCTCCATTCTTTAAAAAAAGACTGTTTTAAAGCATGTTTAAAGGGTGAAATAGAAAGCTTAACCCAAATAACTATTCTAACTATGTACATTTTTACATATGCATTTATAACATTTACAAACTTCATTCAAGTTTTAAAAGCACTTTCATACTATTAGTTCATTTGATTCTCACAACTTAAAATAACTACTTTCATCTTTATAGTGAAAAGAATTGTGAAGAGTATTCTCCTAAACCTCACATAATTACTACATAGACAGTAAATGACAAACCCTTATATTCCAGTTTACCTTCCACTAAAGTTTTTCTTAGGCTTCATGCAGACATAATCTTACAAAATTAAAAGTTTTAACTACCTTACAATACCTAAGTCTTAATATACTTACAATTCAAAAAACAAAACTTACCATAAAAAAAGTTACTTTTTCCAGATCCATTTCTGCCAACTGTAAGATTCAAAAAGTATAAATTATTTTGTATGCAACCCAGTAACATTAAAACTATTCTGTGTAGTACGTAAAAGATTTTAAATATTTTCTAACACATTTCATACTTGAAATTAAATATAACTGAAGGTGAGCAAAAGAAACCAATAACAAGTCACAAACAGCTATGTCAATCTCTCAGTATTGACCAAAAAAAATCTTAAACAAATTAGCTCCAAAGTTCCTATCATTAATGAAAAGCAAATCCTAAAGAGATCATTTGTCATGCTAGGAAGTAAAAAAAGAACTTTTTACAAAATATATAACTCCCAGATCCCAGGTGTGGGATCATACACCTATAATCCCAAAACTCTAGGAAGCCAAGGCAGAAGAATCCCAAGATTGAGTCTGCTTGGACAACTTTGTAAGATTCTGTCTAAAAAAAAATTTTTTTTAAAGATGTGAGTATGATGTAGATCAGTATTAAGGCCCTGAATTAAATCGCTAGGACCCCTCCTTCACAACACACACTCACAGCAGGCTTATAATAGGCTATGGTGCCAAATTAAAGAAAGCTCTTACTAGTTAAATCTAGGGTAATATAAGCACCAAGGTAACTTTCTAAATATCTATTACTGGTGGAGAATGATCGAGATCACACTTGTAAGAAAGAAGTGTGATCAACAGGTAAGAAAGCAAGAGGGAAGGTGCTTGCTTACAGAGCAATATAACTGCCAAGTGATAAAAAGGGAAAGGTATACTAGAAATGTAACATCATTTGTAACCTTCCAAGAAAATAAAAGGGGCAAAACTCATCAAAAAATGCTAAATCTAAGGGAAAACTTTTGATAAGCATATTTTTGCATGGTCCAATAATCTCCCCATATTATACATTAGTTGCAAAGGCAAAAATAGTAACTACATGGTGAAAACACTGGACATAGCTTTTGACTAGGTGATCACAAGTAATATCACCAATAGAAAGTAAACAGACCTCGTGTGCCACCAGAGACATAACACTCTGGGATAAATCACTATAGTATTAAAAAAATATAACCAGGGTTAAAAAAGGTCCCAAAAAAAGGGCTATGGAAATGGTCCAACTTAAGGAAGACAAAAGAGACAAATAAATGCAATACCCGATCCAAAATTGTATCCTGAATTACATGGAGAAAAAAATTGTGAAGAATATTTCTGGGTAAACTAATATAACTAAAAAATGGATAAATTATACTGTTCAACTTATTTAAGTTGATAATTGTACTAAGAGAAATTCTGTACTCATAGAAAGTACAGGAGTACACTCTTATAATCTCAGTTACTCAAGAGATTAAGACACAAGGATGGCAAGTTCACAGGTAGGCTTAGAGATCCTATGTAAAAAATAAATAAAAAAATAAAAGGCCTGGGATGTAGGTGGTAAAGCACTCCTGGGTTTAATCCCCAGCACCTTACCAAAAAAGCATGCACTTAAGTCAGAGGTAAATAAGTAACTAATCCTTAAGAAAAAAGATGCACAGAAAATACAAGCGAGTGTAAATGATAAAGCAGAAAGAGAAAATGTTAATAGGTGAACTAGGTAAATGATGAGTATTCTCTATGCTGTTCTTATTGAGACAAATTACAAAGTTGAAATTACTTTTAAATAAAAGGTTTAAAGATGATTTTTTCATTAACAGTGTAAATATTTTAAACTAAATCCATTCATAAGTTATTGAAATTTTTTCTGAGGTCCTAGAGATTAAATAGAGTGCCTTCATACTAAGTTGCACACCCAGTCCTTTTATTCTTTTATTTTGGAACACTCATTAAATAGCTAAAGTTGCCCAAGCTGGGCTCAAATTTATAATCTCCTACCAGTCTTCCAGAGTGTTGGCATTATAGGCATATACCACAGTACCCTGATGACAATTTTCAAATTCCCCTGTAAGCATTACTTCTACCCAGAGTGAAACACTAGCAATTTTGAAGAACACTGAATATTTTCCCCATTTTATTGATATGTACATATACAATACATGTTTACATTGAACTTGAGTATTTTGAACACATAAATATTGTGGCAAAATTACAAATCCTTCCTCTCTTTTTAAGCCTCTGACACCCTTCGACTCTCCCCTAGTTCCCATTATTCCCGTTTAGTTCTATGCAACGAGTGTGATCTGGGTTCCTCATATTACAGAAACCATTCAATATTTAACCTTCTGCATCTGACTCACTTCACTAAGCATGATGGTTTCAAGTCACAACCACGTACCTACAAAAGCCTCAAACCTACATTTTTGATGAGTAGTACAAATACCATAATTTATGTATCCATTGATGGATACTTTGTGTCTTCCACATTTTAGCTGTTAGTTGTGCTGCTATGAACATGGGTATACATGTAGTTCTGTTATATGATGCTTTTAAATCTTTTTGGAAATTTCACATTAGTATCACTGGATTGAAAGGGATATTCATTTCCAATCTTTTGAGAAACTTCCACACTGCTTTCCGTAGTGGTTGTACCAGTTTACATGCCCACCAGCAGTGTAAGAGAGTTCCTTTTTCCCTACAGCCTTACCAGCACTGAAATCCGACATGCTGTTCTCTCTAGGGTTACATGGTATCCTAGCGATGTTTAGATTTGCGTTTCTCTAATGGCTAACGATGCTGAACATTTTTTCATGTATTTGCGGGCCATCTGAACTTCTTCCTCTGAGAACTGCCTATTTATTTCATTGCTCATTTTTCAATCAGGTGTTTGACTTTAAGTTTTTTTCTCTTTTTCCTTCAGCTCCCTGTATATTCTAGTTATGAGCCTCCTATTTGACACCTAGGTAGTGAATTTTTAACTCATTCTGTTGGTTCTCTATTCTGTTGATAATATCCTTTGCTGTGTAGAAACTTTTTAATTTGAAATAATCCCATTTGCTAATTCTGAGGGCTACTTCTTTTGCTATGTGTCTAAAGTTAGTTCCTGCCTACACCTGTGTCCCTTAGATTTTTGCCTAATTTGTCTTCCACAAGGTTGTTTCAGTTTTAATACCTAGGTTTTTGATCCACTTTGACTTAATTTTGGGGCATCAGTGACAGGTGTATGTCTAGATTCACTCTTCTGCATGTGGATGTCCATTTTTCCAGCACCATTTGTGGAAGAGACTGTCCTTTTTCCAGTGTATGTTTTTGGCTCCTTTACCAAAGATCAGGTAGCTAAGGGTATTTGAGTTTGATCCTGTTCTATTCCTCTGATCAATCTGTCTGTTTTTATGTCAGTACCTTATAGTTTCTTTAACTGATCCTTTGTAGTATACTAAATATTTAATAAGAAAATATATTAAAGATTTGTTCTGAAGGAGAAACACAGACTGCCAACCTATTACATGATGAACTCATTTTTATTTAAAAAATCTCTTAATACCTTTGATTTTTAATTATTCTAGGGTTACAATGGATTATATTTGTGAATACTAATTCAAGGCAGTTAGTCCCCTAAGCAACACATTCCAAAACCACCAGAAATTAATGACCTAGGCAGTAAACTTTAAACCATGAAACATCATTGTTAGCAGACAAAATCTCTTTCCTTTCTCTTCCATCAGACCTTGAAGTCTGTATAGAAGTTATCAAATATGATTATAAAAGAGATGTGTCTTTACAATAAACATGTGACTAGCTTTCCCCCTCACTCTTGCCTTCAGACTGTACCTCCAACCAAAGGCTTAGCACTTAAACTTGCCTGCTCTGTTTCCTCCAAAATCAGGGCTGGACAATTCATAACACCTCTATCTTAGAAGTAGCTAATATGTCCATCATATGAATGGGTAAAGAAAATGTGATACACATACACAATAGACTACTACTCTGATATAAAGATAAATTTGAGGTATTTGCAGAAAAATCAATGTACTCTGAAACCATTATGCTTAGTGAAATAAATCAGACATAGAAAGTTAAATATTGCATGGTTTCTCTAACATGATAAACCCAAAGTATAAATAAGTAAAAGAGCAAAATAAAAAGAGTAATAGCAAGACAGATTTTTCAGGAGAGGGAGGGAGAAGACAAGAAATTGAAAAGGGAAGTAAAATCAATCAAGATGCAATACACCTATGTGCAAATATTGGGTCATGATACAAGCCATGATGCATTTTTTTGTTTTTCACAGGTCACTTATTTACATAAAAAAGATTAGTTATATATTGCTCATTCTCTTTCATAATCTTTTGCCACCTTTCAGTGAACTTCATAATTACTCATTCATAGAAGGACCTGTCTACCAGCAAAAAAACTCAACAAGGTACTGACTTAAAGCTTCATCTGAATTGAACATCACACCAGGCAGTTTTGAAGACAGCGAAAACAAGTGGAAATCCAATGATGCCAGGTCAGGTGGTATGCTGGGTGTGACAATATATCCCAGCCATTTCAATAATTTTCTGAGGGGTGATCAAACTTGTGTGTGGTCTCATGTGGAACAAACACAACTTTTTGAAAATTAATGAGCTCTAAATGATTCTGGAAGAAGGATTCACTTAAACCGTCTGTTTGCCAACAGTACACATTTGAATTGATTGACCGATTCCTTGATAGGAGCTCAAAAAAACACACCAATTTAAAAAGCCCACCATAGTGAAAGTACAGCCTTCCCTGATGAATTCCTGCTTTTGATGGGACCAAGATCACCAAGCTGGTTTGTGTACCACTCTGTTATAAACAATACACTACTCGTCGCCAGTTATCAGTTGCTTAGAAAAATAAAAATCGTTTTAATCACATTTAATGAACATAACGCAGATGTTTAATATGTGCCATCAAACAAATTTCGAGTTCATGAGAAACCCAAATATTGAACTTGCTTACATATCCCACCTTCTTCAGGTGGTTGTGAACACTTGACTGACAGATGTTCAATCTTTCTGCAATCTCTCATGTTGTCTAAAGTGGATTTGATTACGTCAATGCCTTTATCTTGTTATCAAGAACCTCAGTAGGCCTCTCTGACTGAAGAGCCATCAATGAGATCAAAATCACCAGCACAGAATTTCATGAACCATCATTGGCACTTATGTTGCCGTACAGCAATGTCACCATACACTGTACAAAACTTTCCACAGGCTTGATGCTTGTTCTTCCCTTTACAGAGGTAAAGAATAAAATATGGCAAAAAAGCATAGTTTGATCTTTGCAAAATTCACCATGACTTTCCAATACATATTCATAATTTTGCAAAAAGAACAAACTTGAAACTAATATAAGTATAGATTATTAAGAATTATTATATTTGGCTAGTACTAACACTTCACATTTCTTTTCGGCTTTTATGTTTCTCCGTAATATTGTATACCAGAACGTTATGTCTTTTGCTAAAAGGCTAGGAAAGCCAGGCATAATAGTATAGTTGTTATCTCCGCTATTCAGGAGACTCAGGCAGGAGAAGCATGTGTTTGAGGACAGCCTGGGCAACTCTGCAAGAATGTCTCAAATTAAAAAAATAAAATTTAAAGAAGCCTGGGAATGTAGCTCAGGGAAAGAGGTAGCCTCAAGTGTGTACGGCCCTGGGTTCAATCCCTGATACTACTAAATGAATGAATAAATGAATGGCTACAGATTTAAAAAAAAAAAAAACTCTGAAAAGGTATATACAGACATCTATTATGCCTATGGAAGGAAAATCCTTCCTTCCCCACAGTATATACCAAACCTTTAAGAATGTTCAAGTCTCCAAAATGGAGTATAGATTAAAAATCTGCTAACAAGAGTCCTTTTGTTATCCCTGACAGTTAAGTACTATGTAAACAGTTGTTATTCTGTATTGTTTAAAGAACCCCAAGAAAAAGTCTGCATGTGTTGGATATAAAGGCAATTTTGTTACCCCTACTATTTTTGAGACAGGGTTTCACGATGTACGCCAGGCTGATTCTGAACTCAATTTGCAGCCCAAGCTGGCCTCCAACTCTCAGCAATCTTCTTGCCTCAGCCTCATCAGTACTGGGGATTACTGGTGTGTGCCACCATACCCAGCTTTTTTTTGTTGTTGCTCTTTTGAGATAGGGTCTTGCTCTGTAGTTCAACCCTGAACTACTTAACACAGACTGGCTTGAACACATGGCAATCCTCCCTTCTCAGCCTCTGAGCTTCTCAAGTGCTGGGATTATAGGCATGAGCCACCACAACAGGCATCTCTACTATTTTTAATTGGCGTTTAGACGAATGTAAGGATTGAGAGGAAGCATACAGAGGGTGAACTACACTGAGAACACATACTAAACATTCAAGTACCTACTTATAGAGATACTTGCTTTCAAAGCTTGATCTTTTAAGGGTTAAAATGGTATCTTAATAAAACCCCAATACAAACTCTGCTGAAGGAATGGCACAGCAGTTAAAAGGGCTTTCAAGGCAAGCAAAAGGCCCTGAGTTCAATTCCTCAGCACCACTTAAAGCCAGGCGTGGTGGTGCAGGCCTGTAATCCCAGCACTCGGGAGGCTGAGGCAGGAGGACTGCCAAAAGTCTAAGGCCAGCCTGGGCTCCATAGTGGGTTCAGGATCAGCCTGGGCTACACAGCAGGATGCTGTCTCAAAAAAAAAAAAAAAAAAAAAAAGCCTTGCTGCCTGACATGCTGTCCATTCAGTTAACACTCTTCACTAGCTACAGCACAAAGAGACAGAAGCATATTTTAGTCCTAATCACAAGGTTGTGACTAATATAGGAAGAGTATAACAGAACAAACCCACCCCAAAAAACCCAAAATAACAATAAAACTTGACCCCAATTCCACCAACCTATTTATTTATTGAGGCTGGTATATCACTATGTTGCTTAAGATGCACTTCAGAGTTCAACAGATCCACCTTTCTCACCCACTCAAGTAGATGGAACTACCAAGTTTTATTATTTTATAGAAAATAAGGTATAATTCTCTAAGGGTCCTCCGTAAACATTAGCTTTCAGTGTTTTCTTGTCACTGACTTTCTATACAAATTTCACCTGCATTATCAACTGAATTATGTCCCACTAAAATGTGGTGGTGTTTGGGGTGGACTTTTAGATACTTAGGGTTAGACAGGTCATCAAGGCCGAAGCCATGCAAACACACAAGATGTCAGCTGTCTGTAAATCAAGGGACTCACCAGAACCCAATTATGCTGGGACCATGATCACGTACTTCTAACCTACTGATTGTAAGAAAATCATCTCTTTTGTTTAAGCCAGTCTATTTTGTGGTTGCCCTAACAAACTAATATACCTTGTAATGTGCATACTGTACCAAAGAACTATGTTACCAGCACGAAGAGATTTTCTAGTATCTAAAAGCATTCATTTTCGTATACCTTACAAGCACTATTATCCTCATACAGATACCCTTTCTCATGTAACCTTCTCAACCGCCCTATGACACAAGGTATCCTCTCCACTTTACAAATGAGAACACAAAAAAAAAGTTTGAAAAGAATATATGCCAGGAGTGAAATCTAAGCCACATTTTGTAATGATCCATAGTTTACGCTTTTCCAGTCAAGCTACATAATCTTAGGAACTGATGGGGGAGAGGGAGTCTGAGAACAATTTAATTTGTAAACAAATGACCATCTTTGAAATAAAGCAATAGTGAGTACCTGAACTAGAATGTGATGCGTCAAGAACAGCTCAAACACTAAAATGTCATAATCTATTAAAATATACTCATATATACATAAAATGTATTAATGCTAAGTAACTTTACCTTTTTTGAGACAGGGCCTCGCTCTGTAGCCCTGGCTGGTCCTGAACTCAATATAGAGCCCGTGCTAGTCTCTGGCTCCCAGCAATCCTCCTGCATCAGCCTCCCGAATGCAGGGGAGTACAGGCGTGTGCCACCACACCTGGCTTTATGTGGTGCTGGGGAATCAAATTCAGGGCTTTGCAAGCCAAGTGCTTTTAGTGCTATGCCATTCCTCCTGCCCCAATAACTTTTCTTTTTTTGGCGGTTCTGGGGAAAAAAGCCAGAGCCTTCCCCATGTAAGTCAAACACTTGTACTTTCCCATGTTAACTCTGGTAACATAGTACACCACACACTCCCAAAACAAGTAGCTTGTGACTGAATTAATATATTTTTTATAAAGTAAGCAATTCATAGGGCAAGTAAAAAAGTACTTTCATTAAAAAATGTATATAAATCCACTTAGTATTCAAAGTCCTATATCCTTAAGCCTCTATATATAGATAGAGGGGCCTGGGCTGGAGGAATTGCTCAGTAGTTAAAGCGCTTGCCTAGCAAGTACTAAGTCAAGCGCTAAGTACCAGAGTTTGATTCCCCAGCACCACATAAGCCAGGTGTGGGTGGCACATGCCTGTACTCTCAGCACTTGGCAGGCTGAGGCAGGAGGACTGACATGAATCCAAGGGAAGCAAGGATTCCATAGTGAGTTCAGGACCAACCTGGACTACAGAGGAAGACCCTGTGTCAAAAACAAAAGAATGTTATGTATTTGTATGGATTATAGATCTAATCTAGTAAAACAGTAACTTACCAATAACGTTATGTTTTGAACTGAAGGGATCTACTATTGTTTGATCTCTGTAACTTCGAAAACCTTGGATAATCACCTATTTGGAAAAAAAAAGATATTTTAAGCACATACACAAAAAGGACAAAGTTCTAAATAACATCTTTTGTGTTTCTTCGCTGTTTCTCATCTAATCCAAGATGAAAAACTTTCATTTTCATATATGAAAAATTCATTTTGGAACCTGGAGGTTAAAAAAACCCTGCTTTTTAAAAACCATCCTTTTCTCAGTAACCTATGTAACTAAGCCTGGTTTTTGGTAAAATGACAAGAAATTCTCAAAATCGAGAACACTATGTAAAGTTAACTGAAACACTAAGCACTAGTGTATACAGTCCCAGCTTTCCTGACTCCAAGACTAGTCCAAGACACTAGACAATGCTCCGAAATTCAGACACCCTGACCAGCCAAAAGGAATCAACATTCCAAAGAAGGAGGGTTCGGAGTCGGGCACATCCAATAGAAAAACTTCCCCCCAAATTGTGTGACTGGGCCATCTTTGTGGCGGGAAGGCAGTTCCGACAGCAGACAACTGAGGGAGAAGGTAGGAAGGCATTCTCCAAGGAGGGTCCCTTTCATTTGTCGGGTAAATCCAGGAGCCAAAACACCCGCGGTCACAGCCTACACCTCAGCCCTGAGCTTCTCAGGGGCGCCCGCCTTTCCACACACCTACGACAGCGACCGAGCGGGATCACCCCGCAGGACGGCGCAGCCCCTCCCGCCGCTGCGGCCTCGGCCCGGCCAGGCCGCCGGGGAAACCAGGGTCCACTCCGCAGCCCCTCCACCCCTCTGGAGACCCCGCCTCGCACACAAGCGCGCCGCGGGGAGGCCAGGCGACAGGGGAGCACCCCAATTCCCTGTCCCAGAGCTCAGCGCGCGCGCGCGGCGAGGGTCCCTCCCGGTCTCCACCAGCCCGGGCCGAGCGACACCCCCAACTCAGGCGGCCCATGAGGACTGCGCGGGACGCACGCGCCTGACCTGCTTTATGTACATGGCTTCGCGCTCCCCACCGGGGAGAGGGTCTCCCCGACGCCGAGCAGCAACAGCTCCGCCGCAGGGGCAGGTGGGGCGCCAACCGAGACCCCTCCCCCTAAACGCCGCTTGCTCCCCTCCAGCCTAACAAAATGGCGGCGTCCGAGGAGGCGGAGCCCACGCCCCGGACGGAACCACTCTCAAAGCCAGACAGAGGGTGGGAAAGCCGGGTGCTGGTCTGCTCTTTGTTTTTTTGGAAAAAAATGTTTCCTACTAGGTATTTTAGGTGGGTGTCACTTCATTGTCAAATTCGTAGCTGACTGTTTTCTGGACTTAGGGGTAAGTTTCATCAGGAGAAGGTTTGGCCGTGAGGGTCTTCTATTCTCCCCCCCGTGCGTGGAGACAATGGTCGCGCTCACAAGGGGGGAAAGTTCGGCGCCAAAGCCGAGAGGGAGCCTCGGAGAGCCAGTCACCAAGCGGGCTGGCGATCACGTGTTCCCGACTGTTTAAAATCGCTAATCTGTCAAACGGCGCGGGTCCTCCAACCCGTGGGTTGCTGACAGTAGCTGGAACTCAGTGTGCAGAACCTCCGCTGTTTGATTCTCTCAGGCCCTGGGAACTTTTACTGTCTTGGAACCCACGGTTCCGAGCCCCCCGATTACATGATAGAGTTCTGAAGGCCCTGGCGGAGGCTGGAAAATGTGTTTCAATAACAAGAAGCTGTTGCCGCTCTGCTAGGCAGATCTGTACAATAATAACAGGTTTAGATGAGATTAAATATTACCTGTTCTTATACATTCTCAAAGATAATAATGGCTACTCCTAAGTTTATCTGGTCCATGCCATTATGGTAAGAAAAGCATTACTTGTTTAGAAATTGGGTGTCTGGATCAGCGTAAAAGTACCTGCCTGAAAGAGAACCAAACACCCAAATTGGTCCTGGTCTCCCATCTTCGCTTCCTGAGGCCGTTATGGTCTTCATTATTTCTAGATTGAGCTATTTTTAACAGCTTCCAAATTTTGTTAACGAATTTAGCACTTATCTCCCTAAGATATTTTACTGGTATTTAAGTTTTAAGCCTCTGATTCCTAGTCTATAAAATGAGGATAATAAAACTACCAAAATATTTATGATGATTTTCACAGTAATGGGATTTCTACTTAGTATTTCCCATATTAAATGAATCCCCACCGACCCCACCTTCACCCCCCAGGGACACTGTACCATAGAAACACTGTTTTTGTTTGTTTAATTTTGACACAGGTTTTCACCAAGTTGCCAAATTGCCCAGGCTGAACTCAAATTTGTGTTGGGCCTCAGCCTCCTAGAGTACTTGAATTGTAAGCATGTGCTACTGCACTGGCCTAAGTGAATTTTACATAATTAGCGCATATAGTTCACATAGGCAGGGAAAAAAAATCAAGAAAACCTAAAATAGTAAAAAGTGATTTTGAGAATGTAATACTAGTGCCTTATTTATTTCTAGTATTTTTGTTTCTGGAGGACAATATCAATCCAAAAGAAGAGACTTTATTTTGTTCCTGCTGCTCCCTCAGTAATTCACAGAAAGTAATAAAGATTTATGAACGACAAATGTACAGAAGCAAAGTATTTAGCACAGTGCCTGCTTAGATATGTCAGCTATTGGTGTATATTGCAGGGAAATGAATACCAGGTATCAAATGACAAAAAATAAAATGAAAGGCATTCTGGAAATGGGAAATCATATTTGTATAGCCCTTAGAATAAACACAACATATCCATTGACAAATGGAAAATCATCATTTTGTTGCAGTTAGAATATAGACAACATATGCGTTGGCATAAAAAAGAAACTATTGACACATAGAATGACATGGATAAATCTCCACAATATTATATGGAATGAAAGAAATTTTATCCAAATGAATACATACGGAAAAATATTTATAGGAGGATCTAGATCAGGTGAAGCAAATCTTTAATGAAAAGATAAAAACAAGTGTTCAGGTAAGATACAAAGAAGTTGGGAAGGAATATAAGGAAACTTTCTGGGTTTTAAGGTTTATGCATTTACCAGAACTCCTTTGACTATCCACTTTAGAATTTTTCCTTTCTTTGTATATAAATTTAAAATAGATATTCAAAATAAATAACATAAATAAATGTGAAATTCTGGCTGATGATCTGAATGCTGAAGTATTTGGAGAAGTATACAATACATATGTTCACAATTTATTTGAATGTAAGTCTAAAAACTTAAATGGATTAATGAATGGATAAATGGACAGATTGAGAAACCAAGTATAAAAAAACATTAACAGGAAAATCACATGAAAGTGTATGGCTTTTATTATAAATCTCGTAAAATGGTTTTGTATTTTGAAATTTTCATAGCAATATGTTGGGGATAAAAGTCCCAAACAATCTAAATTATTTTTACCTCTCTGATTTCATCTCTTCTCTTTATAGTTACGTACCTGGAATGACTTCCAGAGGCATGTGTTAGAACTTTACTCTCTAGGGTGGTGCAATTGAGAAGCTGTGGAAATTTTAAAAGCTGTGGGAGGTCTTCAGGTTATTGGGGGTATACCCTAGAAATGGATGGTGGGGCCCCAAACTCCTTTTCCTCTCTTTTACTTCTTCTCTTACATTTACATCCATGAGGTGATTGGTTTTGCTCTGCCTTATTCTTTCCCTGTGGCTGACTCCCAAGGCAATAAGGCCAACCAATCACAGGCTACAATCTTTAAAATCGTGACGCAAAATTAATATTACTCTTTGCCAATTGATTTATCTCATGTATTTGTTATAGTGTCAAAAAGGGGACACACACTCATATATGTACTTGACTTTGACTTTCTGGCATGCAGAATTCTGAGATGACCCCTAAAATTTCTCCCCTACGCTGAACATACCCTGGATAATCTCCTGCTTTTGAGTGTAGGTAAGGCTGGTGAAGAAAGGAAGTCAGTTGAGGAGATTCCCAACTACAGATTCTCGTGTGCTTGCCTTTAATAAGCAATTTGTCACATTGTAGAGCAGACTGTTTGGCAGGGAATGACAGGTGTCTTAGGAGTTGAGGGCGTAGTCCTACAATTGCAAGGAATTGATTCTGCCAAAATCAGTGGGTCCCAGAGGCTTACATGAACTTTCAGGCTGGCCAAAATTTATACGTCAGCCTGATGATACCTGAGAAGAAAGCTCAGTTCCCTGTGCCCATACTTTTGATCATATTTCAAAAATAGCTGAGGATGAAGACCTTCTCTCATTGCAATTCAATGTACAATAGTTTAGCGTAGCTAAAGCCATAAAGACTCCAGGCACTGGGACTGGAGGAATAGCACAGAGGTTAGAGCATTTGCCTAGTAAGAGCAAGGCCCTTAGTTCTCTTCCCCAGCACTACATAAGCTGGGTGTGGTGTGCATGCCTGTAATCCCAGCACTCAAGAAGGTGAAACAGGAGGATTGCCATGAGTTCAAGGCCAATCTGGGTTACGTAGTGAGTTTAGGACTAGCCTGGACTACAGAGCTAGAACCTGTCTCAAAACAATATCAACAAAAAAACCCATCCTAGTACAGGAAAAATAAGGCACAGGGTTAAGTACACACATGATAATACAGGTAATGTAGTTTTGCATTCACTTCTTTATATCATTTTTACTGCTGAGAGTTTCCATGATAAATCTTCATCTCTAAGAAATTTTCAATTCAGAAATTATTTTATTGTATCACAGAGAGCATGTATTGATTTTATCATCTCCCTGCTTTCCATATGTGCACCCTAGCTATTATTATTATTATTATACTACACAATCTACAAATCCAAAGTCCAGTGATCAGGAATGAGATACTTCACAATTGCTCAGTTCCTATTCAATGCTTATGATCCACAGAAGTTGGAATTGGGGATGTTTCCAGATTACAGTTTTGTCTTAGTCACTCTTGGGACCATCGAATCCCAAATTGCCTAAAAGAAATCCTATGAAATTCCCAGGCTATCTACGTGGAAGCATAACATTTATAAGATGAAGCTTAGAAAAGAAAGATAAAACCTTTTTTACACAGATACATAGTCACATTGTAAATTCTCTTTAAGAAACTTGACAAAAAATAAGATGCCTTTTGAGGAAACTGTGATAATCGCCATGAGCTAAAACCCAAGCCTTTGAACCTCACTGGAAATAATCTCAACCCTCAACTGGATGATGTTAGGAAAACTGTCAGTTTTTCAGAAAAATCTAGTCATTCAAAAGACAGTGCCCAATAAACTCTCAAGAACATTCATTTTTCTTTTCTACTAAAAATTACCTTCATGCTACCATCATCTTCAAATTTTTATTTCAGAAAATTAATTCTCACATGACCAAGTATAAAACTTCCATTAATTTACTAATGAAGGAGATAAGATGTCAAAACTGCTTATAATTAAAAGAAACTGAAATTTATGTGGTCATTGGAAGAAAAGAATGCTGAAATATTATTCCTAATTTACAGATAAAAATCTCTATCCTACTGGATGATAAACTAGAATCCTTAAGGCTATCTTTTCTACTAATGAAATTCATCAGTTTTCTTTCAGGTATTACATAATCATAAACAATGTGCGCTCAATTATTCAATCTTGTTTTCCCCGTAGTTTCAAGTTTTGCATCATTTTTCTGAATAAGGACCTTGAGGAAAAAAGAAAAGAAAACTTAAAGATGAACCTTCTTGGGTACTTGAAACTTTCCTTAAGATTTAATGGGAAAATTGCAAACATTATTTAAAAACTTGTTATTAGAAAAATAATTTCCTGAATAAGTCTTTGGAACCAAGTCTCCACAGCCTTAATATTCCATATAAATGTAATCATACACTATCTGGTCTATGTGTCTCATATCTTTCACTTGGCATGATGTTTTGGAGGTTCATTTGTGTCATAGTATGTATTAGTATTTTTATTGCTGAATAATATTTCATTGTATGTTTATTTGGGACATTTAGGTTATTTCTACATTTTGACTATTATGAATAAAGTGCTATTAATACGTACAATTTTTGAGACAGGGTCTCATTCTGTAGTTCAGGCTGGTCCTGAACTCACAACATAGACCAAGCTGGCCTCAAAATCCTGCCTCAACCTCCAGAGTACTGGAATTACAGGTATGTACTGCCCTGCCTGGCTAACTTTTATCTGTTGTTGGGGAATTAAACCCAGGGCCTTTTGCGTGCTAAGCAAGGGGTTTTTGTTTTGTTTTGTTTTTGAAACAGGGTCTTACTCTGTAGCCCAGGCTGCTCCTGAAGTCATTATGTAACCCAGGCTAGCCTTGGAGTCACTGCAACCCTCCTGCCTCAGCCTCCTGAGTGCTGGAATTACAGGTGTTGACCTCCACTCCTGGCCTATGTGTAGCAATCAGGACCTTGCACTTTGAGCAAGCATTTTAACCACTGAACTATGCCTCCAGCCCTAATGGGCAATGTCTGAGAGTTCTAATTCCCAATCTTTCCAGAGATCACTATTTTCTTTATGGCTTGATCTGCTTTTGCCTGTCTCTCTACTTCGATTCCACACTTTGTAAAGTCCACACCTTTGGCCTCTCTAAGATAAATCATGCACTCTTGAAATTACATAGAGATTTATACATTTGTTGGTTATTTTTATTTTTGTCTTTAACTACAAAATGACATAATTATGGTTCTGAAAAAAAAAGAAGGAAGACATGCTCAAAGCTTTGAAGTTTCTACTCAGATAACTTTATCTTTATGCACCAAATCTACATTTGTGCATCCCAGAGAAGCAAACTAGACAGCCTTAGACCAGAGAGTGAGGCAAATATCAGCAATAAGGATACACAGGGTTAAAGTTGGAAGTCATGAAATAAAATTTCTGTTGTCTGTATGTTGCATCCAAAGTCATAGCTGTCTTCTAAATTGCGTTAAAGAAATAGAGGAGAATCATTAAGGGTCCTGACCATATTGTACCTTTGAAGATGATTTTATAGTCTCCATAATGACTTTCCAGAGAGGAAAGCTAGTGATTTTGCTATCTGGAAGGAAAGACTGGGTGTCAATGCCAAAGCTTGACCTGATTTATCTAAATTATGGCTTTGTTTTCACTATGTAGACTGCTCTGCCTAGTTATCAGGACCAGTCCCATAGTAAGGCCATATGTGGAGAGCTATAGATAAGGATCTCAAGTGGAAGCTCCTTCTAAGATTAACAAAAAGGGGGGAGGGGTGAAAAAGCAGAGCTATGCCAGTTAAATAGTGCCAATTGTTGTCCCGAGGAAGGTGTAAATAAGTGCTGGGAATCAGGTTGGCAAGATGCCTATCTCCTTAAACCCGTGAGTTGATAGTCATAGCATCTGCTCTGTACCAGGTTCTGTGCTAAAGATTTTACATGGATAATCTCATTTAATGTTCCCACAAACCCGCTGAATAGTTTTTTAAAAACTGAGTGAGAATAGAAAATGGAGAGGGCAGTAGACTACAAGAAAGGTGGTCCACCATTAACCCACCAGTCAGCTGTGGGCAAGCCATGTAGGTCTTCTGCTCAGTGCTATTTGATGTGTACTCCACAGATCCCTGCAATCCGTGGACTAGGTACTACTGTTTTATAGGACCACAGTACAGAATTGACATGCCTGGTCAGAAACTTTTATAACAATTTGATATTCAAGTACCTGATCAGGGCACTTGTTTCATTGAACAGGATGTAGACTAGTTCAAGAGTTCTTTGTGCGCTGTGAGGGCAATAGGATGATGCCATACTGTGTGATAATTTAAGGTTAGTTAGTTGGTCAGCTGTAAGCAAAAGTCATGTACAAGTCTGGGAAAACAAGACCACTTATTTCTTCTTTTAATTTGTTGTTTTTATTTGTTAAACACAGCTCTAAAATTTTAAAAAAAATATTAGCTAAATTAGGGGAACAGGTTACTGTAATAATTTTTAACTGAAATTGACAAATGTCAAATTTCACTAGAGTTCTCTTAATCAGGAGAAAACACACTTCCTAATACATTGTAGCAGCAAAACTGAAACAACTGATGGCTATGAAAATTGTTCCAAAGAAATTAAAACTCAAATAGATTGCAGTAGTTTTACTCAGAAGTATGATTTCTCATTTATTGAATTCAATTTTGTGGCAATGGCTTATACTAAGTGCTAAATCTACAGTGCTATTTGCAGAGTTCTCCTGGCTAATAATAAGTTATAAAACCACTGGTCACAGTTAACATTTACATAAAAACAAAAGAAATAAGCTCAAAACTTAAAAACTATGTTGAAAGAAAAAAATACGTGAATGGTAATTTATGAGCTTTTCAGAAAGTTACATTTTGAGTTATGAATTTTATTTTAAAGACACTAGTAAAAAGTTTCTATCATAGATCTTGGAGATTATGGGTGAGCCCATGGCAAAAGAGTTTGTCTGAGTATCATTTTCCATAGTTGGACAATTTCAACAACGAGTTAATAATGTTGCCTACTAACTCACAAACAAATATAGTTAGCAAATTATTTTTATTTCAAGTTAAATGCACAAGAAATATCAGTGAAAAGCTGATAATCTTGATTGCACATCTGTAAATATTATGGCTAAATGCCTTAAAGATCTTATAGAGCTACTTAAATTTTATTTTCATTAAGAGAAGATTTATATTCTATTGCTTTTATTGAGGGATAGTTTATAACTACAAAATAATTGTTAGATCTGGTAGTTAACAGAGGATTGAAAATGCCATCTTAATTTGGTTTATTCTAGATAAAAGTGAGATGAAAATCCTGAGCTGCCTGGAATTGCTATAAATCTCTCCTGTTTCTACAAGACTTGCAGAGACTTATTTCTCCGCTAAACTCTTAATAAAACAAAATATCTGCTGGACCTAGTGGTGCAGGCTTGTAATCTCAGCATTCAAGGAAGCCAAGGCAAGACAATTACAATTTTGAGTTCAGCCTGTTTAACTTAAAGACGTAGAGAAACCCTATCTCAGAATCAAAAAATGAGGAAGGGCTGAGGATGTAGCTCAGTGTGAGGGCATTGGGTTAGGTCCACAATACCACAAAAGTAAATAAATAATAAAACAAAACATAAAACAGTTTCAACACACATTGTATCTTGCAAGTAGCATAGTAGTAAACTCTGTGTAGGTTATATAGGTTTACAAGCAATCACTTAAGTTTTCATCCATTAAAACTTCTCAAGACTGATGTACATGGTTCTTATTCAGAGTGGAGAAACACTATTTGATGCATAATTTCTCATTTAGTTATGATTGCATAACAATAAAAAGTTATGAATGTAGTAATAGTAATCTGTATCCATTGCATAATGTGCATATTCAGTGAACAAGAATAGGTTTTGCAATTACTTTATTTCTCCCACAGTTATGTTTGTTCTTATTATACTTATTGAAATATAATTTTATCTGTTGAATCCTACAGCAAAAATTTGATTTTGATTTTATGTGACTTTGTGTTTTGATATGGAATATATATATATATATATATATATATATATATATATATATATACACAAATTCATTTTGTGTCAGAGATTTGGTTTGCAACAGATTACAATTTTTTTTAAAAACTGGTTCTTCACCACTCAGTTTCAGAAGTACTGTTCAACATATAAACTTTGTCTGTGAAGTGAAATTCACTGTCACGTTGGGATCTGAGTTCCAGTGAGTCAACCCAAAAAACGGGAGAACCTGTCAGAGGCAGATAGATTGTTGAATTTCACCTCTTCATCTTTTCCACTAGAGGGCAGTCACTAAGCATATACAGTTGTTGGATGCCTCATAAAGTTAACTTGCTCTTAAATTGATATTAACAGATTGACCCAAGCAGGAAAAAAAAAATTAAAAAATAGAGCAAGAGCAAGTGCTCAGTGAGTATTTGTTGAGCATTAGTCTCACCCTGTGCTACACAAGGACCCAATGAGGAATTCAAAACCCAATGACTGTGTATTTGTAGCTAAAAATCCAACATGGTGGGTAAAATGGTAGGAGTACAAGGTTGAGGAAACAGCTTTGTGTCACGGGAAGAGTCCTGGAGGTTGGTGGCCCAACGATGTGGATGCACCTAACACTACTGAACTATACTTCAGAATTGGTGAGGATGATAGCTTTTATGTTGTGTATTTTGTAATTTGAGAGACAGAAAAAGAGAATGAATGATATTCTTGAATCAGAAAACTGCAGGAGCAGAAACTCTCGACACTGGCAGCTCCAGCTCGCAGATGTAGAGAGGAGAGGTGGTGGGACAGGGGCCAACCTCTGCTCTGGGGGAATCGCACACACATTTACTCTGTGCTGCCACCACAAATGCTAGGCTGCCGTTCAACTCCAATTCTAAGCCTCTGAAAAACTTAGGAAGCTCTTTCCTAATATTTGTCATTTTGTTCAGTCGTTCATTTATTCGTTTGCTTACTGAGAACCTCCCCTAACCCAGGCACTTTGTAAGTCACTGGGATACGGCTGTGAAGGAGGCAGACAGTTTTACCCTCGTGTGTTTAGAAAATATAGCTCTTTCTTGTTGAGCCTGGAAGGTATTGGGAACTATTTTTATTTTAAGTCAGCATTTCCTTCACTCATTGAAAAGTATGCCACTGGGAGCTGTTGCCTTTAAAACGTTCTCTTAAAGCAGTAGAAAGACAAGAAGACAAGAGAGAGAAAAACCACAGAAGACAGAGGTACCTTGGGTTGCCATGACGACAAGATCAGACAGCCATCCAGCCCTTGTGGTGCCTGGGCTGCACTCTGAGCCTCAGCCAACTATTAATGTTACCTTTGACTTTAAGAGAACTTCACTGAAATGAGTCTTTGAAATCCAAAGGAAGAGGGCCCACACATTGAGGAACTCATCCCACGTCCACCCTAGCCTTGTTCCCATTCTGCAGGAACACAGGATGTCCTCACTCCAAAGCTGCCAAAGAATGCTGAAGACTGCGTGGGGTCATGGACAAGAGTTTAGCCTGAGAATCTACGAAGCCTCAGAGTAGCTCTGTGACCTTAGATTATATATATATAAGTCCAAGCCCAGTTTCTCCATTTATAAAATGGAAATGATAACAATGGTAGCACCTCAAGGGTGATTATAAAGATGAAAGTACAACACATATATGAAGTTCTTAGCAGGTGACGAGCACATAGTTAATGCTGGTTTGAAAGCACAAGTTCAGCTGAAGCTCAGAGATCAACTGCCCAGTGCCTTCATTCTATAGATAAGAAAAGTGAGCTCAGCCCTTCTAAATGTGAACTTTGGAAAATTCACTTAACCTGTAATGTGTAACAATAAGGTCTTTCTAAGAACTAGATGAGATACACTGTGTTAAAGCTCAGGCACCAGAACCTGGCACATGGTCACTAAAATATTCTTTTGCTGAATTTCTTCTCTTTGGTTTTCCGGAGTCAAACGTGGTCTAACTCTAAAAATTTAGGCCCTGGGGTGTTCATACTGGCCTCTGGGATGCAAACTTGAGAATGAAGCAGATCTCAACTCACATCTAGTTCCTGACCTTAGGCAAGTTACTTCTTAGCTTCTTTTGCTGCAGTTTACTAGCCTGTAAAATGAAGATAATCATAGTAACTGCCTCCTGGAGCTAGGACAAGAATCCTGCCATCTTTTGAAGTGTCCCATAAATGTTCATTATTATGTCCTGCAACTATGTCTCTTGTTCTGATCAACAAGAGACTCCCAAGTAGATAAGTAGTAATGCTCTTGTTCATTCATTCATTCATGCATTCATTCACTCATGTTTTTGTTCATTTGTTTACTAAGCTGTTGTCAATGCTAGGATTCACAGAATTAGACAAGGCTGCTGTTCCTAAGTTTCTCACAGTCTAGGAAAAGAGACCCAAACAGTGGCCATATGACTGCCATCAGGGCTTTCAGAAGAGGCTGGCTACCAGCAGTTATGAGAATAGACTCTGGAGCTAGTGAGCCCAGTGTGATCCTAGCCATGCCACTTTGCAATTTTTTCAAGCTGCTTGCACTTCCTGTAACTATATACAATGAGGATTGCTACAGTACTTCATTTAGGAGGCTGCCATAAAATTTGAGTGCTTCATGTCTGCAAAGGACTTAGAGCAGGGCCTAGCACATAGTAAAAATGCTCTTTGCAGGCTTGTCAATTAGTGAGAACCTGAAAACAAATGATGTTGGTAACAGAATGATTTTCAAGAAGAAAAATAAAAACCCAGAAAACCAAACAAAATTCATTATGGTTTCTACACCTTGTTCCCCCCCCCACACACACACACACAGACAGTTTACTCAAAATATTCCCCCCAGCTGAACCTGCTTGGCACTGTAGAGAGCTTTCTATCGAAGGCTCACAGTTTTCAGATAAAGAAACTGAGGTCAGAGAGATGAAATGGCTTTCCTAGGTGAGGAGGAAGTACATGTTGTGGTTTGGATCTGGAATGTCCCCCAAAAACCTCATGTGTTTGGATGTTGTGGAATGCCTATGGGATCATGTGCTGTTAAGGGGTGGGGCCTGGTCAGTAGGGGTGAATTACAGGTGTGTGGTAGATTACCAGCCATGGGCATGTGGCACATTACTGGGTTTGTGACCTGGAAGAGGCAGTTCACTAGGACATGACCCAGAACGCTGTATACACTAGCTTTGCGTGTCTTCCCTCATTTGGCTTCCTGTCCGCCATGCCCTTATCAGGTTTGCAGCCTCTGCCATGTGCTTCTACTATTGCCAGATGCTCATGAACATACTGACACCTTCTAAAACTGTGAACTAAAATAAATCTTTCCTCTCTTAAATTGTGGATGTTGGGTATTCTGTTCCAGCAACAAGGATGTAAATAAGATAGAATATAACTCCCACAATGCTCAAATCTTAATTCTTAGAAATTACAACTATGTGATCTTACATGGAAAAGGGGAGTTTGCTGATGTGACAGTTAAGACTTTTGAGATGGGGAGATTATCTTGGATTACCTGGGGTGGACCCAGTGGAACCACTGGGGGTCTTATAAGGGAAAAGGAGACAGGGGAGTTTGAGAAACAGTTGACAAGAGAAACAGAAGTTGGAGTGATGCAGGCCAGTGAGCCAAGGAATGTGTGTATGACCCGGAGTCTCTGCTCTCCTACATCCTCTTCCCTCATGGGTGCCCTTCCTTTGATCTGCACACCATTTCCTGTTATGTGTCCCAGAAACCATATTTGCTACTCTCAATGCCCTCACTTTCAAAAACAGAAGCCAGAAAGTGAGTTGTACTGGTTATCTATGGAAATCCTCTCTGGAAAGAACTCACCCTTGGCAAGATTTGTGAACAAGGCTGATGAGATTTAGGAAATATAGCTAATAATAGGTATGCGCCAATCTAATTAAAGATCACAGGTTCTCTGTGAGACGAGTCTTGGAGGGTAGGACGAGAAATTGGCAGGCCGTTTTCGCCAGAGCTGTGTCTCCACAACTAGATTGGATAGAAGAGGACATGTGAAACCCGTAGACCAAATATACATACAGCCCTTCCTTTGTTTCCATAGCATAATTGGCCTTAGGTCTTCCTGTGGATACCCAAGTCCATAGATTCTCAAGTCCCTCCTGTAAAATGGCATAGTATTTGCATATAGCATATGCCTATCGTCTTACATAATTTAAACCTTTGCTGTATTACTTATACTACCTAATACAACATAGTTATGTGCTGTATAGTGTAATAGAATGTAATTTGTTCCTATGCAGTATTGTTTACGAAGTAATGGCAAATGAAAAGTATGCATATGTTCAGTATAGAGTTTCTAAAAAATATTTTTAATCTTAGATTTGTCTGCATCTCTGCATGTGGACCCCTTGTATATAGAGGGCCTGAATGCATTTGCAAAGAAATATTCCTACAGAGTAGAAGAGAAAGTGATCAGGATACTGCTGCTGAAGAGCTAAAACAAATAACAATAAGAAAGGAAGAAAAAGAGGAACAGGGTTGACCTGCAAACCGGATAGTGCACACTACCAGGCTGGTAAGTGGAAACATAAACTGGCACAAAGTTTTTGGAAGGGTATTTGTTAGTAGGGACCAACAATTGTCTTTGAACGAGTTTATAGGAAGAGAGTAAAAGATGCTTAGCTGATAAGATGCTTGCTTCAATACTATTAAACTTATGAAACTACTCAACAATATGAAATCAGTAAATGAATGATGGTATGTCTATACTGTGGGTCACTATGGCAGACTTTTTAAAATTATGCTATGGGGGAAAATTTAAAGATGCAAGATAGCAAGGTTTGGTGACGTACACTTGCTAGCACTTGAGAGACTGAGGCAAAAGAATCTAGAGTTTGAGAGTGAGCCTAGGCAGGCTACAGAGTTTGAGATCAGTCTCAGCTACATGGCTGGACTCTGTCTCAAAGATGAATGTGAGGGCTTGGGGCGCATAGATCAGTGGTTAAAACATTTGCCTAGCAAGCACAAGGCCCTAGGTTCAATTCCCCAGCATCAAATTAAAATTATCTGGGTATGGTAGGACACACCTGTAATCCCAGCCCTCAGGGAGCTGAGTCATGAGGACTGCTATGAGTTCAAAGCCAGCCTGGGCTACACAGTAAGTTCAGGATCAGCTCTGAACTACAGAGCTAGACTCTGTTTCAAAAAAAAAACCCTAAGATGATGTTAATATGTACTTATAAATGAAAAGAGTAGGTTAAAAGGCAGCATGAGAGTAGAATCCCATTTTTGTTATTTTTAAATAATATATTAAAAATCCTGGAAAGATAAATACAAAAATGTTATCAACAGGTACTCCTGGCTAATGGAATTATGAGAGGGTTTTTTTTCCTTTTGATTTATGAAAAATCTATCTATTTATCTATCCAGCTATATATTTATTGTTGTACTGAAGGATGAATCCAGGAACTTTCCAGTGAAAGCTCTTTTTTAAATTTTTTTTTATTTTGAGACAGGGTCTTGCTAAATCACTAAGTTATCCAGGTTAAGCTCAAACTTATCCTGTCTCATCCTCCCAGAGTGCTGGATTATAGTCATCTGCTATCATGCCTGGCTATTTTCTATTTCTAATAAATATAACATGATATATTATCGATATTACTTTTGCAAAGGAATTTTATCTATAAAAACAATTAAAAGGAAGTGAGTACTTGATACCTTCTTTGTGCCTAGATTTTTCTGTTTGTCATTATCTCAGTTACTTTTTCATTGCTGTGACTCAATACCCAACATCCACAAATTTAAGGGAGGAAAGGTTTATTTTTAGCTCACAGTTTCAGAAGGTCACAGTCCATTCAGGGGCGGCCGGCAGCAGTCGAAGTACATGGCAGAGGCAGAGGTGGAGGCAGCTTCTCAGGACATCACAGACAGGCAGGCAAATTGAGACTAGTTGAGACCAGTCCTAGTCCTCCAAGGAAGACAGGTGCAGCTTATATATCCTTCCAGGTCTCCTCCCAGTAATTAGCCCCTCCTGGATCCGGATGTGGAAGGTGTGGCCACTACACAACATTAATCCTAACTTACACACCGTTAATCCTAACTTTCACATCCCTCCAGACTAGACGCCAATCTACCAACAGCACACGGTTCCTTAGACAATCCATAACGTTTAAATACATGAGACTTTTGGGGGACATTCCAGAGCCAAACCGCAATAGTCCTTTTTTTTTTTTTTTTTTTTTTTTTTTTTTTTTTTTTTTTTTGAGGTTGAGTCTTACTCTGTAGTCCAGCCTGATCCTGAGCTCATTCTGTAGCCCAGGCTGGCCTTGCATTCACAGCAATCTTCCTGCCTCAGCCTCCCAAGTGCTGGGATTACAGGTGTGAGCTGCCACGCCCAGTTTTACATGGTGCTGCGACTCAAACTAGGGCTTTATGCTTTCTAGGCAAATGCTTTAACCACTGTGCTGTTCCTCCAGCCTCTGTTTGTCATCTTGACCAGTCTTTTAAAAAGCTGTGTGAGTTAGTTCTTATCATACCTGTTTTCCTTATGAAGAAACTGACATGGATGCTTTTAAGTAATTTGTCCAAGATACATAAGTATGTGCTAGAGCCTCAATTCTAAACCAAGTTTATCTGACTCTAAGGCCACTCGTCTCTCTGAAGAATCCCCAAGTGTCTTTGGACCCCATGTTCTAGGCATCTTTACACCTATAGAGTAACCTCAGTTTTCCTTATCCATCAGAAGAGAGGACAGTGCTGCTGCTGCTGCTATCTTGCTGTCCTTGAACTCAAGGAATTGCCTTAGAAACTAAAACACTCATTGCCTAGTTCATTAGTCCTACTCTTGTCGATTAATTAGAGTAAATTGATCCCTGAAGACTTTATTAGGGAATGAAGGAACTGGTGCTTTAATACAGGCCCAGGCCCAGGGGCCATGTGAGGCATCTCTGGTCGCCCTGGTTGCTTTCCTGCCAGCCCTCTCTCCTCTGGCTCCCAGTGGGCCACTGGGAATAAGCTCTGTATTCTGTGATCACCTAGGTGATCTCCCAGTATGAGATAACCCAAGACATTGATAAATATTGGTTTCTATTGCTTAAGTTGACTAAAGACAGAGACATGGCTGGCTGGACTCAGTACTCAGCCACGACATGGGGATGGAGAAAACAGGCAGTGTGGAGCTGAGGTAATTTAATCCATACCTACAAGAAATTCAGAAGGTCGCTCCTCCTGGCACTGCCTGTTGAGAAAGCTTAAGGAAGTTTCTTCTGCTGTGCCTCAAGTGCATTTTGTCTTCTTGTGCAAATTTGTAACAATATATATAATGTATACTTGTAGATGGTATCATACACACGTATGTGCATAAGTAATATGTATGCACAATGCACATATATGCAGGTAACACGCACATGTTGTATACATACATAATACATGTATATTGTATACATAGTAATGATACATGCACACAAACACACGCGCACGTGTAGGCACCTGTGCTCTCTACACTTTGGGTTGGATTTCTGGCTCCAACATTCAATAGCTGAGCGATTTAGAGAAATGACCCAAACAACCAGGCCTCCATTTCCTGATTCATAAGGCAGGAAGAGGAAGAGGTACAATACCTAGCTTGCCACGCTTTTGTAAGGATCAAATTAAAGTGTAATATAGCTTTTATTTATTATTAATCAAAGCTGGTTACCAGCAGCACCCTCCCTTCCCCTCAGGTCAAAAGCTGTCTAAGTGGTCAGAGAACACGCGAGCTGTTACTATTTTCTGGAGACCTGTACTTTGTCCTGCTATCTGAAATGATTAACTTCCCTGATTCTCCTCTTGGGAAAAGTGATCTTGCCTGCCCTTACCACAAATCTGCTTTTAAATAGGTCATTTTGATGAACTCTGTACTAGCAAATAAATATATATATATATTATTAATATATATGTGCAATATATCATATTTACAATGACCTTGAGTATTTTGTGTGCATATATATCACATCAACATTACAATCCCTTCCCATTTTTGGCCCTCCCACACTCTCCCCATCCTAACTCCCACTATCACACCCATTTGATTGTGTAGAATGCTGATATTCTACCTGGAAGAATGGCTCAGCAGTTAAAGCACTTTCCTAGCAAGCACTAGAACCTAAGTTGATTCCCCAGCACAAAAGCCAGGTGTGGTGGTACAAATTTGAAATCCCAGCACTCAGGAGGCTGAGACAGGATTCCTGTAAGTCCAAGGCCAGCCTGTGCTCCATAGTGAGTTCAGGACCATCCTGGGCTACAGAGCCAGGCCCTGTCTCAAAATAAAAATAAAAATAAATAAATAAAAAGCCTGCATTTCCCAAATCAGAGAAACGAGGTAATATATTTAACACATTTAATCTTCTATGTCTGACTCACTTTACCCCTCAAATCACCACTCGTTAGCTCAGCTTCCCGTCCCTTGAACGGACAGCAGTGCCATTTTTTATTTTTAGTTTGAGACAGAGTTTTATTAAGCTGCAAAGTTGTCCAGGGTAGACTCAAACTTGTGATCATCCTGCCTTAATCGCCGGGGGCACTGGGATTACCGGTCCGCACCATTAGGTGTGGCTTGGATCCTTTTTAACCCATGATTTTTATTTTAGTTTGTATCACCTACATATACACATGTAAAATGACATTAAATTCAAATAGTCCCCCTCTCACTCCCAGGTCCTTGCTCCTTGGGTCCCCTTTCCAGGACTCTTTTCAGGTTCCAATGTATCCTTGCGAAAAATCACACCATCAGTAGGTATTTTACTTATTTTCTATAGAATGCATACTCATATACTATCCAAAAGAAATATGCAGTTTTATTTCTTCTGACTGTATTTGTTCAATTAATTCAATTGAATGCCAATACTAAGGACCCACAGGTAGTTGAAAAATTCAAGGAACTCCTAGTAGGGCAGAAAGGGTCAAACATGTTGAACATAAAGTGCTCTGAGTGGTGGCTGAAATGCCCCATACCCCTACCCTACCTGTCCTGACGCATCCATCCCTGGCGCCATCTTGTGGCAGTGGGGCTGGTTTTCCAAATGTAGCTTATGGGGTTGATCTAAGGTTTCCAAGGCAGAGTTAAACTCGAGTTCCTGGTGGAAAAGGAAATTTTTTTTTTGCTAAAAGTCCACAATAGGTATCCAAGTAGAAGAATGTTTTCTTAGCATGTAAAGCTGGGTTCCATCCCCAATAACACACACACACACACACACACACACACACACACACACACACCACGCACACACAGTCCCCAGCATCACCCCCCAAAAAAAATCCCCAACAGGACCCTAGTGATTCTCACAGCTGCTGATTCTCACAGCCATTGCAAATCTCATAAAAGAGTTCCTTCCAAAGGACTTGGAATTCTTATCCTAGCTGCATTGAGCTAGAAGGGATTTTTAGAGAGTATCTACATTTCCAGATTCCTCACATTCTGTCCTCATAGTAGGAACTTTTGGCTTTCAATGGGAACACATCAATGACCAGACATGCCACCCTGGTCACACAACATGAATGGTTAGAAAGATCTTCGCATATTAGATGACACTGCTGACCCGGTGATATCTACCCCTGGTTCCCATTGCACGATGTTCCAACGGGCAACCTAAATGGTGTTTATGACTTCAGCAAAGTGGATTCACCAGAAAATGTGGAAAAGGGGGGCACTAGTGAGGGATAGTATTTTTTTTCCAAAAAGCACTAAAGTGGTCATTGTAGGGACAGCAGGATGCTACTGCACTTCTGTATACTTGTTTTAAGTTTTAGATACTACCACTTTATATTTTAAAGCAGTAGGGCAAGAAATATCATAACCTCTAGCATTTTAAGACTTTGAAGATCTTAATCCAGCACTGATGATCTTAGATTCTGCCTCTCTGCTTTACTTAGGGGAAAGTCTCTTCCCTGGACAGCCCTTAGAGCAGCTGATGACTCCCTTGTTACCACCCGGAGTCAATGTGTGGGTCACTTTATCAGCCTCCAGGAAATCCCTTTCTGAGTAAACGGAAGAGAACTGCGCTTTCTCCCAAAGACACACAACCTTGTTGGCATCTGTCTTTCCAGTAGTTTGTTCTGACCCATGTGCTGGGGATATCCAGTGAAAGAGGAGGTGCCTGTGAGGAGTTCATAGGATCGTGACTATCTCATTTGCTTCATGGTTGAGGCTTGAACATCTGCCCACTTGGCCTCGTCAGCCTTACATCATGAATCTAGAATGCCAGAAATGATCTTTGCCTCCTAATGCTGTGCTATGACACCAGGGTCTCCCACCAGGCTCTTGGTAGCGGGGTTGGTAGACCACACTAAAGCTGACGGTTGATGAAGCTGAGAGTTGATGTCCCTCAGCCTGTAGAATGAGGGTATTGGAAAGGCTGACTAAACCTCCCAAGCCATCCTGTAGTTGTAATCATGTGACATTTGTTACAAATGGCATGACAGAGGAAGAGATCTAGAGATCAAGGGACCCTGAAAGGAAAAGGAAGTGGTCACTGTGATTCAACCATAGAGCTTTTCCCTGAATGTCCTCTATCAGGAGTGACACAGCCTTTGAGGAAAGTCGCTGGGCTGAGATGGGGTTGTGGGTTGCTGGGGGGAAACTGGGAACTGAAACCAAGAATGAGTGCATCGTCCTGCAATACTCGTATCATCTCTAGGGGCAGGGGCGGTGTGAGTGCCCAACCTCCATTATTGTCATTATTGTCCCCCAGGGGCAGCCACAATCTATCTTTCTTAGAGTCCACTGATAGAGTTGTTGTGAAAATCAAGCAAGATATTGTATATACAGGATTTAGAAGAAAAAAGCAAGTTGGGAATAAACAATAGCTGTTATTATTTTATGTTTAATATAATCAGATACTCTCTAGTGAAAACCTTAGCCTAACTCATTTTCAGGAAAGTCTGAGGTATCAAGAGGAGCATGACGTCACCAAGATCTCACATAGCTGACTAGAAATGAAGCTGTTCCCACCCTTCATTAGGGGCCAGCCATTGCATGTGTACGATACCAGCTAATTCTCATACAAGGCGAGCACAACAGCTTCCTCATATTTCAAATGCCATGTCATTCAGGATGCTTCCATTCAACTTTTCATCGATATTCTTTAAAACTTTGTCTCTTTCCTATCTCCCTGGAAATCCTCCTGGATTAAATCTCCTCCCAGGACATTAATCATTTCCAAACACAGTGCCCTCTCCGCTACCACCCACAACCTGATCTGGCAGGTACTTCCACAATCATCATTGATTCAAGGAAACACAGGGGGAAGGAAATAGTGCCCCTCAAACTTGTGGAAGGATCTTTTGAATTGTAACTTTAAAAATACTTTAATAAAGTAAATAAAGCAGCTATTTTTTTCTATTTGTTTCATGTTGGGATCCCTTCTAACTGTTTTGTATGACATACCATTGAATCTGCATTTTATTCTCAGCAAATAAGGAGATTGCTCCACGCCTTCTGTTCTCCAAGATTTCCCTGGCTTCCAGTAGCTCAGTTAGGGCAGTAGCAGTTTGGGCAGCTTCTGCTCTTAGGAGGTCTTCAGTTACCAGTTGGGGAACAAGGACTGAAGATGGCACATGCCCAGGTTCATGAAGGGTCCAACCAGCCTGTGACCATTGAAGGGATTGTGTCAATTTAAAGAGATTAGGAAACACCCAGGCTAGAGTATATAGGTGTGTGTGAATGACTTGTAGGACAACAGATGAGGGAAGAACACCCATACCAGATGTGGGTGGCTTCGTTGGCATCTTGAACTAAATAAAAAGGAAAGAAGAGGAAAGATTGACAGCTTTTCCTCGGAAAGCTCTGGCCTTTGTGATTGTCTCCAGACATCGACTTGCCCTTGTCTACACATTGCCGGTCTCCATCACATATTTGCTCCAGTGTCTGGTCTTCCCTACTGCTTTTTGAACGATGATTGGTAGGAGACTCACAATGGCTGCCTTGCAGCCTCGGACTGGTGTTCTTCTATCCCACCTCTGAACAGCCACTGGACCCTGCGGCTCTCAGGTGCAGGCTGCATTTTGAACTCTTTTTCTCTTTGTCTTGTAAGCTCTCCAAATAAATTCCCTTCATTTATAATTTCTGTTGATTCTGCCTCCCTTACAACCCTGAGCAATGCACAGCCAAACACATTCATTATGGTTTTTAGACATGTTTCTGAGGGAGGACCAGCCTTCTGGTTTGGGTCTGATTCTCCCAGTTTCAGTGTCAGCCTGAGGGTAGTTAGTCATGTCTGTGGAATCCAGTCCCAAATCCATAGGGAACATTTTCAGCCTGGCGGGGCTTTCCACCCCAACCCCTGCAGTTTCTGAGTCCTAGTCATTCTCCACTTTCTTCCTTAGACTCTGACCCTGCTTCTCCTATACCAATGAACTCTGCCCCACTTTTTTTTCCCCTAAGTCTTTCGTGTCAGATAGCTGAGCATCAGCACACTGGCCCCCCCTCCCCCTGCTCAGAGGACTTCCTCTCCCAGTACGCTGTACACTCCTCAAAGCAGGGATTGGGATTTCATCTCCATAAAACGTTATTTACAAAAACAGGCTGTAGGTCTGAAGGCCAGAGTTATGGTTGGGATCTGAGGCAGCCCCGTCACGCATTTGGATGTTGTGGAATGCCTGTTGTCTTCGTGACTTTCTCATCACCCAAACAAAACACCCAACACCTACAACTTAGCTCACACTTTTAGCACGTCTTACACAGTCTGTTCATGGGCAGTCAGTGAAAGTCTAAGCCAATGCCAGAGGCTGGGGAGCTGCTCATGGCATTGCAGACAGAAGCCAAGGGAGTGGGAGCTAGTTGGTGTCTGGAGACACAGGCAAGGGCGGAGTTTTCCCAGGAAGAAGCTGTAACAATGTTTCTTCTTCCTTCCTTTACTCAGTTCAAGCTGCCAGTGCATCCCCCCACTCAACATACACACAAACCCAGGGTGGGACCTCCTCCCTTACTTCCTGGACAACAAGTCAACAATACACATCTGAAAGCTCTACTTTGGCCCCCCATTGCCCTGACACCCCCCCCCCACTTCACCATCCCTGTCCCCCAGAAATCTCAACAAATTGACACAATCCCTCCAGGTCAAACCCCAAGCATCTGCCTCTTCCAGCCAGGCCCTACCTTCCTACAGCACACCAACCAGTTACCCTACTACATAGAAATAAATGAGGCTTCTGGGGACACTCCCGATCTAAATCCTAGCATCTATGGAACCGTGTGTTCTAAGAAGTAGAGTCTGCTCTGAAGGGGTGGATTACAGGTGTTTAATGGAGCAGGGGTATGTAGTAGACTATGGGCATGTAGCTTACTACTGGGCATGTGACCTGGAAAGGCCTGATCACTGGGACTTAACCAGGAAGGGGCAGGACACTGGGGCTTTCTTGCCCTGGAAGGGGTGGATTACTGGGACATAACCTGGAAGGATATATGCTACTCCTGCCCTTTCTCTCTCACTTGTTTCCTGTCAAGAACAGCTGCTGGGACTGTGCCATTGCCAGCCCTACCCCCCACCCCTGACCCCCTAGACACCCACCATGTGAATGGACCAAGACCCTCTGAACTGTGAGAATGAATCTTTCCTCCCTTTATTTGTGTGGGGTATTTTGTCCTAGCAACAAAAATAAATAAATAAATAAAAATAACTGTGGCAGACATTTTGCCAATTTTAATTTTTGCATTAAAATATATCTATCTAGATTACTGAGTTTTTGGTTCCTTCTCTATAAGGAGGCTTTGTATGCAGAGAAAGTGCCTCAGTCTATTTATTTATTTAATTATTGAGGCAGCATTTTTTCTCTGTAGCCCAGGCTGGCCTCAAATTTATGACAATCTTCCCGCATCAGCCTCCCAAGAGCTGGGATTACAAACATATGCCACCATGCCCAGTTTACATGGTACTGGGGATTTGAACCCAAGGCTTTAAGCTTGATAGGCAAGTGCTTTTAGCACTAAGCTATCCCCTTCACCTGTGCCTCATACTTCTAATCCCAGTCCCTGTCTGGCTTGTTTGCATTTCCAGAGCCTAGCTCACTACCTGGAAGTATATTAGCTCAGTTTTCAAAGTAGAAAGGACACCCAGCTGGGAATCCAGCGCTCTTCAGTGAGGGCTCTGTTATCCCGGCATATCCTGTAATTGCTGCTGACCTCAGTTTTCTCACCTGCAAATTCTCAGGTGGTACTAGGTTATCTGTCAGGGTTTTTTCTATAAATACTTGAACACTCACTGACAAAGTTACAGATCAAACCTAGAAACCCTGATGTGACCTGATTTCTTGCTCTGGAGGCAATCACAGGTGAGAGAATTTAGTGAATCTCTAGAGCCTTGGGATTTCCTCCTATGGAATGGTGCACCAGTTTCTGAAAATTCAATGAGAAAAGGGAAGTGTTCCACACTGTGTTACTCCAAGCCCACTCAAAACGTGAACACTGACTTGCTTTGATCATTTTTATAAACCAGTACAGACACTAACACTACACACTGATGCTGGGCTATGGTGAGCAGCCGACAGACATTATTTCAACCTTATCGGGGCACTTAACTAGCTATGTGTCCTCAGGAAGTTATTTAACCTCTTTGGGCCACGTTTCCTCCTCTGCCAAGAAACAATGACAGCTAGTGGCTTCCCCACCTCACAGGGTTGTTTTGGAGGTAACCCATAACTGAAAATTGCAGTGCAAGTGCCATGTGTAGAAAAGTAGGATAAAAAAAATGGAGGCACTTACGGCAGTCACGCTGGAGGTGGATATCCGGCCCGGAGTGATTCAGCAGTTTGGAGTGCAGGCCCACAACCGCATGCTGTTATATAACTTGTTATGTATTATCCACATATGAAGGTCACTATGGGCTCAGTGCCACCTTTGCTCACTTGTGTATAAAACTGCCCCTGCCCTCCTGAAGTGGGCTCCGGAATAAAGCCTGTCAACTCTCCCCTTGGCTACTCATCTCTTCTTGCAACTCCCACACCTGAGGCCTCCACACTCCCTCGGGCCAAGCCAAAGATCTGTCCTTTACCCCATGAAAATTGAAAACTGCCCATTCGAGGATATCGATGAGGACTTCTACCACCTGAAGGTTTCTGGGCTCCTCTTTCTCCCTCCATAATGTTCTCTGTTAGAAAAAGAACAGAATTTGCCTGATGTGGAGTGAGATCCCTGCCAGGGAAAGCTTGATTTTTGATTGGCATCAAAGCCTTAAATTAAGGAAATGAGGAGAAATTTTGGGTGCTGGGAAACAGGAGAACTTGGTTGTGGGAGAATTTTTTTGAGTTGCTGAAGTATCATTCAATAAATGTCACATATAGTGCTTTGAAAAGCTCCAGCCCCTCTCAAGTGCTTGTTTCTCATAGAAACTTGAGGCAGAACAATTCATTTTCCTTTGGTCTTGATTTTCTTCTCCACAAAATTAGGGAGATAAATAATTAGGCCCCTAAATACCCTGCATCT
The DNA here is from genome assembly GCA_004027205.1 of Ctenodactylus gundi. Lineage (NCBI taxonomy): Eukaryota > Metazoa > Chordata > Mammalia > Rodentia > Ctenodactylidae > Ctenodactylus > Ctenodactylus gundi. The sequence goes on from PVKB01001970.1 coordinate 64,786, forward strand.
TTCAAGTTCTAGTGGTGCTTTTGGAAGATATGGCTGGGCAAAAGGATACTTTCGTTTTCCCTTCTCCCCTCAGGTATTCTTTCTATCCTGGTCACTTCATTTCCATGCTTGTGACCAGAGCACAGCCTAGACACCCAAAGTGGGGGCCAAAGGGCAGGTCTAGGGTAGATTTAGAACCATGTCAGTGTCTCCATTGAGACTAGGGGAAAAGATTAGTGCCCGTGTTGCTGACACACCCTAATTCCCCTGCCCACCTGCCTTGGCTAAGCCAAGGTATCCCAGGTACAATCACCGTACAAGGAATGTAGCTGGAGCAGTTCCCATGGGAATCTCTGCTCAGGAGCTAGACCCCTTCCTTGGTGGAGTGATTGGAATCACAGCTATCAAAATATTAATTATTGTTGCTTCCAAAGCCCCACCAGCAGCCAGTGGCTGGCCCTGCCCAGGAAGTCCAAGTAATCAGCATCACTGGTATTTTAGTCACTCTAGTGGGGAGCCAGGTCACCTGATTCCTCAACTGCTCAGAGGCTGTCTTAGGCAGAGCCACTTCCTGGAACCCAGCCTGAGACCTGAACGGGCAGTGAGGCTGGTGAGGGCTGCAGTGGATGTGGGGCCATGGCAGGGAGAAGAGGAGAATGTAGAACTCTGGAGGAAGGAAGGAAGAGGAGAATTTTGCAATCTAAATGCATTACATGATTCTCTTTAATCCTAGAAAATAGACATGATTCTTAATTTTACAGAAGAGATTGAGAAATGTAAGAAAATTGCCCCAAGTCCCAAGCTGGCAAGAGGCAGAGCTGGGCCACTTTCCACTATGCTAATGGCAGGTAATTTCACAGGCAGGAAAAACCACCCCGGCCTAATCAGTGGTTGAGCGTATTGGGAACGTGAGAAAGCAGTGGGCAGATTAGTATTGTATGTCAAGATGACAATGGGTGGTGACTCTGCTACTCTTCCTGGGGTGAAAATGTCCCCCCAGAACACAATGAATGTAGACACCCAGGTGGGTCATGGCCCCTGACCTGCGTCTGAATTGTATAAATATTAGGAAATAGTTTCCTGACAGTTCCTAGGAACACAGTGCTCAACTGATGCCAGTCAAGCCTCAAGTGACATTTCAGATAAACATTCCAGAGTCTGAAAAGATTTTTGGACAAATGTTCATAATTTATAAATACAAATCATCCCTCCTCCCCAAAACACAGGACCCTTTACAGCTTTTGAAGGGTGTTGAATTACAGAGAAACTTTAATGACATAAAGAAATGTATATTCTATCAAGAAGGGCACACAATTGTATATACAGAGCTGATCATAGCTCTTCAAAAGAAGGAAAGAAAAGGAAAGAAGGAAGAAAAACCAGATTTGGTCAGGAACAACCAAAATGTTGACAGTGGTTTTCTGTGCGACGTAGAAAATTTTTCTTTCAACTTATGGCCCATTTAGAATGAAAACTATCTGTATTTTATTTTAAAGGTAAAAAAGAGGATGCTAGTAGAAACAACAGTAACAGTGAAGTAACATTTACTGAGTGTCTGATACTGCCAAGCACTTTAAATAATTTTTTAAAATCTTCAGAGTAATCCTATGAGGTGAACATTATTGTTGTCTCTATTTTACAAAGGCTTGGACATGTCATGGCATGCGCTGGACATCTAGATGTTTGCTGTCTAGGGTCCAAAGCCCTGCCCCGGGGTAGGACTTCCCTGTGGACATGGGCTTGAAGGAAGGAAGCCCCCACCTCCTATCTCTGAGGGCCAAGGGCAAATCCACCCCCTCCAGCTTCCTGCAGTGGGCATGGTCATGTGACCAATGCTTAACGAGTCAGTTGCGCCTGCCTGAGACCTGGATTCTGAACTCCTCAGGGTCATTGGGCTACAATTATGTTTGCTCTACTATCTGGTTGGAGTGGCAGTAATTGCCTGACTATAATTTTTTTTCAGGCTAAATTATGGTTTTGTGCCTCCTACTGCCCTAGACCTCCATAGCTGCCTTATTTTCTGTCCCTTTCTCAAGACTGTACCCTCTAGGAGCCCTGCCAATTCTACCATAGTGGACTACCCTCTTTTTTTTACATGGTCAGAGTTCATTCCCATGCCTTGTCATTTTGAGTCCTGACTTCTACCAGCTACTAACCAAGAGCAGACAGTGGCAGCAGGACCTTGGTCAAGACTTGTCTCTCAGACCCCACTTAACCAGCCCTCCATGCTGCCTACTCCTCCCCAGACATATGACCAAGGGGCTGGAGGAATGGCTCAGTGGTAAAAGTGCTTGCCTTGCAAGTACAAAGTACCTGAGTTTGATTCCCCAGCACCGCACAAGATGGGTGTGTTGGTGCACACCTGTAATCCCAGCACTTGCAAGGCTGAGACAGAAGGATTGCCTTAAGTCCAAGGTTAGCCTGGTCTCCATAGTGAGTTCAGGACAAGCTTGGGCTACAGAGCGAGACCCTATCGCAGTAAATAATTAGAGACATTTTCTTGAAGATATTCTCAAAAATTGGCGGCCCACCACCTATCCTACTTTTATGGGGATCTGGGAAGGTATTTTGTGAAGGACGCAAGCTAGGAGCAAAACTCAGGGCAGGGAGAAGCTGGCCTAGGCCACCAGGAAGTAGGGTAAAGACTGGTCCCCAAAGGAGAGATGTGGAGGTGTTTCAGCCTCTCTGGCACTTCCTGGCTTGTTCCAGGGATTTAACTCAGGCCCTCCTCCCTTAGGAAGCCTTCCTTGACTTTTAGACTCTGGAAGAGAATGCCAGTCGAACACCCCCACTTACACCCCAAAGCACTTGCACTTCCCTCCCCACACGAGGTGGTGACAGCTTGATTATGTGTCCATCCCCAGGAAACTGTGAACTTCTGGAGGACAAGGACTTGATCTTTTCCACCCATAGTCTCTGATGCCTGGCACAAATGCTATTTGAGTAAGTGAGGAAAATGAATGAAGGGCTCTCCCTGTCCCCAGCCCAACCAACACTGTGCAACCATAAACCTGGGAACTTTTCAAAGGCATCTTAGCAAAATAGAACAATCATGGGCTTTGGAGTTGACAGAGTTTGTTTCAAACCCTAGCTCTTTTACCTACAAGCAAATTCTTCCTTATCCTCAGTCCACCCAGTGACCTCATCTGAAGGATGGAGCAGCACCCAACTCCCATGAGCACTTGAGAAGCTGTGACAGCGGTGGGCACACAGTGGGCTCTCGCCGTATCCTAACTGGCTTCTTCTCCCAACACCTCATTCTTACTCAGTTCCTTCTTCCTGGCCCACATCTGAATTCAAGTCCAACGACGGAAAATAATTAAACAGACAATAACGTATCAGTAAGATACCATGTTAAGCGGGCAATAAAAATGGCTTTAGTACTGATTTTTAAGGGCATAGAAACGTTCATGTATTCATACGAAAGACTGAATTATTCATATAAGATGACCTCAGTCATGTAAGACAAATACGCTTTTGCATGCTTGTATACACAATAGACAATTTGGGGAGAATACACAAGGAACTCTGAACAGTGGTTTCATTCTGGGCGGGAGTAAAGAGCTAGGGGTTGAGTCTGACTTTTCACTTTATAGCTTTTGCTCTGTGTGTGTGAGTGTGTGTGTGTGTGTGTGTGAGACTGTGCTGTGTTATGAATACATATCAGTAGTTAAATGAAAACAAAAAGCGTAGACAAATATAAAAGAATATAATGAATCTCAGAAGTGGATATTTTGGTAATAGTGGAATTACTGGATTGTTAAAATGATTCTGTTCTGTTCTTTCTATTTTTCTCTATTTTCTGAGCTTTCTACAGGGAATTTGGAGTTCTTCTATAAAGAGAATTAAAGGCAAAAAGTAGCTCCTTTGTAGTCAGGGAGAGAAGAGGAGGTGCCTCTCTCCAGCTGGTGAGGCAGAACAAGGTGGAACTCAGCAGAGGCTGTTGTATTTTTGGAGCCCTGTGGTTCCTGCTGAGTCAGCTAACCTGTTGTTTAGCTCCAGCCTCCGGTACTGGGGGCAGGAAGTGCTCCCACTCCTGCCTACTTCATTCTTAGTCACCCTTTTGGTGAGAGGGCTAGGGGGCAGGGGCATGAGGCTGGTTGGGAGGAGTCTTCATCTGGCCCTGGAGCCTCCTGGGTGGAGAGGTCCTGAGATGGAGTCTGTGAGCCAGCAATCTTGTCCACTTGGAATGGTCCCCTTGGGGCTGGCAAGAGCTAGGACAGAGCAGGAAGGGTTGGGGAAGGGATACTGGGAAATGCCCCCTGGCCTTTGGCAGGCACCATCTTTCTGTGGAAGCTGTTGTGAAAATTAATTACCATTTGTTCAGGGCTTTGAGATTTCTTAGATGAAAGACACAGCTGGTGGAGAGTCATGATGAATATGTGTTTACGGTATTGACTTTCATCCCAAACACTGGTCATGACAATCACAGGTCCCTCCCCTAACCTCCTACTGCCCCAACATCCTGGTCTCAGAGCCCCAGAATTGTCTCAGAACTGAATGAGTACTGCAGGGGCAGAGGGAAGAACAGGGGACAGGTGATCTATCATCCTGCACTTCAGATGGGTAAACTGAGGAGCTTCATTCCCACGTACCTTAAAAGTAAGAAATTGTGACAGGGCAAGGACACTGAAGAAGGAAGCCTTGGAGAGAGGTGTTGTGAATACTCTGAGCCATTATCCTAGAGCCCAAGACTGCCTGGATCAGACACGGGATAATTCTAAAACTTGCCGGCTCGGGCCATGCCAACACCAGGCACATTTATCTCTAGGTGCTCAAGGTAGATGGCTTCCATTTCTATTTCTCACTTTTCCAGCAAACTGAATTGATTCTATGTTGATTGCGTGTGAACTTTTTTCACTGCAGCTGAGTTCCTTTTTGTGTCCCAGCTCTGTGAGAACTCTTTCTAGATTCTTCTCATTTTGTGTTCTTTTTCCATTTCATATACAACAACAGTTAATTGTAAGGCCACATAATGAGTTTCTGGGTAGGACTACAGAGCAAATTCAATGGACAGAGAAGGGCTGCCATCCCCTCTCTTATGGAGGCAGAATTCTCCATGGAGAGTCAAATCCCTGCTTATAAAACTGAAACACTCTGAAAGGGCTGTGGGCAGAGCAAAGGCCTGAGTCCAGCAGAATGGTTGTGGGCTAAAGAGCTCAAGAGAATTTCCTAGGACCCAGAGATCAAGGTGAAAGGGAATGCAACCTGCAACTCAAGTTGTGACAGGAAAGAAAGATTTGCCTGAGGCTAGGGACAGGTAGACAGGTAGACTGGTCAAGATGAGGAAAGCCTTGCAATGCCAGGCTAAAGGACTGAAAACTTGTCCAGAGAGCAGTGGAAATCCACTGGAAGTTTCTGAGCCCCAGAAATGATAGGATAACTGATTTAAAGAGATAGGTAAAATCTTTCACCAGGAGGTGAATTTTAGCATCTCCCAATCAGCACCTTTTCCAAGAAATCCATTAACTTCCTCCTCAGACCAGCCCTGACTTCTACTTCAGCTAGTGAATGCACTGGTACCATTGTTACCGCCCCTGTGGTCTCTGACACACGAGTTTTATTTTCTTCCCGGAGCTCACCGCCTTTGAAATTGATCTTGGTTATATACTTGTTTACTTCCTGTTTCCCTCTCTCCCATAAGAGGCAAAGGAAGGGGCGTAGGTGGGGAATCGTTCTCTTATCTTCTTTGTTGCCTCTCTAGCACCTGCAACAGTAGCAGGCTAAAGGCAGATGCTTGATGCGTATTTGTGGAATGAGAGAACAGACGGGTTTATAAGTGGACGAACAGCACCACTATTTCTGTTACCTGGACCCCAACCCCTTTAGTGATATTTGACTCTCCCGACTCCTCTAGGGAATCTTCTCATTCCCACGCCTGGGGATATTACCTCCCTTCCCTTCCCCTTCCGCTCAGCCCTCCAACAGCACCAAGACCCTTAGGGCAGAGGCTTCTCATTACCCCGGTGGAGGTGCAGTGTTGGTTAGAAGAGCTCCCACTCATTCTCGCTTCCTCCTCTTCTATCTAGAGCAGGCTCAGAGCTAGAACTCAATCTTCAAGTCTAACAACACATTTATTCCACTATTGTTTTGATTTATGCACAATTTATAATGAGTGGATGAGTGCTGGGAGCCTGGAAGTTGATATAGAGGGAGAAACTGAAAGTGAAAAGTGGGCAAAATCCTGGTTTTCAGTGACACAGAAAGACAAAAAAACACAGGAAAGTGAGGGCTGGAAAGGGATGACTGCCCAAAGATTAGATTGCCATGTCCACAAGGCACGCACCGCCCCCCCTCACACACCTGAATTGTCTTGTCATTTAAGGCAGAAAAAATTGATAGTCAACACAGGTGAAGATGACAGAGACAAAGTTAAAGGCTCTGAAGCCAATGGAAATCTTGTTTATTAGCTTATTTATAATTTCTAAACAATAAACATTAAAAATATAAGCAATTCCTCTGGGAAAATTTTTTATTACAAAGGACAAAAAGGTATTACATATATAGAAAAAGTAAAATAAGTTTGGGTGTGGTGGTGCAAACCTGTTGTCGCAGATACGTAGAATGCTGAGTTGGGAGGATCGTTTGAGGGAGCCCAGGAGTTTGAGATTAGCCTAGGCAAAACATGGTGAGACCACACCTCAAGCCAACAAACAAAAATGAAAAGAGAAAGAAAAACAAATTGAAAAAACTATATAAATTATCAGTTATTTCACCATGCAGAAAAAGCCATCCTAATATCTTGATGCAAAGCCTTTCAGATTACATACATATATTATAAAATTATAAGATATAATACATATATGCTACATTTTATAAATCATTCAAAATATTTTATATATTGAACATTTATTTAATTATAATAATATACACAAATACACACATTTATTGTTTCTAATAAAATAGAATACATATAGTTTTGTAACTTCCTTTTCATTCACTTAATAATAGGTAGTGAACACAAAGGTTTTTATAAGCTCAAAGGGCAGTTTGAAAAGATAACCTTTGGGATAAACAGGAAGCTTGAGAAGATACATGAACTGTGGTTTTGATAAATATTATTAAAGTAAATAAACCTTAGCTCTCCTGCCAAGTTAGGTAATTATTAGCTCTCTATCGGCAAGGCCACCGATTCATAGACAACCAGCATAAATCTGCCAATTCATAGGTGCTCGTCCCTTTAGGAGTCTTTTAGTTATCTAATTCAACCCCCTTATGTTTCTGTTGAGAAATTATAAACCCAGAGACCTGAAATAAGTCAGTCTAAACAGGCAGGACTGTTAAATTACACAGCTGGAATGAGTACCAAGGCCCATGACCCCAGTCCGGTGCTCTTGCGACTGAGCCACAGAGGTCAACAGCGCACATGCTTCAGCCACTCGCTGACATGCAGAGTGGAGTAAGGACAGAAGAGCCTAATCCGGTGGGTCTCCCCGGGGAACAGCATCATTGAGGGCATGTTTGTTAAAAGGATAGAAAATGTCCCTTGGCAGGCCACTGAGGAGACAGTAGAGCCCAGCAGTTTGGAGTGGTTGGCCCTGATGTCAGGCCTCTGAGAGTCTCAGCTCCCTTATCCATCTGGCTGTATAACTTTGGGCAATTTACTTAAAATGTCTTGCCTTCACTTCCTCATCTGTTAAAAGGAACTAGTAGCTATATTTACCTCTTTAGGCTGTGGTGAGGATTAAGAAAAAGGAGCACAAGCAGCTTGACAACGTCTTTGGCATATAACAGAAAGTACAATAAGTGATGGGCAATTAGTGAGACCCTCTCTCAAAACCAAAAGCAAAAGTGCACTGGGGATGTAGCTCCCTGTGAAGGCCTAAAGAATAAAAAAGCTACAAATGAAAGAGCCTCAAGGTAAACAAGGAGAAAAATGAAGATGAGTAAAAATCAATGAAATTAAAAATGAACAAATAACACAGGAAAGAAACCAATGAAGTAAAATTCTTTGAAAAGACAAATAAAATAGTGAACTTCTGTATGGACTGAAGTGGTAAACTTCTATCCCAGAAAAAAATCTTTTCTGTTAGGAATAAAACAGAGAAAACTACTATAAATTATAGGAGGCTGAGGCAGGACGATTGCTGTAAGTTCGAGGCTAGCCTAGGCTACGTACTGAGCTCAGAACCAGCCTGGACTACAGAGTGAGATCCTGTCTCCAAAAAGAAAAGAAAACAAACAAACACAAAAAACAAAAACAAAAAAAAAAACCCCTAAAACTATAAATCCTGAGGTCTTAAAAGGGTAGTAATGGGATTTTTTATCAACAAGTACATGCTAAATAATTTCAGCAATTTCAATGTCATGAACAAATAAATTGTTTGAAAGGCACAAACTACCAAATCTCACTCAAGAAGAAATAAGTAACTAGAATAGTTCTGTATCTAATAAAGAAATTAAATTTATGGCAAAGAGAGATCACAAAATGTCCAGGCCCAAATCACTCCTAGCAAGTCCTATCAAACATTTAGGAAGGAAATATAACCAATTCTGTAGAATCTCTTATGGTACTCATAAGAAGAATGAACTCTTCCGGAACCAGTCATTTCATGTCATTTAATGAGGGCAGTTTGTCTTGATTATAAAAATTAAATACATCACAAGAAAAAATGAGAGACTAATATTCTTCATTCATATATATGTATATATGAAAAAAATACGAAAAAAGAAACTCTATCACAGTAATATGGCGTTTATCCCAGAAATGGTGAGGTTTGATCAACATTCACAAATCAATCCATGTAATAAAATAAGAAAAAATTATCATTACAATTGCATCAAAAATACTTAGGCGCACAGAGTATAGCTCAGTGATGGGGTATTTGCCTAGAATGTGCAAATTTGACCCATGCTTAAAAAAAACATAGGAATAATCTAACAACAAAAGTCTAAGACTTGAATGTTGACTACAAGGCATTGCTGAAGGAAGTAAAGGAGGCCTAAGTAAGTGGAACGCTATCTCATTCACAGATCAGAATACTTAGTCGTGTTAAGATGGCAATATTCCCAAAGTTGACCTGCATACTCAACACAAGCTGTATCAAAATGACAGTCATCCTAGCAGAAATGGACAAGCAGAGAGTAAAAGTCATGACAAGTCAAGGGATCTAAAATTGCCATAATAACCTTGAAAAAGAAGTATAAAAAGTTGGACTCACGCTTTCTAATTTCAAAACTTACTACAAAGCTACAGTAGTCAAGTACAGCCACTCCGAAAAATAGCTAGGCAGTTTCTTATAAAATTGGACCAAAACCTTACCATACAACTAGAAGTAAATCCATGAGTATCCATGGCAGGTTTATCCATAATGTTATTTAATGTTATTAAATAAAATTTCATCACAGGCAGATTAATTAAGGCTCTATGTCCATCTCATGAGGTTCCATTACAGTAGAATAAGAAAAAGTAAATTTGGACTAAAAGAGCAAGACCCTGACTCAAAAATTAAATTATTAGATCTCACGATAGTATGAATGAATCTGAAGGCACCATGCTAAGTGGAGCCCAACTCAGAACCTACATACGGTTTGATTTATATGAAATTCTAGAGAAGGCACAATTGTAATGAAGGAAAACAGATTGGCAATCACCAGAGGTTAGAGTATAGCAAGGAAAATGAATGTGCAGAGACACGCAGGAATGTTTAAGGTGAAGAAACAGTCTATGTTTTGATTGTGGAGGTGTTCCATGTGTGTACACTTTTGCCAAAAACTCAAGCAATTATAAATTGAAAATGGATAAATTTATATTGCTTGTAAATTATGCTTCAATAAGGCCTTTATTTAATTTCCATTGTGAAAATACTCTGAAGGAAAGGTCTAGCTACCAGGAGGCCATATGATACGGAATGCTGAAATTTGAGGAGCCTTCCCTGAGGAAAGAAGTCATGCGTGAGGCCCACAAATGATTAGGATAAAGAAGAAATGGAATAAGCACAATGTGGCATATACATACATGAAGGATTACATAGCCTGAAAAAGAAGTGTTTTATGACACATACTCCAACATAAATGAACTTTGATGTCCTTATGCTAAGTGAAAGAAGGCAGATTTACAGAGTGACAAATGCTATCTGATCTCACCTGTATGAGTAACTTAGAGCTATCGAACTCAGAGAGACAGAATACAGAATTATGGCTGCCAGGAATGGGAAGGGGGAAATGAGAAGTTAGTGTTTAATAGACAAAGAGTTTTAGTTTTTCAAGGTGAAATGAGCTCTGCAGGTTGATGACGGAGCTAGTTGCACAACCAGGAGAATGTGTTAAATATAAGAAACTACTTTAAAAATTATAATAGTAAATTTTTGTGGTACTGGGGATCAAGCCCAAGGCATTCCTATTGAACTATGCACCTAGCCCATTTATATTTTTGATTTTGAGACAAGGTCTCACAGATTGTTAAATTGCATGGACTGGACTTGAACTTCTGGTCCTCTTGCTTCAGCCTCCAAGAGCGCTGTGATTACAGTCTTGTGCCTCTGGGCCTGAGTCCAAAATTATAATTTTTAACTTAAAAAAAGAAGAAAAAAATATATATGCAGAGAGACGATGTGTGTAAAGGCCCTAAGGCTTGACTCCACTCCACTCTAGTCTTTACAATAGAAATCCCATTCGTGATTGCCTATTGTGGTTTGGATCTGGAATGTCCTCCAAAAGTCTCATGTATTTGACAGTTATAGGTTGTCTATGGGACCATGTGCTGTTGGGCATTTGGGGCCTAGTCTGGAGGAGTAGATTACAGGCATGTAAATTGGATTACAGACATGTACTGGGGTCTTACCACACCTTCCACACCTGGATCCAGGAGGGGCCGGTCACTGGGATGAGACCTGGAAGGACACATAAGCTGCTTCCTCCCTTCCTTAGGGGACTAGTCTCAACTTGCCTTGAACTGGCTTCCTGTCTGTGATGTTATGAGAAGCTGCCTCCACCTCTGCCTCTGCCACGTACTTCCATTGCTGCCGGCCGCCCCTGAATGAACTGTGACCTTCTGAAACTGTGAGCTAAAATAAACCTTTCCTCCCCTAAATTTGTGGGTGTCAGGTACTCATTGATTCACAGCAATGAAAAAGTAACTAAGACATTGCCCAACCATCACTCTACTGCTGCAATTATAATCAATAATCATGGCCACGATTCACTGAGAACTTCCAGTGTCTTTGATCTCATACTAGGCAATTATTCCTCATCACATTCACTAAAATTATACCCGCAAAACAGATTCAGTTTATATACCTGTTTAGAAATAAAAACTTTGAGACCTAGATGAAATAATTCGTACATGTCCCAGTAACTAGTGAGTGGCAGGGCCAGAATTTGAGCTCTGGGTTGTGAAACTACATTGCCTAGGTTTCTGGATAGGATGACTCTATGTGGCAGTTAGTTACCTCTTTTTTTTTTTTTTTTTGCGATTTTTTTTGTTGTTTCTTTTTTAGAATTTTTTAAACTTCGAAAAATTCGTTGGTATTTTTCATTCTGAGAACTGAACCCAGGGCCTTACGCTTGCTAGCAAGCCCTCTGTACTGCGCTCATTGATCTTGCCTGCAGGCAAGCCACTACTACATGTCCCAATTCTTGTTTGTGTAGCAGTCTCTCACCCCTTCATTGTCCTGAATGGCATTACCTGTAAACACACCAGCTTCTACGTGTCCTCCTTGACAGTCAGCTTCCAAATCTAAATGTGATAATGTTGGGAGGAAGGCTTTGTAAAGTTAATGAACTTTTATCTTTACTGGAAACCCTGCTCCAAAGAAGAAACAGACTTCACAGCCACATATGAGGGCTGTAGACATCAAGACACGTATTATGAAACTTTTGAAATTCTTTTTCTAAAAAACAATGTAGTGTAGGAGAAAGAGTATGTGTTCGGGAGTCCACTGCAAGTGGATGTTCTAGCTGTGACTCTCACAGGCTCTATCCATGTAGCCTTGGGCAGAGAGAGTAGAACCTGTGAACCAGGGTTAACAATTTCTGTCTTGCGGGGTTCTTGCACATCTTAAATGAAAGGCTGTACGCAAAGTACCTTGTGAATAGCCTGCCTGTAGTAAGTGCTCAAAATATTGTCATCTCCATCCTTTGCTTTTCTATAGAAAATAATTATGGGCTAGTCTGAGTGGTTAGTGCGTGTGCGTGTGTGTGTGTGTGTGTGTGTGTGTGTTTGAAGCAGGAGATAGAACGACATGACCCTTTGATATTACTTCCCCGGCAGCTCTGGAACATTAGAGAACTTGTTCTCTATTCAACCCACAACCCTCACACTTACCCTCACATAAACACATGTTGTCTTTGGGACATGTGTCCTTTGGGTTCTACCAGATCTTGAACCTATGCCTGCCTGCCTGCCTGCCTGCCTGCCTGCCTGCCTGCCTTCCTTCCTTCCTTCCTTCCTTCCTTCCTTCCTTCCTTCCTTCCTTTCCTTTTGCTCTTCCTTTCTCTCCTTCCTTTGTTCTCTCCCTTCCTCTCTCTCCCTCCCTCTCTCTCTCTCTCTTTCTCTCTCTCTTTCTCTCTGAGACAAGGCCTTGCTCTGTAGTTCATGTGGGCTCTGAACTCACCATTTAGCCCAGGCTGGCCTAGACCTCATAACAATCCTCCTGCCTCAGCTTCTGATTGCTGAGATTACAGGGGTGTGCCACCATGGCCAGCCATTAAGTGCTGCGGGGGGATTAAACCCCAGGTCTCTCACTTCCTAGGCAAGTGCTCTGATCACTGAGCTATGCCCCTTGTCTCTCCTCTTTTCTGATTTTAGGGCTACTGTTCTTTTCTTGTGGATGGGAGATACTTTTTTTTAAATCTTCCCACAGTACTGAAACATCTGCAAATTCAATTTCTGGGAGTTTGGAACCTTCGGGGCAACATGCTCCTCCTGGTTGCTGGAAAAGTCCAGACGAGAAATGTTCTGACACTTCAAGGACACCTGACGGCCACAGGTGATGGCTTCTTGGTCTCTGCATACCTTGGAAGTGCATGCACGTTGGGAGGTGGAGGACAGGGAAGAAGAGAAAGAATTTGTTCTATTACAAATAAACTAGGATGTAAACCTGGGTTGCCAAATAGCACTCGTTGAAAATGCTTTATTTACAAGGAGTGCTGTGGAGCTTGAGCTAGGCAGGTCTCTGGACTTAGAGGAAAGTGACTGTCCCAGGATGGACATCTTCCCCAAAGACAGCCCACTGGTAGGCAGGTGAGATGACAACGCTTCCAAGGAATCGGACCATTCACTGACTGTAACAAAACTTCTTCCCCTAGGACTGGGGATGAATTGGCAGGTAGCCCTGGGGTGAGGAGCTCCGGAAGAGGGCTATGGCAGACACAGCAAGTGGCTTCTGCTTCTGACAGCCTTTAATTCTCAGTTCGTCATTTATTCCCATCGTCATTCAGCCAATTCTTATAGAAAACCTAAATTCAGCTGGATCCTGTGCTGGGTCACTCTCGAAATCGAATGTAATCCCTGATCTCCTAGGTGTTTTAGTCCAGAGATTATGAATTGAAAATAACCAAAGAAAAATGAATGTTTAAACTTCAATAAAATATGAAAAAAATATACAGGAATTACAAGAGATCCAACCCAACATCAGACTTAATTTGGGATGATGAGAAGGCTGCCCTGGGTAGTTGAAGTTTGAGCCAAGAAGTGAAGAATTAAGAGTTAAATGAATTTAAGGATAAAGTTAAAGGACAAAAGTATCCAAGAGGGATTGGCATGTGCAAAGGTCCTAAGGCAGTAAGAATTGTGTCATGTTCAAAGGATTGTCAGAAAGTCAGTAAGGCTGGAATGGAATGTAACTGGGCATTAAATGCCTTTTGCATCCATCTACAAACGCTTTTCCTCAGCATTGCTTGAGGAGACTGTCCTTGTTGTAAACACAGTCCACAGCACGGAAGCACTATTATATATTCTAGTTGTTCAGAGTAGTAGGAGATCAAAATAGTAACGGCTCTGCCATTTACTAGCTGTGTGGCCTTGGAAAAGTTATTTAGTAACTTTGAGGTTCAGTTTGTACATATAAAGTGGAGAGAATAAAAACATCCATCCAGCATGGTGATGAAATGTGAGATGATGCCTCTATTGGGCTTAACAACGTCTTTATTCTCCCAGAACCATCTCTACCTGAGAGGGTGATGGAGGCCAACAGGGGTACTTCTCTGAACTGAAGGAACCGAACAGCACCGGCTTGAATTTCCCACCCAGCACTAAAGCCAGAGCAAAGTCAATCTTGGCAAAAATGGAGGTATAACTATTGAAGCACATAGTAAGTGCCTAATGTATACTTCTGATATTAGTCAAATGACTGAGAAAGCTACAGTTCAATAAGAATTCGCTTCTTTTTGTACTCAGCAGGGGTAGAGATGACGGAAAGACTAACATAGAATTCATTAAAAAGGTAATGAATGCCATGAGAGAGCCTAGGCTATCAGCCAAGGGGACGGTTGGATTGTTAGCATAGGTAACACAGCCACGTCTGCAGGCTGCGTATCTGGAAGTCTTTGCCTACAGCGTGCACAGAAAAGAGAGGATGAGGCTGGAGTCTAGGGGAGCAGTGGGGCTGGGGGAGAGGATAGCGTGGGGCCACTGGACCGGCCACAGGAGCACAGAAGGCAGCTCCAATCTAGAACACAAAGTCCAGGCAACAGTCAACAGTATCCTGAGCTCTGCGAGCGGGACCACGTGCCTGTCTTCCCTCCCTGAAGCCCAGGTTCTAGCAGGTGCTCCGCGTTAAACAGATGGAAGGGTGATGGGAAACTAGGCACTGGAATCTTACCCATCGCATGCAGCATATGGGGGTCAGGAGCGTTCGTGTTGCACCGCTGAGCAATCTACCCCTCTGTGCCAAGGCTCCCCACAGAAGGGCACCAACAGAGTATGGGGTAAAAGTAGAGGCCAGTGCCTGAGATCTGGGGGCAAGAAGCCAGTGACTCAGCCATGGGGATGGAGTTCGGGACAGAATCAATTCCAGACAGAAACATAGAATTTGGCCGAGTGGTTGTGAGGGCAAAGGAACATAGACCCATGGACGAATCCTTCAAGGCAAAGTGAACAGCAGCACGCAGGCTGCTCCTTGGGTGTCGACCCACCTCATTCCACAAATGCATTTTGGTATATTTAATCTTTAAATAGGGTCTAAAGGGCTTGTTGTTGCTTTTATTTTTAAGTTGTTGAGGAAATCGAACTAAGTAAAAGAAAAATCAAATTGGCAAACAAGTCAATACAGAAGTTACAAGCCATAGGTCCTATGTAACTACCAGAGGCAAAAAATTCAGTTCTGAACTGCAAGTGTCCTAAGCAAAGAAGGAAACAGGGAGTCGTGAACTTTACGGTGATAAACCATTGGCAGGTGTAGATAGAGGTATAGGCACAGCTGTTTAAGCTATTTAAGTGGAGAAGACATTTTCCCAGCATCTTTATAAAGAACTATGGGTGCACAGGGCTCCTGCAAGGACGCTGAATAAAGGATTCAGGCTGCTTACACATCTCGTGCCACCACCAGGCCCACCTCAGAACGGGACAGACCTGAGGGGGCTCATGCACAAATGCAGCTGGGACATAGGATTTGTGAGAACGAACATCTTTCTTCTCCCAGATGCATCTCTCTGAGAGGATATGGAAACTAACAGAGGTATGTCTCTGAACTGGAGGAACCAAACAGCTCCAGCTTGAATTTTCCACCTGGCACTAAAGCCAGAGCAAAGACAATCTTGGCAAAAATGGAGGTATAGTTATTGAAGAGACTACTGTGTGGAGAGCTCTCGAGCCACCTCCAGCTCTGAGGCTCCACTTGGCTTGCCCCCAGTGACTCACTGGCTCATGAGCAATCCTCATATGCTTGATTTAGAGAACTTACTCACCCTTCAGAGACCTCAGTGCAATGAAGTCAATGTCAGCAAGTAGGACGCAGCTCAGCACCTCACACCAGCCTTCACCAGGTGCCCTACTCCTGGGCCTTCCAGCTCCAAGTCCCTCCAGCCACTCAGCATGTAGACAGGTCCCCCTTCTAAGGCTGAGTCCAGAGATAGGAAACTGAGGACCAAGCATCAGCTAAACCAAGCCCTGTAGTCTGGTCCATATTTGGGAGAGATAAGCTCCACAATACTGAAGTTAGGGGTATTGCAACAATTGGGCCCCAGGAATTCTTAACTCCCTGTCCAAAGCTCTCCACCATGGAAGCCCTACTTGGATTAAGCAGGAGGGACACAGATGAAATAAATCTAGCCTTCTTGGTGTGGATGGCCCCACCTGCACAGGCTAATTTGTGAAAGGAAAGGTGTTCAGGGAACAAGGCCTCAGGCACAGACTGACGTGAAATGTTGAGAGCTGAGCTACTGAGCTCTGCCGCCCTGTTGCTATTTGCTGCCACACTGCATGTTGGGATTGCTGGAGGAGTCTTTGAGCCCTCTTGAATTGATAGAGCTTGAGTCCCTGTGCTAGGCACTGGCTGCCAAGGTGGCACAAATCCTGATCTGGTCCCTTAGATTAGGAACAGATCCTGAGTTAGGCCAGAGTTGAGGCAGTGACTGCCTTCAAGAGAAGTCAGTACTGCTCCTTCCTTCTTCTGCCAATGTAGAACAAATTACTTAGAAGGTAAGTCAATTCTGTTGGATTTAAACCCACTCGTTTAGGAATTTACTTAGGGACTCCTAAGGGAATTATCTGAATAATCTGTTGCAAAGACTTGGAGGGCAGGCCCTTCACCTATTTCATATACCTGTCCCTTAGCCATCTGTCCACCCTTTTGAGTCCACCATGTGCCATGTCAGAGAGACATGGCCACAAGCTTTAACTCAGGTTGGTGGGAATCAAGGGCCTTGCACTTCCAGAATCATCTAGCTTGGTTCACTCCATTTCATAGATGAGGAATCTGAGATTCAAGAAAAACTCTCTGCCTTGAGGTCATAAGAGTAAAGATTCCAGAGCAGGCAGACATTCTCACGCCTTCCCCATGAGGGCCATATCCAGAATTTTCTCTTACCTGGGGAAGCCTCTCAGTTGGAAAGCAGCATTCTGTGTCCTGGTTAAGATCATGGACTTGTGAACAGATAGAATTTCACACCTACAATTACATATCTGCCATCCTGGCTCTACCGTTTACCTGGAAATAAAACTCAGTTAAGTAGGCTGTTCCAAAAGTATTCCTACTTGATCTTAATTCACAAACTACATAAAGTGCTTTTATCTATTTTTATTTTGTACTATAAAAAAAAACAACAACCAGTAACATACCACTTTTTTTTCACATTCACATGGGTTTTAGGAAATTATTGCCTTTCCCCCTGGAGAAATAACCTAAACAGAAAAGTACCACACTGGACAACCTGTAAATCTCACAAATCAGTAGCGTAAAGATAGCTCAGGGACAGGGAGGAAGACAAATGTCACAGAGACAAGAGCACACAGGACACAGCAAGCTAAGGAGCAATGTTTTCAATGCCACTGACCCAGAAAACATAGCAGGCACCCTTCTTCTCCAGGTGCCCACTGCTGCCACCTCGAAGAGGTGATTTTTGGTCTATGGTCTGAAAACCTCGAATGACACCAGAGCTGCTTTCAAGAGAGCTGCAACGAGGCAAGTTCAAGTATGAACACGAGTCATGCCAAAGTCCAAGGTCAGGGAAGGACCCACAGTGAAAAAGAAACTCAGAAGAGTCAACATCTTGCTACTTCAACAACCTGCCTCCGTTGGGCCCAAAAGGAATCTCAAAAACATCTCAGGGTTCAAGTTGGCATAGACGTCACGTTACTACAAACCCCACAGGGTTACATTCCTGACTAGGTGGCAATCAGCTTATGCCTCGAAGCAACAGAGACAGACACAAAGACTGTCGAAGTTCAAAAAATAAGGTGGAAATTGTGCTTCCTTCAAAATGAACTGGCTTCATAACCGCCTTTTCTCCTGGTCCAGCAACTTCTCTCCCCCATGTTGCTGCAGGTTATTTATTGCCTTATGCTTGAAATGAAAAGGCGAACTTTGAGGTGCAAGGACTGGATGGTCCTGAGAGGGCAGGGGGTCTGGAAGTACAGTAGTCAGCACATGCTGTGCTTTCATGATGGCTTGGCCTTTCTTCTATCCCGGGATCAACCCTCGAGGTCAGTCTGAAGTTCATCTGTACTTGCAAGCCTGGCGACCACTCGCTATCTCACTGGGGCAGTGTTACAGAGAGAGGTCTTCAGTATTGCACAGGTATGAAATGTCCACAAGTTTAAAAAACAAAATCACAGTTGTTCTTAGGGCTGGGCCAGCACCCCATCTGAGTCTCAGCAGGATGTGGCTGTGGCCACAGGACTCCTGTGGAGCTCTGCGACCGTTGAGTGGGTAGGCACTGGTGCCAGCACTGAGGTAGGGAATGTGCAGTAGGCACCCTGCACGTCAGGGCTCAGAGTCTGCAAATGGTCTATAAATGCGGAGCCTGCTGCCTCCCCTTGGCAGGACGGATGCTGGGGGTTGGGCGTGGAAGGCAGGATCTCAGATTCATACTGGAGGAGCTGGCCCATGAAGCCGAAATTGGGGGAGATCACACTTCTCCTCTGCTTGATGTAATCAAAGGCCTCCTTTAGGCGGAACTGCTTGGTCTTCATGAGGTAAGCCATGCAGATGGTGGGTGATCGGGAGACTCCAGCCTCACAGTGGACCAGGACCTTGCCTCCCTTTTCCCTGACACAATCTGAAATGAAGAAAAGAGAGTGGGAATGAATTTTAAATGGAATCTGAAGGCAATGACAAGACACAAGACTTAAGGAAACACTGACATGACCTAATTATCACACCATTATGCCTGTTCAGGAGCTATGGTCCTACCAGAATTTTGCTAGTCTTGTTTTGTTTTGAGACTGGGTCCCCTGTGTAGTTTACGCTGGTCCTGACCTCACTATGTAGCCCAGACTAGCACTGAACCCATGGCAATTCTCAGTGCTGAGATTACAGGTATGTGCCACCATGCCCAGCTTTATGTGGTGCTGGGGTCAAACTGGGGCCTTGTGCTTGCTAGTCAAGCAATTTAACCACGGTACCATTCCCCTATCCCTTGACAGTCTTTAGTACCAACTAGGAAGGACACAGCTTTTGGGGTCCCAGTAGTATCTGTCCCCATGAAAGGCCTTATATTCCTTAAAAGTATCTCCCCAGCTCTCCAAGATATATAAATACGCTTCGATGAAGTTGCTATATACCTGGAGGAATCTGTTTTGAGGATGCCATCTGTGTGTGTCTGTGTCTGTGTCTGTGTGTGTGTCTGCAACTGTTACTAGGGATTGAACCTATAGTCTTCATACATGTTCCAGGCATTTTAAAATTTTATTTAAAAAATTTGTTGGGAAAAAATAAAAAAATTGGGACACGACCTCACTAAGTTGCTAAACTGTCTAGGCTGGGCTCAAATTTGTTAGCCTCCTGCCTCAGCCTCCCAGAGTGCTGAAATTACAGGTATACCCCACCAAAATGGCTCTGGGGGTGCCATCTTTCTTGAGTTCCACTGATGAGATTCAAGATTGCAATAGAAGCCAGGCTTAGTGACACGGGCTCAGTGGTACTCTGAGATGCTGGTGCAGGACACCGAGTCCAGCCTGGGCAACTTAGTGAAACTCTGTCTCAAAATAAAAAATCAAAATGGTGCTAGGGATTCTGCGCAATGTGTAACGCCCGGGCTTGATGGCTAGTATTCCCAAAAAAGGAAGGCAAAGGGAAAAATCCTTGAAATTTCTTGCAAATTTTTATTGGGTATGCATATTTTTTTTTTCCTGAAAGCATCCTAGACTCAAAAATCTGACTTGGAGAAGCAATTATGGCTTCCTCAAGTTTGACCTGAATGGTGAAGACCTAACCCCCAACTTGGTGGAGGACTTCCGGCCTCTATGGGCACCCTGCCTTGCTATGCCAGGGCGGAACGCTTGGCTCAGCTCCCAGGGTTTTCACCACCAAACATACAATAAATAGTGCTCGGCCACTAATTATAGCCTTTGCTAAGTGACGCTTACTAGAGGGAGGGTATAAATGGCTTTTTTGCAAACTCCATCTTGCTCAACAATGGGAGTAACTGCTATAAAGCTGCCACCATCGGTTAGCATTCTTTAGCTCAATATGACAAGAGGGAAGGGGGACCCTCCTTTCCTGCTCTACCGCTCCCAGTAAAACAGAATAACAAAAGTTAAAAATGGGAAAGTGAAATATGAATACATATCAAATTAAAACCATTAAAAATACAGTCTTTCCTATTCCCTCTCTTGCTAGTAAGGAAACAATTACATCACAGGAAGTTATTAATAAATGTAGCTGGCACTATGTAAGGCCACAGTATGTAAAAACAAAGATTTTGAACAGAGGAAACTTCAGTCCTTTAACTACCCTCTATCCACCCGCTCCAAGTTCAAGAAGTCTGCAAATGAATATGCAATACCTAAAAGAAAAAATTTCTAAGAAGTCAAGAGGGAACCCTGGAGATTCTCGCCAGGGAATCAAGAATAACAACCAAGAACCCAGAGGACACCCAGGGCAGTTCATCAGCAGTACCACCGATTCTATTAATTTAAAACAAATAAATCCTCCAAACAAAAGTCCCTGTAAACTGGCTCAAAGGGGAGCCCCAGATCCCTATGATTATCGAGTCCTGTCTGTTTTCTTCTGTGTCTTTATTGTTTTTCTCTGTATCCCAGCTTTTAGAAGGCTCAGGGCTGCGTGCATGGACGCAAAAGGCCTGTGCGCATTGTTTCTGGAACCCTCTATGCCTCTGGAGCTTGCCTTCCACAGGACCCTCTCCCCTCTAGAGGGATCAGTGTACACTTCAGCACAGGACTGTCATACCGTCCTTCTATTAGCAGGACTGGGTACCCGGGGGAACACATCTTGCGCTTTCAGAACACTGTGAGTTCGTGACTGTGTACACAAACATAGACACCACACACACACACACACACACACACACACACACACACACACACACACACGATGGGGAAGTAATGTTCTGAGAATCAGATGGAGGCGGGTTTCATGACCTCATTCAGTAGCTATCTAGGTAATTAAATAACAGGCTGAGAAGGGCAGGGCCTTCCCAGGGACAAGGAGAACAAGCAAGGGTTTCCCACCCAAAACCCATCATTTTGGCTGCTTCTCAGGCTCCAAAGGGATCATCTTAGCCCAGAGGCTCAGAAGACAAGGAAGACAGGCTAAAACTTTGCCTCTGGTTTCTCAACAAGGTTTCCTGTAGAGCAGAAATTGTGTGGTGAGTGCAGGGCCCACTGCGTGGCTGAAGGGGGCCCTTTAATTACTACCTGCACTAAGTAATTACTGCTCTGCCTAACACCTGCCTTCCCCCTTCCGACGAATAAGATAGAGGAAAATCCTATCTGAGTTCCAACAGCCATGCATACTGCAGAGAAAGAAGCCTTCTGAGAAGAGAGGTGGGACCACAAGGGTAGGACTGCTGCTTACCAATCTAAGACAACATAAAAGTAAGATCAGGGAGAGTACAGAGATGTCAAATGGGGCAACAATCCAGGCATCCTTGAGTACCTAAAAACCCTGAGGCCACACAGCCCTTTCAGGCAAAAGGGGCAGAAGCTAAGGCCTTGGTTTTCAGGCTTTTACCGTGGAGTAAAGACAACTGCCTCACAAGAATGCAGAAAGAATGAGAAAGATGCCAAGTTTTCTCATAGAGCGTGAGTCAAGTGCTATCTCTAATCCAAAATTAGCTGAAAATGCAAAACGAATTGCCTCCAAAGCCAGTTGCCAAAATTGTGGATGGCTGTGGGGCCTCTGAGGCTCAGTGCGTAAGTTGTGCTCGCTCAATCCTTCTGTTTGCTTTTAAAAATATCCCAGCCTACGTAGAAGCACAGTCAGAGAGGATCCCTCCCCTGCATTCCTTGTGTGGGGCCAACCACACGGACACACTCTGCTCCCATCCAGCTAGAAACAACAAAAGTGGCAATGATTGCTGCTGTAAAACTGTATTAATTCATTTATCTTGCAAATTAAAGCTAATAATAGCAACTCAAGTCATCCTCTTACTTTTTGGGTGGCTGCATCTGTTTCTGGCTCTAGCTTAGTGATGCTCACACAGATACTTTCTTTCAGAGAAGGTAGGCCCCACCAGACTATCGAAAGCCAAGCATGTTTGCTCCCAGCGTACTCCCAGCATAATGGAGAGGGGACAGCCAAACCTACCAATGAAGTCTATTGCTTCCTGAAAGTGGGAGCTAATGTCAGCCGTGTGGTTATCTTCCACAGGGATCCATTTGTAGTGCAGGTGGGTCATACAGGCCTCAGAGGTCCGCCGGGAGACATTCAGCAGGGCGGTGATGTGCAGGTTGGCAAGGAACTCGCACTTGGATGCATGGTAGGCACTTCCAAGGTAGAGGAAGGGAAGGATTTCAACTGGGCCACCCTAGAAACAAGAACAAATGATAACCAGGAAATATTGGATTAGCTTGCTCACTTGGAAGAAGAAAACAACTCTGACCTATTTGTTTCTTAAGGTGGGAGGTACCCTTTTCTAGTTTCCAGGTAGAGAGAGTTCAGAGCCAGGGCAGTTCAGCCAAGAGTGTGGGTGGCGCCTCCATCCTGGCAAGTTCTCTACCTGATGTGACCGCCTTGTGACTCAACAACAGAAAAACCCACGTGGCTCAGAGTTTGTGGTCCCCCCCTTCCTCCCATGTATTGAAGAGGTAAGAAGTGCCAGAAGCCTTCCTGTCTCCCAGGACAGGCAGTGTGGTATAACCGGAAGCACTGAAAGGCAGGCCCAAGTTGAAGTTTTCGATGCTCTTTGAGCATCAGAAGACAAGCCCCTGAACCTTATTCTGGGTGTCCTTGACCTCTTTGGAAATAAATAAAGACATGCTCGACAAAGTAAGCCAAAGTAACCCCATCCTCTACAGCACAGATGTTTTAGGTACTGCTGATCCTAGATGATCTAGCTATACAAATGGTAAAATGTCCTGCCTCTTCTCCCCCACCCCACAAAAAACGTACTTCAGAGAATTGAAAATAACTACCACCTACTCAGAATCTGGAGACTAAGAAAAGCTGTTAAAGCACAAACAGGGGCTTTCCCCACCCCTAACCTTCACATGAGCATTGGTGATGGTGACAAGAAGCTTACACCATCACCCACACATTAGGTGACTACATAAGAGACTAACTAGAGAACCAGAGACCAGCTATCCCAAGGGTACACGGCAAAGAACTGCTAGGTAGTGGAATGCCAGTAGTCTGGGCATTTACAGGGGTCTCCGGAACCAAGAAAAAAAAAAGCCATGATAGTTGGAACAACAATAGCTCCTAGAGATTCAGAGGTAAACATTAGGTTTAGGGAATAGTAACTGTGTTTTTGAGAGCCTTTTCCATACCATCTACCCACATCCTGTCTTTGTATTTCCTGTCCTGGAATGAAAGTAAAACAGAAGCTCTAAGGCAGACCCATCCCATAATAGGTAAAGGAACATGTCACAGGTCAGCAGCAGGCAATTCTTTTTTTTTTTAAAGGTGGTATAAAAATTTGTTTTCCCCCCATTTTATTGATAAGTGTAAGTGCAAAATTTAATATTTATATTAGTTTTGGGCATTTTGTGCACATACATATCAAGTCAAGGTAACAAGACCTTCCTCATTTTCCTTTCAATCCACCCCCTAAGCAATTTTTATCTACCAGCACTTGGTGTTTGCTTTTCTTTCTTGCCAAGTAAACTGTTAAACAAAATACAGTTCATCTACTTAAAAGAAAGTTATAGAGGGTTTTATATAAAGTAAACAACAACCAGTATTTTTTTAGCAGCTACAATGGCTGACATCCGGCTTAACACTGTACAAGCACCAATGTTGTACTGATTTCACAATAAATAACAAAAGAGAGGTAGGTAACATTATTCCCACTTTACAGATGGGTGACTTGAGGCTCAGATGGGATTACGTAATATGCCCATGTCAGAGCTAGGCAGTAATGAAGCTGGGATTGAAACCTAAATCTGACTGCTACGTATGAGCTGCAAGGCCTTTTTGAGTGTACTTCAAGGGTGATTAGTGTGAGAAATCAAGTATTTTACATCAAAAAATTGTTCTCTTTTTAAAGGGGTATGACTATTTGCAACTGCTCCCCAATATCTCCCCAGTTTCCATACCTACAGCCCTCCCAGGGGTAAGTATGGAGCAGAAGGTAAGAACCAGCTCTCAGAAAGAACAGCTCTCGGTCAAGTCCCAGCTCCATGGTTCCTAGGTGATTTGACCTTGGTCAGCTTTGTTAACCTCTGAACCTTATCAACAAGTTGGGAATAATGACACCTATCCTCTCAGGATAATTGGTAAGATGTAAGTGGGATAATAACGGATGCTTTAAAACATGGTACATTGTGTAGCTATCATTTTCATCTGAAGAATAAATAAATAGAACATGCCTTCTCTCCCTGGGGAAGACACACAGGGCAGATAGTGAGGCTGTCAATCCTGGCAGGCATGGTCCTGACTCAAAGGCAACCCATTCCCTGGGCCTAGCTCACAACCGGCTAGAAAGCATGAAAACAGCAGGGGTGGGACAAAGGCCTTTGGAAAGGGTTCAGAGACCCAAGTCCAGTTTCACTCAGCCACTGACGAGCTGTAAGTCCTTATCAACAGGTACCACACAGCCTCCCTCTCGGAGGAGCAATTCGACTACAATCTCTGCTTTTCCTAGTGCCAGAGAACCAGACTGACACATCAGGCATGGGAGCCAATCCAACTTTCCCTGGAGCTTAGTTCAACATACCCCTGAAACTGTTGCTTCTTTTTTTTTTTTTTCCTGATCTTGCTCTGTAGTCCAGACTGGTTCTGAACTCAGTATGTAGCCCCAGACAGCCTTGGACTCAGGGCAATCCTCCTGCTTCAGCCTCTTAAGTACTGGAATTATGGGCATGAGGCACCACGCTTGGCTTTTCTATGGTGCTGGGGAACCAAACTCAGGGCCTTTTGCTTGCTAGGCAAGCACTTTAACCACTGTGCCATTCCTCCTGCCCCTCTCTCCTCCTTTGAGTCTCCTGTTTAGATTCAAGAGGAAGCCACTAAAGGCCTCAGAAACCCCAAAGGTTAACACAGCCTTGATTAGCTTCTTTCTACAGAAAACCCTCTTCTTTTTTTTTGAAACGGTTCTAAGAAGTAACACTTGGGGGTTCCCCACATGAGTCTTAAAAACGCACTAAGGGCTCCCCACCCCTCACTTGGCCAAAGGTCTGCTGTGCTTTCACAACATACTGCCAACTCTTATTTCTCTTTCACTTTCTGAAAAACAGAGTTAAAATACAATTCAAACAAACACAGAAACCCAACCAGACCAGATGCGCATGGCTTGGAAAGGTCCATGACAACGATTTTTCAAAAAGAAAAACAAATAGAAACCTAACCCTGGCACCCAGCCAACCCATTAGGCCTTCTGACCAAGGGTCCCACTGAAGATCTGGTTAACCTGGTTTTATGTCAAAGTCTGTCCTCAAAGGCAGAGTTCTGTCCACGACAGGGAGTTAGTATTTTTGGAAGCATCTAGAAATCTTCCTTCTTAGACTTTGGTTATGCTCTTAGTTTTGGTCAAAGTTTGAAAAGCTCTACCTACCAAGTTAGGTGTCTAGGAAAATAATGAAGTCCTGGAAGGAGCCAGAGCAGAAATAAGAGAAAGGAATTGTGAGGCTGGGGCCTCAGAAAATCTGCAGTATGAGCCAGCTGCAGATTCTCTTAAATTAGTTATCCCCATAAATCAGTTATCTCACTAGTCATAGTAGATTCTTCCTCATCTGTGAAATGTCAAGGTGGTTGCGAACTCTGATTTCTACCAAACTGAATTTCATTTGCCTTTCCCCAACTTCCTACCCTGTGCTAGATAGCTCTATATCTCTAGTGAGGTGTCACAAAGCACGACTTTTTGAAGGAAGAAATCCTCACACGTGTAGAAGCATGAAGCTCACTAGTGCCTCTTGATCTGCGGTGTCAGAACACACAGAACTCTACGTCATTTCTTTATAATACCAGCCCTCCCTCCACCTTGATTCAGTTTAAAATACCAATAAGACACACCTTGACAGGTACTGGGCTGGTGCACAGAAACTCCAAAGCATGAGCAATTACCAAGAAGAACAAAGGAAGCCCAAATGGAACCTCTTCAGGGAAACCTAAACCAGTATTTCAAAGATTCTCTGAACATCCCAAGACAATGAATAATAACATATCTTTCATTTCCCCCTTTCTCCAAAACTGTCCAGCATCTGTGGCCTGCTTGCTCTGGTCAGCTTGTTTGCTGGAAGAGTGCCCATTTACTTTTGGACGGGGACTTGTGCTGGCAAGCAAAAGAGGCTCCCTAAGCTAGACGATGGTGCCAGCACCCTCACCCACAAAGAATGAACCACCACTGCTGAACAGGGTCTGAGGAAGGAATGAAGGCAGGAGCTAGAAACCACACACCTGGTCATAGGCTGGCCGGTGGCTGACGCTCAGCGCTGGCTTTCCACACTGGCTGAGGAGGGCTCTCTCACTTTCAATTTTCTCTTGTGAAACAGGTTTTACGTCCACACAGCACTCAGGATATTCTGAGTAGAAGGTCTCATATCCTCCTACAAAAACAAAGGAACAAAAAGTGAGACAGATGTAAGCACTGGTTCTTCAGGCTGTGGAAAACACTCATAATTAGTTAATTGCATGAATTAAAGATACTGAAAAAATTTAAGTGAATATAGATTCTGATCGTATAAAAATTGAACAAAACCATCAAATAGTTTTAAAATAGAAATGAGCCTCTCTCTCTCTCTCTCTCTCTCTCTCTCTCTCTCTCTCTCTCTCGGCTATAGTTCAGAGAGGCAATGATTAACTTGTTATATTTATCAGAAGCACCTTAAACTGTGAAAGGCACTATCTGGCACCTGGCAAATATTAACTAAATCCTGCCAGAAAAAAAAAAATAGCTATTTTCTCTTGTTTATCTAAATGAAGGTGTGGTTCTGAAACGTTTCATTAATTTATGAGAAGAAAGATTCCAGTCCCTTCGGCTCTGAGCAGAATTATAGATGGCAGCCCTCCTTTGATTCTTAAGAGAATGTAGCTTCAATTCGTTGTCAGTAAAAAGGACAGTGGAATTAGCTTGGCCTCCTCTCATCCCAAAGGCGCTAAGAACACTGCTAAAAAATACCTTCTATAGGTTCAATTTAGAGTCATCAATTACGTTAACCACTTTTTGAGACCAAAAGTAGGAATGAAGATTTCTAAATTTAATTTTTAGTTTCCTTAAGTAAAAACTGCCTCGGTTCCTTTGTGACCTGCCACCCTTCAGTCTTATTTATTATGGCCCCCTCCTAATCTTTGTCCTCCCACTCCCCAAAGTGATGTCAACTACTGGCATGTTGGTGTCAAATGATCAATTCAAGATGCATTCTTGAGATCATGCCATTTCTTCTGTTTTTGGTGCCCTGAGAGGCCCTCTGTGGACAGCAAGCTGGCTTTTAAAAACCTCTGCAGTTGGCAAACGGTTAATGGATTACATGGCAGTCTCCAACTCCCTCCCAGAAGCTGCAGCCAATTCCTAGAATGAGTCATCTTGCCATTACTGCTTCCTCTCTCTGCTGCCTGAACTGCCCCCGCCCCATTTTGTACACCCAGATCTCCCCTGTGGTCACTTCAACAAGGAGCCCACCACGCCTTCCAGCATGAGCTTCTGGTCCTCCACAGTGACTACGTTCCCAGGCATGATGACAAGAGGCCTGGCTGATGGGGTTAGGAGGGAGACAGAGGAGGGGGGCTTCGGTGGCTTAGCTTTCCCACTCCCATCAGCTCTGGAACCCTTCCTTCCAGGAAACAGAAGAATGTCATAGACTTGCACAGATCTACACCTTTTCAGAGGAGGTGTCCCTTGTCAGTGAGTCCCCAAACCACCTGACTGGGTCCACTGCATCAACATTTTGGGTTCCAGGAGACACAGTGAATGACTATGGGTAGGAATTTGGAATTAAGAGGCCTATGACCTCCCAAACTTCATGATCGGACTTGGGGAAAGCAGCAGGCCCCCGCATCTTGGCTTTAAATAGCCCACTTAAGAACTGGCTGTTGGAAAGGCAGTCAGAGGTATGGGTGTGGGCTGGATCCTGTCTGCCTGTTGACAAAATAAGGCAGGCAGACAATGAGTCCTCCAGAGGGGCAGATAAACAGCCCTACCTCTTCAAGCTGGGGTCAGGAAGAGATTAGATGGTCTCTGCCTTCCACCCACTCTCAGCAGAGGTGTGGAGACAGAACATTCCTATCTGGTGCCTCACTCACACTGCATTTCTTAGGGCTTCTTCAACCTCCTCTCCATGAGTCTGCTTTCAATCACTACCGCATTGCTGGGGAAGAGGTAGTACACAGACTCTACATCCAATCAAGTACCGGCCATACCATTTGGGAATCACCATCCCATCCTACGAGTGTCTGTTTGGAAGGGGGATTATGAGTATATAAAACACATTGTCCCAAGGTCTTAATACTATCAGGTTAAAACTTCAACTTATATCTGGACAGGAGTAGATAAAAGAAATTCTCCTGTAATTCAGTTTGAAACTTAGTAGCATTAGGGCTGCAATTTCTACTGAAATTTCAAATGCAGGTAACTTTTGACCTGCTAATTCTTAGGAATTCAGACAGCGAAGATGTAAAAACAAAAAGCCAAGAACAACCTCTACATACTGCTCCAGTGGATCTGGAAGTCACTGGTGGCAATTTGCCTGGGGTCATCACAAATTAAGGGGCGTGTATGCTCTGCTGTTAACAAGTATCAAGGATCTAGCTGGGTGAAGGAGGAAAGAATAGGGAATATAAAACATCTATTTTTAAAAGGAGACTTGTGGGAAATTACCTGGAGACGAATAAGAAATAGTTGGTGGCTGTCTCAGGTGCGTGGAAGGCCCATTTCTCACTGCAACAGCCTTTAGTTCAAATTTTGCTCCTGGCTGTGCTGGTTCATTTAAAAATATTTAAACATAATTCTCAATCTATACAGCTGCCTACTTCCTGTGGCAATAACCTATAAACTGCTCACACCCCCTTGGAGAGGGATGAGGAATAGAGGCAAGCCCTAAAGCAGTTTCCTGGATTATAACTTTCAAGCTCCTGGGAAGCCAGAGGTTTCCCTGTATGTATTGCTAAGTACAGGAGATAAAACCAGATCCGGAAAAGAAAGAAGTCAGGGGCCATGTGTGAGACCTCCACAGAGAGATAGAGAAGGCCACCCCACCCGTTATCTCTCCACAGGGATTTACAAGGGACAGTCAGCAACCGGTAATAGACAGCAGCGAGCTGCCCGCTACCCTCTGCAATCTTCCTGACCTGCAGTATATTCTCCAGTAACATGTCTTTTGAACACGGCCCTAACTCTCTCATCTTACTGTACCTGAGTTCTGAATTACATCAGTGCTAAAAGTCTTGGGGTCCTGCCTGGGTTCAACTCTCTTGCTTACACTTGGACCAGGGCTCCCGTACATACGAGGTTACAAGGAGAAGCTGTCACCGGAAGTGACCCAGAAATCAACGCTCAAGATTTTGTCAATTATCCACCCACCACGGAAAGCCCAAGTTATCTCCCCAGCAGGTGAACAAAGCAGGCGTGGTGGCAGCTCTCCGGCCACTGAATCTCCTCTGAATCACACCTTCCCCATGCACACAGGTCCTAGCTGGCTGGCCGGCGGCTTCACACCTGAGCAAAGAGCAGTTCAGGCTCAGGATCAGTCCCGGGGATTATCCAAACCCGGAGAGGAGAGAAGGTGAGGGGTGGGAGGGCTGTGATCTCTAGATCGAGCTAGGAAAGGCCTAGGAGGGGAGAGGAGGTCGGGGAAAACAATAAAGACCAATAAAGCTAAATGGAAGGAAGAGGTGGGGCTCTCCAGGGTCAAAAAGGCAAGCGGGTCCGTGCTGACAGCCTAACACACTGTAATCGTCTAGGCCCGAGGAGGGGGACGCCGCCGCGGCGCCTTGCTCCTGGGAGGTCGGAGGCTTGACCGGCAGATCGTGCCAGATCAGCACGGCTAAGAGCCTGGTCCCCGGCGACAGCAGCGACAGCGCTGTCTACAGACGGCGCAGGAGCCCACAGCCCCCCAAACGCCAAGAAGCACTCCCAGGAGCCCAACCAGCCCCCGCCAGCCCCCGGCCTGACGCACTGACAGGCAGCGAGGCGCTTTCGAGGAACGCGGGTGCGGAGGGGGAAACTCCGGGCGCCGGCGCTGGCAGTGCCCTCCAAGCGCGCGCCAAAGCGGGGCGCGGAGCCGGCCCGTCGCGGCTCTCCCCGGCGCGGGGTGTCGGGGCAGGCCGGCGCCCAGGCGAGCGGAGCGGGTCTGGCGGGGCAGGGGGGCCGGCGACCCGGCGACGAGCTCACCTTTCAGGAAGTAGACCCGAGGGCCGGCGGGCAGGCAGGCCAGCAGCGAGGTGAGCACGACGCGCGCGACGCTCTCCTCGCGCAGCTTCTGCCAGTGGCGGCTGCCCTGGTCCAGCACCACCACCGCCGCCACGCCGCCGCCGCCCTCCTGCAGCAGCCGCGCGCGCGCCGCCTCGTCGGGCAGCACGTACCGCGCCGACACCGCGCCGCCCCGCGCCCGCCGCAGCACCACCGAGTTGAGGTTCACGTTGAGCGAGCCGCGCACGCTCGAGGCGGCGAAGGCCAGGTAGGGCCGGCAGTCGAGCACCACGCAGCGCGCCGCCGCCTCCTTGCGGAGCATCTTGCGCAGCTGGCGCCCGTCGAGCGACGTGACCTTCATGCCGCTTCCGCGCCGCGCGCCCCGCCGGTGCCCACGGCCAGGGCGCCCGCGGGCGGGTGCGAGGGGGCTGCCCGCGGGGCTGCGGCCGGCCGACGGAGCCCGGCGCCCGGGGGCCGGGGGCGGCTCAGCGCTCCTTTCCGCCCGCAAGCTCGGCGTCCAGCCCGGCCACTCGCCGCTCCGAAAACCGGGGATTCCGCCGGCAGCGCACCGTTTTATGTGAATGAGTGTGCGGCCTGTGACGTGGCTGCCCATATAAGGCCAAATAGGCGCCGGGCCCCGCCCCCGCGCCGTGGCCACGCCCCCAGGGGCGGGGAGGGCGGGCTCCCGCCTCCGGCCCGCGGAGCGGGACGCGCTGGGCTGGCGCGGGCCTTAGTCAGCGCCAGCAAAAGGAAGTGGAAGGCGCCTCCTCGTGCTCCTCGCGGCTTCGCTTTGGGGGACTCACGCGCGCATCACCGGGACAGCCGCCCGGCCGGGGTGACCCACGCCGTGCGGGAAGAGGAGGAAGCAGACGAGGAGGCGGCGCGGCGCCGCACAATCCGGCTTGCAGGGTTGTAGGCGTGGGCTGGAGATGTCGGGGGCGCCAAGAAGCGTGCCGGTGCCCCGATGAGTCAGAAGCGGATCCTCCTCGCCACCACGGTGTGGAGCTGAGGAGGTGACAGCTGAGGTTTGCCCCCCCGGGGAGGGGGGGAGTCGGGTGGCCCTGGAGCTGGGGGAAGGCACTGGGAGGGTCGCTATCCGCCTTCTCGGCTTCTCTGTATGTTTGAACATTTCATCGCAAAAGTTCCTGAAAGTGAAAACGGGAGCGATGGCAGGAAGTAGAGCTAGCAATTCATCTCAATGGATTCTAAGCTCTGAAGGGCTGACAGTCCATTTCGGACGCTCTCCGATCGCGGTGAGAATAATAAAGTGGTTTTTTCCGGAAGCCTTCTCTGGTCCCTGGGAGTCCCGTCGTGTGAATGCAGCATTAACCCGTCCCACTGCAGTACACTGCTGTCCAGGTGGCGTATGGATTTGGGGGATTATCTCTGGATCAAGCATAATCCCAGGCTGTCTGCCGCCACCGTTCCCCAGGACCACCAGCGTACTTGGGGGTTACACATGATTCACCATTTCTGCAAGTAGCTACGGGGGCTCCGCTAGCTGCAGGGACACACATGGGCGGGAAATAGGTCTCTGTCCCCAAGCTCGGTGCCAGCCACGTTGTTGTTAGCCCTCCTGGGCTGCTGGAAAACAGCCTGCCTTGACCAGAGAGGAGCTTGTTTACAACTGACGTAAGGGAACGAGGTTTAGAAGAAAACGGAAATCAGTTCTGAAATGAAATGCGGTCAGCCTCGACATCAGGATTGCCTGCATTGTTTCTGGGTCACAGCTGGGTTCGATCAAAGACACTGTCCTTGTCCTGCCTGTGGGGTCTTGATGACAACATTATGTGTGTGAGGGTTTTTTTTTTTTTTTTCTCTTTGAGGTTATTTGAGCCAGGCTGCCGGCAGCCTGCTTCTCCATCCCAGCTGTTCCCATTTCCAGCACTATCCACTCCCAGACATTTGAACTCCGAGCCCCACACGTGGGGAGCACGATGTGTGCCAAGATTTGGCAACACCAAGGTTAACAGGTCTTGCTGTCTACTCCAGCCACCCCGGCCCAGGGGGGCGGCCTAGGCCAGTCATAGTTCTTTTTTTTAAGGTTCCATGGTCATCGCAGAGGAACAGTCAGGGTATATGGGGTGGGGTGGGGGTAAGGGCTGGAGAAGGCAGAGAAGACAAGGGCTAAGGTGAATTTCCAAGACTGGACTGAGGCTAGCCAGGCTGTGAAGAGGAGGTGGAGGGCCTTCCGGGGAAAGGAAACTGCCTGAGGTAGGAAAAAACAAAAATCGATCCTGCTTGATAGATGTTGGAAGTATGTGGAGACTGTAGAACTTTTGGCATTTATTAGAAAATAAGACAGTCAGATAGAGACTGGGACCGTTTAGAGCATTTGGATCTTACCCTTTGGGTCTTAGTGACCTGATCAGTTAGCATTTAGGGAGGGTACCGCAGCAGCACTGTTTTGAGGGTAGGGGAGGGGTCCAGATAGAGCCAGGGTCAGGGATGGGAGGCTGTTGTTGGAAATCTGCGCCAGACCTGAGGAGGATCTGCTGGATCTTGGCTGTGAGCCCAGTGTGAAGAGCCCACACCACTGGGAGAACATTTAGAAAGTAAATTGCCTGGAGGCATGAGAGGAGAGAGATGTGGAGTGTGACATCCATAGGAAGGTGAATTAGTTTTTAATTGGGGTGATTGAGGGAGTGGTTGTAGCTTTAGATAGGGACTCTACAGCCACAGGTCTGGGGGGGAGAGGTGGAGGAGGGTGAGGTTTAGGGATATGAACAGTTTAATCATGGCCATCCAGGAAGGGGACCCAAAAAGGAACAGAATGGCCTAGGAAGTGGTACAGAAAGGCCATCTGCCAATGGTCTTGCTAGACTGTTCCCCTCTCTTCCTGATTTGACAGATCACCAAGTTCTGGAATTTCTTTCCAGTCCTGTGGCAAGTTCTGGCTCCATGGGTGTGAGACTTGCGCAGCCACACAGGGACTGTGCTCAGACCCCCTCCCCACTGTGCTATGCTCCACAGCCACTGTTGAAATCCGTGATTTTTGTGCAGAGGCCCCCTACCTTCCACCCCTTTCCCTCAAGCTCTCTCGTAGCAGCCTGTCTCCCAGTCTCCAAGCCTCCTTGGTCTCTCATTCTCGGCAGTGTGATCTTCTTAAGCATAAATCTGAGCAAAGAACTCATCTGCTTTTGAAAATCTTCAATGCCACCTACATACTGTCGGATGAAATCAGGATTCCATAGAGGAACACAAAGGTCCTCACACTGACCAGTTGGCCAGAATCCACATTGTTCCCCTGCTTCCTTCCCAGCTCCCTCTTCCTTTGTACAGGAATCTTCACCTTCAATTGCCACAGCGACTGTTATACTTCTGAGACGTTGCCCCTTGGTCTCCCCCTTCCCTTGGCCCAACAATGAGTGTGCTTTTTGTCCAGTGCTCATTTTGGCAGCACATGTACTGTCCTGCGATAAGCCAGCTTGACCATCTGACCCATCATGACTACCTGACCATGTGAGTCTCCCTCACAACACCCTCACGTGGGGGAGCTCAGAGTTAATGAAATGGAATTTAGTGTTTGTTGAGGAAGACAGCAGCTGGCCCGTTAGGAGGCACCCAGAATGAGAGCACCAGCATAAATCAGGCTTGTGAATAGTGGGTTAAGGAGGCAGGAGAGAAAGCTATGGACACCGGCTCAGGAGCTAGGGTTCAGCAGTGAAAGAAAAGGTTGTCTGAGACCGGAAGGGCTTAATAATGCAGTAATCATGCCTCTTCTGTTGCTTTGGAATGGGGGAAAGAATTGGCTCAAAGCAGAAATTAAATTGTGAGTCAGTGAGGCAGGACTCTGTCTTGATCAATACTCCCTCTCCACACCAGTTATTCTCAGAGTAAAGCAAGAACTTTTTTAGGATCTTGGCCTATGTTTGACCCTTGTACTTTGTTCACTCTTGTAGTTCTCTGTTGACCTTCACAAGGTCGTGGTGCCTCTGTAAAAGTTGTGATCTCCCCTTGGAAATGGCACACATAGCATTCAGCTTACAATTTCAGGGAGTTCACAGATCTGCAGCATTCTGGAAACTCCATGGCAGGCCTTGCGCCTGGCAGCCTCGATGGGAGTCTCTGGAACTTCTCCTGTACCGGACTCCAGTCCCTTTGGGGGCCAGTGGCCGGTGGGGTGCTTCAAACAGTTCCCACAAATTCAGGGCCCACAGCAACCCCAAGAAGCCAGGGCCTTTCTCCAGGCCCCAGCCCTCACCAAAGGGCGCATTTCTGCCTCTTCTATCTATTTTCTTCTTTGTTTCTCATGAGAGTAGTACAATCTCATTGTTGAAAATGTGGAAAATGCAAAGACATAATTTTTTTAAGGACACTGATTTTTCAGCCTTAGTATCCTAAATCAAAGATGTTCACATATCTGGATATAGGACTTGCTTCCCACCATCTTAGATAAAAGAAAGACCTGAATTACCATAACATCTCTGCTGTTGAGCTGAGTGTGGTGGCAGATACCTATAATCCCAGCTACTCAGGAGGCCGAAGCAAGAGTATTGTCAAGTCCCAAGACAGCTTGAGTGGTTTAGCAAGACCCTGTCTCAAAATAAGATAAAGGCTATGGGTGTAGATCAGCACACCCTAGTAATGGAGGGAAAAGCCTTTGCTATTATCTGCTTTTCTTCCTTTATCCAATGTTGATAGGTAACTTTTCCCTTCTCATGGCCCTCCTATCTTCCTTGTCCTCCAGGTCTTAGAAGATAACAAACTCAGTGTTCACCTTCAGGGTCCATATAGTACTTGCTGTTTGACTGTTGGGTCACTTAGGCTTCTACTGTCTGTACACCTATCTGGACAAGAGCCATGGCAACTTGTTCACAGTCACACATGACTTTCAATAAGAATCATCCCATAAGCAAGGCTAAGTGACCCTCCCTTCTCTGTTCTGTGTTGTGAACTTGTGCCAAAGCCCCTGTCCTTCATGGTTACACTTGTTTTCCTCTGCCGCTGACCAAGGAATCAGCTCTTGAGGCCTCTACAGCCACATTGCCTAGTCTGGCTTTCAGCTGACCCTAGAAAGACAGTTTGGATAGTCTGCCCAGGAATACATGAAATTGGGACTATGTCTTTTTTTTTCCTTATGCTAAATGGGGAAGGAAGAGATGCTCAAGACTTCATTCCTAACCCCAGAGAAGGCTGGGGAAGAGTTAAAGACTAAAGATGGGGAGGATTCACTCAAGCAGAGGGAGGGGGTTGCACAGGGAGTGGAGGAAAGGGGACATCCCAGTAGGATGAGACCACCAGGTGGGAACAGGGACTTTCCAAAAATCGTAAGAAGGTGGGGGCAGGGCGCAGGTAAAGGAAGAACACCCGCTTTGTGCAATTAGATGTATGCATATGAAGTCTAAAAATGTTTATGTACCTTTCAACCTAGTAATTCCAGTTCTGGAAAATAATCTCAAGGAAAATGTCTAAAATATGGGGGAGGTAAAGCTATATTCACAACGGGCTCATCACAGAGCTATTTGAAAGAAGGTAAAGCCAAAACACGCTCTTAAGAGAATGGCAGAGAAATTAACGTATACAGCAGCTTTCAAGTGTGATGTTTTCAAAGGCTGAATAACATTCTGAATCAATTATGCTAGAATGATAATGGTAACGACAGGTTACAGTAGTAGCAATGGCTGTCATTTATCAATTGTTATTCCCTAGGCCCTGGCCTGTGTGCTTTCCATATTTGGTCTCATTCCTCCAGTAGTCCTGAGAGAGTAGGATTACGTAGGTAGCAAATTTGGAAACTGAGTCTTACCAAGGTAGTGGGCAGGAGAGTTGGTATTCAAGCCTGGTCAGCACACCAAGTGAGGAGACCCGACACAAGTACAACAGATCTACTCATGGCTCTTTTTCAGAAGTGAGAGGATGACAGGAACAAAGAGGAGAGATTTTCTCCTATTCTTGTATTTTCTGAATTTTCCTTATGAAGTTGTGATGCTCTTTTTGTGGTTTTTTTTTTTCTGCTTTTGAGTTATTCATTATGCAACTTGATTTGCTTTGGTATTTCACTTCCCACTAGGTCTCACTGGCCATGTCGTCTTTCAGATGCCCTTTCACCTTTCTTGGGGTACTGGCCAGAATTGTCCCATGGTATAGATTTGAAATTATTTATCTGGATCGTTCTTTGAAAGACACTGAGAAGATTTCTAATTTTTCACTATAAGGAACATCTTTGTTTATAATCCTTTAGGTAGAAGGATTCTGTTTGCTTCTAATGGAAATGAGTTTTTAAACAAAAAAAAAAAAGGACTTAACAATGGTTATATTTATAACTTTGACATGTTGGGAGTTTGGGGATTTAATTAGGAACTCCAGATAGAAAGACAATCCCAGTGGTTAAAAATGAAAGGCCAGGAGCTGGGGGCAGCTCACAGGTAGAGGCCCTGGGTTCATTTGCTAGCGTAACAATCTCCCTAAAGGGGAGCTGCTTATTTGAAGTTTCAGTCTCTCCTGTCTATCAACCCTTCTGGACAGGTCTAGAAGCTTTTCCCTTTGAGGGGAAGTTATAAATTAGGGTCTCCATCCGTGATATAGATTGACATGTCACTTAATTCTATTTACTTGGGGCAAATCCTCTTCAGGAAGTCAGTTACTACAGTGCCTATGGAACACAAAACGCAGAATCCTTCCTTCAGTTCCACCACTTCCCTGGAGGTATGTTGAAGCCAATGTCATTTGAAAAGCCAGAACCTCCGCCAATTCCTTACACAGGCTGTGTGGCCTGCAGCCAACTTTGTCAGGGCCCTGGGTTGCTGTGTTTCACTTACATGGAATAAGGGGCTGGAGTTAGATGATTTCAAACAGATCTAACCTGCTGCTGTGGTTCCTTAGCAAGTTGTAAGGAAGACATAGCTCATCCCCTACTATGTATGGATGCTGGGTGAATTATTAGCATTTCTGAGCATCAGTTTCTCATCTAGAGGAAGGGGGTAGTAAGGCCCACCTAATACAGTCCAGCTGATTAGGTAAACAGCTGTCAGCTTGGCATCCAGAGTGGAAATGGGTACTGATGAGTCATGTATCTGATCTTTAAGACTTCTGTGAAGGAAGCCCCTTGGGTTTCCTGACCCCAGTCTGCAGGGTTACCTGGGGTTACCTCCAGGTACAGAAGCCTAACCCAGGGAGGGAAGCCTGTTCATTCCTCAGCCAGTGGGATGGCCTAAAGCCACCTAAGCTAAAGGACAAAACAAGAACAGACAAACACCCTGCAGGAAGGCAGCTCCCGAACAAGAAAGAGTTCAAACCTGTCTATCTGCTCCTCTGGCCAGCACATTGCCTACCCTCCCCCTCCACCCTCACCTTTATATCTATCTTCCATCCTCCGCATTAAAAATACCAGTCCAAAGTTTCTAAGAGAGGAGGCATCAACTTGGTGAAGTTCAAGGATTGGCTCAAAATGCGTAAAGAGAAAAATAAAAAAACTAAGTGGGACAAAAAGAAAAATCTGATACTAGTATTATAGAGAAAAAAATCCACTCAACTATGCCAGGATGTATATATGTGTGTGTTTATACATTTGTATACATTTTTTCTTTTCCTTTTTGCTAGTGGGATTGAATCTAGCATCTTGCACAAACCCTCTACCACCGAGCAGTACAGCCAGCCCTGTGCATTCATTTTATGTACTTATGTTCTGCTACTGTAAGAAGTTCTGCCAGTATAAAAGTATTATCAGTGAACAGCAGTTCCTGATACAGTGGGGCCTCTCTGTTTACTATGAGAATGTCTTTTGAGAGAGGCAGTTATTGCGGTGGTTAGGAATGAGGTGGAGGTTAGAGTCAGACCAGCTTGTTTGAGTCAAAGTCAGATGTGTGTCTCTGAATCAGAGTTCTTGCATTCCTCTTTAAAAAATGAGATGAAAATAATAATAAAGCCGGGCTCAGGGATGTGTGGAAGGCTGAGTGAAAGATTTCATGTCCTTAGCACAATACTTGACATTTAGTTAGCATTTAGAAAAGGTGAACCAGTATCATTACTTGTATAAATAAAAAGAAAAAAATGTATGTCGGTATGTATTTACATACGTATGCTAATGTGGGCTTCCTACCGGAAGAGAGTGGCATCCTGCAGCCAGAAAAAGAGAAGTGAAGGGGTAATGAGGGGAAATGACTGAGTGTGAATGGCCAGCTCAGGAGCTGGGCCTCCTGGCGTTCTGTTCCTCACTACAGAAGGCCAATTAAAGAAAACTCTGATGTGGCTGTGGGAGGAGGTAAAGACCCAGTATAGAGTTCAACGTTCCCCCCCACCCCCAGCACAGGGTCAGCTGGTGAGGGAGCTGGAGAAGAGGAGGGGGTTTATCTTCTTTGATCCAGGAGCTTCTGAGACGGAAAGGAAGTAAAACTTTATTCATATACTTTTCTCATTTATCCATGCCTCCAGTGAATGTGTATAGAGCAACTATTCAGTGCTCGTCAATGTTCTAAGCCCAGAGCCACAGGAGTGGGACCAGGAAGAATGAAACATCAAACAAAATCTCATGCTTTGGGCACAAAAATGGGACTTGGGAGGCTGAAGCGGGAGGATCACAAGGTAGAGGCCAGCTTTTGCAAGTTAGAGAGACTATCTTAATATAAAGTAATGTTTAAAAAGAACTAGGATGTAGCTCAATGGTTGAGCATTCCTGGGTTTAATCCATAGCACTGCAAAAAAATGAGATTTGTGGTATGTTGTACGTTAATAAATGCTGTGGAGAAAAATTAAGCAGGAAAAGGTTTTAGGGATAGGTTTGGGTGACTTTTGAGTATAGACCTGGAAGATGTGCCAGCAACCCTTGCAAATATCCGGGTAGAATGAAGGCCAAGTGCATATTTGGGGAGGGAAGCAGAACAGCTCAGAGGGAAAGAGTGACTGCAATACTAGGTTTCCTCATTTGTACTATTGGAGTGTTGGACTAGATATTTTCCCAAGATCCTTGACTAAAGTATTGAGGAAAAAACTTGACTGCAATAGAGGGGTCTAGACCAGCAGTCTTCAGTGTTTGGGCACTTTGCCTTACTTCCCTGAAGGAGACATACGGCAGTGTATGAAAATATTTTTGTTTGTTACAACTGGGTGGAAAGAAGGCATGTGTGCTACTAGTGTTTACTGGGTACAGGTCAAGGGTAATGTTCAATGAACTACAGTGCATGGCACAGTTTTGCCATCTTCCAAAAAAGTTTTCCTGTTCCAAATGTCAAGAGTAGCAAAATTGAAAAAGTTAAGTTTTAGACTTGGAAAGCATTAGAAGAGGATGTCAGACAGACAACAAGAACAGGGAGGATGGAGGATGGGGCTGAGAATGGAGATTGCTACCGTGCCTTACAGGCAACCTTTTGTTGTAGACTGGGAGAGAAGTTGTTGATTGTTGGTTTAAACATAATGATGGGGTTGAGCTGATATGAATTCCAGGTCATAGTCAGAGGAATACCAGGCAGTCCTTGATCTTGGTTCCAAGGCACTGACTTTCTTTGAGTGGCCATATCTCAGGGACTGAAAAGTGACAGACAAGTCACTCCCAGTTATTAAGTAGGATTCCATCAGTAGGTTAAAATAATGTTTAGGTAGGAAATTGTCCATCTAGAGTTTTTGAGAATACCCTAGTTTCCCTTGGTTACTAGAAAGAAAAGTTAAATTCTTCACAGCAGGGTTTCACGATACCAAGTATTTCCCAAAGGCTGGCTGTAAGAAGCTAGTGTTTGAAAGCAAACTCTACCTTTTCTAATTTTCATTGTAATGAGAGATAAAAGGAAAGGAGGAGAATTACCCTCAAAATGGTACATGGGACATGTGGGGAGCACATGCTGAGTGTGTGCTGCTTGGTAGAAGCTGAGATTGGAGGGGTCAATGAGTGCAAGTGTACAAGGGCAGGAGCTTCTGCTGGGAGGACATGATACACATACACCACACAGCAGGGGAGATTAAATGCAGTTGCATATAGGAATGGGCATTAGGCAAGAGGTTGGGCTCAGCTGCATCCAGCAGTGGCACCAGAGGTAATGGTTAGGCCTTGGAAAACAAAACAGCTCAGGAAGTGGAATTATGGAGGAAGGTACCCCACACACAGGGCAGAGCAAGCTTGTATTTTCAAAGTGCAACCTTATTCTGAGTCTGAACCACATCTTTGAAGGTTCTTTTAGAGAAGGTTTGGATCCAGTCCAGAAATCTGCATGGTACACACCTTTGAGACCCACAAATCAGGCTTTTCTCTGACTACACATTGCAAAATCCAGTTCCAAGAAGCTGCCCATCAGGTGCAGGCATCCAGCCTTCCACAGTGCTTCTGAGAGGAATGCATCCAAATGCCGCCATCAGGAGAGCCCAGAAAAGTGACTCTCCGGGAGTGGCCACTCTGAGCACAGTGGGTTTGCCTTGAGTAGCCTAAATACAATTAGAGGAAGCCTTGCTAATCTACATATTTCTGGATCCAACCACTTACCTTTGCCTCCTGGTCTCCCTGGATGATATGCTGGGCAACACTACCTGTATATGCACTGGCCTTGCACACTCCCCCTCAGCCACATTGAGCTCTTCTTCTACTCCTCGAATTTCAAATGTACCAAGAGTCCCACTCAGAATTCCATTTATTCACTTTAAACACAATAACTGCCTTTATTGAACTCTTTCTGAGCGTAATGCCCTGTCCTTTACCTTTGTTATTATTATTAATTTTTTTTTTTTTTTTGAGACAGGATCTTGCCCTGTAGTCCAGGCTGGTCTTGAGCTCACTATGTAGCCCAGGTTGGCTTCGGATTCGTGGAAATCCTGCCTCAACCTTCAAAGTGCTAGTATTGAAGATGTGCACCGCCACACCCAGTTTATGGGGTGCTAGGGAATTGAACCCAGGGCCTCTGCTTGCTATGTACTGTAACTGCTGAGCTAGGCTTCCAAACCCTATTATCTTTCTCTGAGACTCACAACAAGCTGGTGAAGGAATTCAGATTCTTTGGGGAAACTGAGGCCTAATGGGCAGTAGAACAGAGATCTAGGTTTGCCTGACCCCAAATCCATACTCAATGCCTTGTTTCTGATACCCCGTTGTGCGTGCTATTGCTTGTGTCCACAGGGGGTTGCAAATTACTTGAGAGCAAAAGCTGGATCGTCAGCTCTTCTGTATTTTCAGGTAAAAGTTTCTTTTCATTTATTTATTTTTCATTTTAATCTTTTGGTACGGGGATTTGAACTCTTACACATGCTAAGCAAATGCCCTACCACTGAACTTGTTCCCAGCCCTTTTTATTTTACTTTGAGTCAGTCTTACAACATTGTTCAGGATGGCCTTGAACTTACAATTCTCTTGTTTCAGCCTCCCAGGTGGCTGGGAGTACAGGCATGTGCCACCACCCTTAGCTAAATTTTTCTTGAATTAACTGGGATTACCTCCAAGAGTCATGAGAGCTTTCTCTGGATCTTTGCTCCCCAGCCTGTGGATTCCCCGTGCCCATAAATGTATCATTTCTCTCCCTGAGGGAAACTCAGGTCTCTCTGAGCCACAGTCTGTAAATGTCCACCTTGAAGAGCTTACCAGAAAGGGCCTGGGTGTGTATGCTCAGCTTTCTGTTTCTTGTGGCATGTTCTTCCTTCCAGGGCCTGGGCTCCTGGTAGTAGTGGGGACAGCCTTCCAAACATCTGTCGCCCCCAAAGCAGCACATAATAGGCTCCATGAACTCAAGGAGAAGTGATGGATGAGTCTTCAGATTACGGACTTCTGTGAACATAAACCAAATACTGTTTGGTCAGGTTTTTACAAGCTTCAAATCACACTTGTTAACATTTAACTCATTGCATGCCTAGTAGGTGTCAGTCACTGGCTCAGGTACTAGAAATTCAGTGGTAAACAGGTGAGTTCTGTGCTGTTCTGTGCTGTTCAGGACAGCAATCACTCCACTGCTCTGAGGCAAAACACAAATAAACTAGCAAAGCCAACTTCTGTGGCCAGGGGCTGGGGAAAGCGGAAGTCAGTTAAAACTGGACGTCTGGGAGGCCTTTCTTACGTGCCATTTAATCTGATCATGGATTGAGCAAAGTGAGCAGTGTATGAAT
Source organism: Ctenodactylus gundi (assembly GCA_004027205.1). Taxonomy (NCBI): domain Eukaryota; kingdom Metazoa; phylum Chordata; class Mammalia; order Rodentia; family Ctenodactylidae; genus Ctenodactylus; species Ctenodactylus gundi. The sequence continues at coordinate 107,119 of PVKB01001970.1, forward strand.
CAGAAAGGAGCCTTCCAGGTCTACACCATTGTGTCCTTTTTGAGGCTTAGTGGATGCTACCATGGCTGGAACTTAGTATGACAGAGAAAGAAGAAAGGAGTAAAAACTGAGTTGAGGGACTTTTACAAGACCAGATTACATGGATCTTCCTCACAGACCATGTCAAAGAGATCAGATTTGATACTCACTGAGATGGAAAACTGCTGGAGGGTTTGTAAAAAGCAAGGTGGCCACCCACGATGGCACACACCCATAAACCCAACACTCTGGGAGACTGAGGTAGGAGGATCTCAGGCTTGTGTCCTTCTTGAGCAGCTTAGCAATTTAGAAGACCCTGTTCAAAATAAAAAGGGCTAGGATGTACTCATTGTGAAGACAATGAGTTCAATCCCCAGGACCACATACAGACACATGTGTGCATATACACACGCACAATAGCAGAGTGATATTAAAAGATTACTGGCTGCTTTAGGAAATCGACTATAGAGAGGATAGTACAGAAGCAGAGGGTAGTTAGGAGGCTACTGCCATTGTCTAGGTGGAGAACATGGTGGATTGGACAAAGGTAAATTTGAGATAGCTGGCCAGACAAGACTTTCAGATGCAACAGATAAGGTAGACGAGGGCATGTTAGAAAAAGGACCTCTAGGTTTTGGGTCGGTGGATGGGGTCCCTTTTCTGGGGTGGAGAAGATAGAGAAGCACTGAAGGAAAGTCAAATTAGGAGTTCTGGATTTCTCATGTTGGCACTGGCTGAATGAGGGTCCCTTAAAGATGGCACCCTTGAAAATGTGAACTTACGCAGCAAAAGGAACTTCACAGATGTGATTAAACCAGGACCTTTGAGATGAAAAAACTATTCTGAATTATCCTCACGAGCTCAGGGTAAACACAAAGAGCTTTATAGATCAAAAGGAGGCAGGAAAGTCAGACTGATCTGATGTGATGACTCAGCTCACTGATACTTTCAGTTGCCTTTGAAGACAGATGAAGGGAACCATGAGATACATAGCCACAGGGAGCTGGGAAGAGCAGGGGGCTGGCTCCTCCCCCTGAGCCTGCAGAAACTGCAATCCTGCCCACACCTGGCTTTTAGCACAGGTAAACCCAGTCTGGGTTTCTGACCTCCAGTATCATAAAATAATACCTTCATGTTGTTTTATAACAATAAGTTTGTAGTCTTCTGTTGCAGCAGCAGTAGGAAACAGATACACTTGCATTACAGATGTGCAGACAAAGGTATAGGTGGGCAGCAAGTTATATTGGAAAGAGCTCAGGAGGAAGACTGGGGTTGGGAATCCTGGGAACATTGAACCTGCAGGTGGACCTTTAATAAGAAGAGCTGTACATCAACTTAGGGCTCACATTGAGCTGGCCTCAGGACCTCTGAAGAATTCCTGTCCTCATCCAACCAAGTACAGACAGCTTTCTAAACAGACAATCTTTGCTCACGATCTAGAGAGATTTCTAAGTGGGATGGTCTTCTCCTAAGGGGGCGCTGTGTCCAGGCAGTGAGAGTGAATGCCGGGTTTGTGAAGAATGGACTCTCTTGCTCTGAGAGAAGCTTCCATCACATTATCTCAGCTGCCTAAGGAGCTAGTTAGGGAGGGAAACCCAGGGGGATGGAAACTGTCACTGCTAAGTGCCAAACGCCAAATTAGGTACTTTTTATCTGTGGTTTTAAACTTTATAACCCAGGCAGAAAGCTATTGGTCCCATTCCATGGATATGGAAATTGAGGCCCAGAGGGATCAGATAGCTTCCTTAAAATAACATCAACAGACGTCAAGCCTAGTGGCCACAGACCTGTAATCTCAGCACCCTGGGAAGTGAGGCAGTGAAGATCACAAGCTGATCCCAGCCTGGGCAACTTAGCAAATTAGTATGTTGGTGAGACTTTGTCTCAAACTAAAAATTAAAATTGGCTGGGGATGTAGCTCAGTGCAAAGATCCTAGGTTAAATCCTCAATATTGAAAAAACAAACAAAGATACCAGCAGGGAGCTGAGGGTCCAGGAGTTCACCAAACTCAGTTCAACTTTAGATGTCCCTATGGTAGCATTCCTTCTTCCAAGCCCCTCCTTCTGGGTGAAGATTACTTAACATTGTTTTTCTGCTCAAAAGAACAACAATAGCTTTGCACAGTAGAACACACTTACTTGGAAGGCTGACACCCGCTCATTTAAGGCCAACCTGGGCTACATAAGGGGTTCAGATCCAATCAGGACCACATTGTAATACTTCTCTCTGCCTCAAAAAACAAAGCACTGGGACAATAATGCCATCCCTTAGTTGACTTCTTCACACATAAAAGCATTTAATCATCACAACTCCATCGGTTGGTTTATTGTTTTCAATTTATAGATGTAGATACTGAGGCTCAAGAGGTTAAGGAATTTGCTTATGATAATACAGCCCAAAAAATCAGGGCAGGACTGGATTTCAGAATAATGATTTTGTTTGAAATAACTACTACTAGTAGTAACTACTACTTGTCTCTCTGCACCTCCCGCTCACTCATTAATAAATGGGTAGTTTTTTTTTTTTTTTTTTTTTTGGCTGAGCCCCAGCTGGTCACCACAATCCCATGCAGACGTTCTGGGTGGTCCACATGAAACTCAAGGGAGGGAGAGGTAAAATGGAGGCCCAAGAAGTTGGTGCCCAGTTCTGGTGTCTCTGTGGCTTACCCTGAGCAAAGTCCTCACTGCCAGGGCCCCTGTGAAGCCAGATGCAATAAGTCATAGGAGATATGGAGTCTCAGAGTCCGTGGTCTGGACAAACTCAACATCTTTGTTGAAAGGCAAAGCTTATGTGTTACAGATAATCAGTGTTTGTTTCATAAGTCTTAAGCATATGTTGTATGTCAGATCAGGATAGAGATATAGTGGTAAAACGTGTCTGTACTCAGTGAACTTATGTTCACAGAAGGATCAGACAATAAGGTAAATGAGCATCAGAAATGAGTATCAGAAGTGATGAGAGAAACCTCAGAAATGAGTATTGGGATGGAAGTGAAGGATGTTGTCTTTTTAGGCAGGGTGGCAAGGGAAAGACTCTGGGAGGTATCTTTATCCAAGCATGGATATGAGGAGCCATCTACAGGGGATGCAGAGACCACTGTACATGCCATAGTCTGATGTGGGAAGATATTCCAAAAGTAATGAAGTGTCCTCAACAAGGGGTGATTTGGCATCTGGGAGGCAGTCTGTATTGTCTGAGGCTCACAGTTTGACCTCAGAGACTCTGCAGTCATAAAATCATGGCTGTAAATAAGGAGAACCTTATGACAACCATAAAGTTGTCTATTCTAAGTCTCACAATTGCTCCACAGGTAGGATTGTTACTGTATTAGGGGCATTTTACTGATTGGGATGCTGAGACTCAGAGTAAAGCAGGTTGCCAAGGTTACATATTTGTTAAATGGTAAAATAGGAACCCCACTTCAGGGAAGACTCTCTAGGGGTCTGGATTCTTAACTGATACGTTGATTTGATGTGGCATGACACCCTCCCCCTATGCTGCTCTTCTCTTAAGCACAAACTCCTGGGCATGAAGGTCCTCTCCATAGGCCATTAAAATGTCCAGTGACTTGCTAGACACTGGTTCCCACAATGAAGGCTGCCCCTGTGGCACATGAGTTGAGTACGGGATTGCTAATGTCTATGAGCCGGGGGCGGTAAGCCAGAGCTGCCAGGCTGGAAACCGTCCTTCTACACAGTTCCTTCTAGAAGGAAGAGTTCCTGTCCTGGAGCTGTGTTCTGTTCCCAGCCTGCCTCCAGTCTGCCCCCTCTACAGCCCCAGACGTCCGCTTGAGTCAGCTCGAGGCCTGTGTGGGGGCGTTCTCTGGGCTTCCGCAACATCCTGTACTCTGCCTTCTGCATACCTATTTTCCATTCCCAGGGAATCCCTCCCATCAGGGTTTGTTTCTACACCCCGGAGCCAACCAGCCCACAGAACAATTAAAATGGTTCCCGTGGGTCCCCCAGAGTCACTCCTGTATTATTCAGTCAGCCCTCTGCCTCCAAGGCCTGTCAAGGGCTATTCTTTGTTACTCCCCAGAGGCTCCGAGGTCTCCTTCAACTTTACTGCTAGGACCTTCTCTTTCAAATCCTCATTCTGTCCCCATTCCCTTCTGAGGGGGCAGACATCTGCCATGTTTGCCCAGCATTCCTCCCTTTCCTTCCTGGAATGATAGGACTTCCTTGCCTTTGAGGAACTGTTCATTATCCATGCTCTGAGATTAGATGAGGTCACCAATCCTACTACCTTTCACAATACTTTTTCCGCTATTCACAGGATTATATCTAGGAATAGACATGTGATTCAAACCAGGCCAATCAGAATCCTTGCCTGGGATTTTGTATGTGAAATACAGACTGGGAAAAAAAAAAAGATCTTTCTTTGGGCTTGCTAAACTGGCAAGGTGCAAGCCACGCTGGAGCTATCTGCATCCCTGCTTCTCCTTCCCTCATCAGATGGAGACTCCCTCTTGGAATAGAAGAAGCGAAGAGTAGGGAATCGAGCTACTCGTTACTTAAGTTTTTAGAGTTCCTAATACCAGCTCCACCACAATTATTATCCAGATTGTAAAAATTTCTTTCCTTGTTACTTTTGCTCAAAACAGTTTGAATTTGAGTTCAGTTACTTATAATTAAAAATTCAAATATCAGGGCTGGGGGTACATACAGCTCAGTGGCAGCTTCTTGCCTAGCATGCCCAAGGCCCTGGGTTACATTACTGCACCCGGGTTTTTAAAAGTTCACATACAGATGTTCATAGAGATCTTACATTATGACATATGTCTTAACACCCACTCCATCGGAAAGCCTAGCTATGAAGAGTGCCCATCCACCAGATAGGCACAGATTTCAGTTTTCAATCAGCCATGACCCTGCCCTCTTACTTTTTTTTTTCTCAAAAGTTGTGTTCTGAGTAAGCAAGTCTTAGTGATATGTCATTGATTTCCCACTGTTTCCGACCAGAATTCATACTGTTCACACACACACACACACACACACACACACACACCAGACAGACATGTATCCCTTATCAAAGCTCACACCTCACATTCCTCCCTTCTTTTCAAGTCCAATGACTGTAAGAAGAGTCCCGATGAAAGTCATTTACTTTCTCATTTCTGAGACAGGATACCTGACATCCACAACTTTAGGAAGGAAAGATTTATTTCAGCTCACAGTTTTAGAAGGTCATAGTTTTTTTACTGGCAGGAGGCTAGAAATGGCAGAACCACACGATGGAGCCTGTGCTGGAGCGAGAGAAAGAGCTCCTCAAGGCATGGTAGAACAAAGCCAAGAACAGAAGGAAGGGCAGAACCAGCATATATCCCTCCAGGTCAAGCCACAAGTATCTGCCCCCTCAGCCAGGCCCCAGCAGTACACAGTATCCATTCATGAGGTTTTTTGGGGGGACACTTCCAGATCTAGACCCCAACATACAAAATGCATTTTGAGGAGTCTGTACATCTGTCTTCTCCAGTAGATACTGATATCCCTCAGGGCAAAAATTATGCAATATTTCTTTTTAAGTGTTTTTGGTATGAAAGAATGCAGGTAATTAGTAAGATATAATAATGAAGCAAAAAGTTATAAAATTGACCATGCGGCTGAATACCTAGAATATGCTTGAGACCATTGCCTCCACCAGTGTCTCTCCTCTTCCCACATATGCGTGATGGAGTAATTAATATCCTAAATGTAATGCTCAGTATTCACTGCTGTAAGAAAAATTCTAAAACACACTTCTATGACTTTTCTTAGAAAATGTAATGTAGCTTTTTTTTGTTTTTAAGCTTTAGGAAAAAATGTCCATAGAGTATTGTAATCTTTTAAAACTTGGTTTGTTTCATCCGTCATTTGTTTCTAGGACTTCTCTGTCTTACTGCATGTGTGTTGATGCTCATTTGTTTTCACTTCTGCATAATATGAAATTATGGGCATAAAACAATTTATTCCTTCTTCAGGTAGTAGATTTTTGGATTTATTGTAATTTTACTATTATAAACAATTCTTTTCTGAGCATCCCCCTACATGTCTTCCACACATGAGCAAGAGTTCCCAGAGCATATATTAAGGAGTGGAAGTAATTGGTGAATCATTGATGAGGTACTGCCAAAATTATTTCTGAGATCCTCGTGCGTACTTATACTTCCTACCACCCATGTAAAGTTCCCCACGACCAATAACCTACCACCTGTGCCCTACTTCTGTTTCTCCTCCCTTCATAGTGTCTAGAACCATCTCTGATTTGAGGTGGGTCAAGAATGTATATACTGCCTGAGACAGTGAAGTGACTGGGTAGTTAGTATGGAAAGCAGACAAATGGAAAGTTGGAGAAAGAGTGAAGACCATTTTCACCCAAAAGATGGATAGCTGAAAACTTCAGTCAGATTGACTGTCAGTGCTGGTCACAGAGTCTTGGCTTTTCTGGGGTCTCCTAGACAGCTTCATGGCTCCTTAATTCGGATCCTTGGGGCTCAGTAAGCCCCGTCTATGTGGACATGAGCTTCTTGAATGTTCCTGTGCTGGTGGCCTCATGCTTGGACCTGCTTGCCTTGGAATACTGAAGGGAATTTGGCAGATTGCTGATCAGGCATGTTCCATGAGGCTTAAAAAGCCAGCCCTGAAAACCCTCTCCATTGGGAAGCCTAGCTATGAAGAGTGCCCGTCCACCCTGATAGGTGCAGATTTCAGTTTTGAATCAGCCATGACCCTGCCCTCTTACTTTTTTCCCTCAAAAGTTGTGTTCTAAGTAGGCAAGTCCTGGTGAGATGGTATAGATTTCCCACTGTTTCTGACCAAAGTTCATACCACACACACACACACACACACACACACACACACACCAGACACATATACCTTCTCAAAGCTCACATTCCTCCCTTCTTTTCAAGCCCAAGGCCTGTAAGAAGAGTTTCCTGTTGAAGGTCAGCAGCTCTGATTCCATTTCTTTATTTAGAGCGTTGTTTTTGCTGCAGCTGATTCCATTACCTTTGAGTGCGCGGAAGTGGAGCCCATTAGAAGAATTGGCAGTCAAGAGGCTACCAGACAGACCTGGAGAGTGATGCTAAACTTGGGTTCATTTGGCTACTGTGGTTTATCGACAGGGCCCTCTTTCCTTCTCTCTCTTTTTAATGGAGTTTGCATTTTCCTGCTTCCCAACCGCCAACCTGTTTGTGGTGAGAAGAAAGGAAACAAAGAGACTTGGGCCTTCAGCCCTAATGTCAACATCCATTCTTATCGCTGCTCCTAAACTCTCTACTCCTCCAGCAAGTGACCTACTTCCCATGGCCCTAATAGGGTTCATGGATATCCACATCTAGGCCTCCAGCTGGCCCCGGTAGAAATATGAAAGACAAAATACTCCATCCTTGGGCCTTGTGGAGGGATTACAGACTTGTCTCTTGGCTCCTGACCTGTGTGCCCCTTTGCTCATCTTACTCGCCTGTGCCTGAGTACCTGTGAGGCAAGAACTCTGTCATCCAGCCCTGTTTTCCACTGGCCTATACCTTCCAGCCTGTGGTCTCTGTGTTCACTCTACAGCTGGGATGCAGAGTCCACATTACAAGCTTTCTGAGCTCCAAAATTGAATCTGTAAGACTCACAGCACCAATTGTAAGATGTGAGACTGGCAAAGATGAGACATTCAGGCAAAGTCTTGTGCTGGCATCATGAAGGGATGCCCTCAGAGTCAGCTCCAAAGAGCAATTTGTCAATATTTACCAAAAGAGAAAAAATATTATCCTTTGAAGAAGAAATTCTACTTCTAGGAAATTATCCAACAGAAAGATCAAAGACCTATATGTGGGGATATTTATTGCAGTGTTGTTTATGCCATAGTAGCTGAAACTGAGAAACCATTTAAATGCCTATTTTCTGATATGATGCAATAGCATGCTATGTGGGTAATAAAAAGAATGAGGTTGTGAGATCCATACTCTAATATGAAATAAATCCTAGCACCACAAAAAGAAAGAAAGAAGATTAAAAAGGACAGAGCAGTTTCTGAAATGCACAAGACTCTGGGTTCTATGCTAGCAGAGAGAGAGAGAGGGAGAGAGAGAAAGAGAGAGAGAGAGAGAGAGAGAGAGAGAGAGAGAGAGAGAGAGAGAATAATTTTTTCCAGAGAAGAGGAGAGAGGTAGAGGGATAATTACTTTTCACTGTGTGCTCTTGTTGTCCATGTTTTCTTTTGTGGTACTGGGAATTGAACCCAAGGCCTTTACACTGAGCTACACCCTTGGCCCTTTGAGTAGTAGAAAGATGTTAGATCCTTTAAGACACCAAAGAAAGATGCGGGATCCCCAAAGTGCCTCTGTGTGCTACTTCTCCAGGGCTACATGGGGCTTTAAGTTCAGGGAAGACAGCCATCCCAAGCCTGTAACAGCCACCAGAGTTTCTCACTGTGGCCACATACTGAGCACCCTCAAGCCCAGCTCTGTGGACTATCACTTGGAGTATGCTAGGCCTGGTGCTAAGTGATTCACATGCATTTATGTCAAAGTGTTTGTCCTCCACCTTCTTCCACCCCCACAGCAGGTATGGAAGTCCAGGCCACTAACAACCACTCGCCTTCTTCAATCTGTCCCCATAGTTGCTAGAATGACCTTTCTAAATAACCAGTCTTAAATGCCGTTGCCCTACTTAACCCCCCAACCCAATGCCTTAGAATAGAATCCAAACGCAATACCATGACCATGAGGCATACTCTGGCCCCGCCTCCTCTTCTCCTTGCCTCTCCTGCTGCCCATCACTTGCGCTGTCTGCCTCAACCATTCCAGCATTCTTCCTGATCCTTGAAGAGCTGCGCACACTCCTGCCACAGGACCTTTGCTCTCCCTGCCGTCTCTGGCTGGATGCCTCTTCCCCAGCTCTTCTCATAGTTGTGTCTCACCGCTTAGTTCTCAGTTCAACGCCACCTTGCTGAGATGCCTCCCTGACTCCTGTGCATATAGAAGACGCCCTACTCCCCTAAGTCTACCTGCTACTCTGTCCCAGACCACCCAGACTTATTATCTTCATAATATTTGTCACTTTTTATGATTACTTTTTTGTTGTTGTGCTGGAGATTGAACCCAGAACCTTCCACTGAGCTACATCCTCAGCATTTTTTTTTTTTTTTTTTTTTTTGAGACAGAGTCTAAGTTGCTAGGTTGCCCAGACTGGGCTCAAATTTGCAACCTCCTATATCAACCTTGCAAGTGCAGGAATCACAGGCCTGTGCAATTAGGCCAGGATTTAATAATTTGACTTCTTCAGGTCCTAATTCCTTTCCATAGCTAGCAATGCCATGAACACATAGGCCTTGTTGGTATTGATCATCCATGTCTGCTCAGGGCTCTCATCAGTGCTGGAGCATGATGTTTATGGCTGAAATGGATACAGCATGGAACATTTTGCAGGTGCTTAGAGTTGGCAGAATCTCTGCTGCTTGCTTGCTGGGTGGCCTCAGGGAAAAAAAAAACAGATTTTTTTTTTTTTTTTTTTTTTTTGCAGCTGTTAAGTAGGGTAGGCTGCGACAGGGCAGGGCAAAACAGAGCTTCTTCTCAGTGGAGCATCGTACAATGTTTTGCTAGAAGTATGTTATCCTAAAGAAGTTGTGTAGAAATGCATACTTTGGTTCTCCAGCTAGATATTTTTTTCTACCTTCCTGCCTGGGAAGCAGCATATGTTCCTGGGAGACTTTCCCCAGAGAAAAGGTTGGCCTGGAAAATATCCCAGTGCCTTGGGGGAGGGGAAGGGTGGAAAAGCAGGGAAAGGGGTATCTCTGAGGCATTGAATTGCCTCCTGATAAAAGATGTGGGAGGACTGTGCCAGAGATTATAGCCAGGGGAGACAGTGCAGGCTGAGCCCTCAGCGAGATGTCTGACAGTCACTGTGTTCACAAAGAAAATGAATGAATGATCATGATGATTATTGATATTACTGGACTGTCCATTTCCATAAAGGAGCTAGGCTGTCACCAGTTGGGCATTTGCACAGCTCTCTGCCACAGTTACTTTTCACAATGATTCTTCTGGGCAATTCCTATCTTTTCTTCTTCCCTTCCTTCCCTCTTCTTCTTTTTGAGACAAAGCCTCATTTTACCCAAGCTGACCTTGAACTCCTGGGCTCAAGTGATCCTCCTGTCTCAGCTTCTAGAGTAGCTGGAATTGCAGGCACGTGCCACCAAGTCTAGCTTAGCAAATACCCTGTGTGCCTCTCTTGGAGCTGAGGAAACTGAGGGAGAGAGAGAAAACTTTCTCAAATTTACTTATAAGCCGAAGAGCTGGGATTCAAGTGTAGCCGGACACAGTTTTGAGGTTTCTTGAGCTTCCTGGGATATTTTACTTTTTGTTAGATTTACCATCCCCTTGAGATTACCTACCATAAAACAATCATAGGAAATAAAAGGTACCTTGGGTTTGTTTTGGGGGAAATGGGGCAGGAAGAATTAGGAGTATCAGTACTGGGTTCTGTGAAAAAATCTGACACAAACCCCATAGAAGGTTGCTGAAGAAGAGAGACCAGGCCGAGGGCCAAGGCCCTGTTCAGCTAGGTGACTGGGGATGCCTCTGTTCTTGAGAGGCTGCAGGGAGGCACAAGCCCTGAAAGCAGACTTAGCAACAGCAAAGTGGTGAGGGCTCTCCAAGCAGTTTCCTGCGGGGCTGGGAACTCTGGCCCTGTCCTCACTTTGGGGTTGGAGCCTAGCTCCAAATCCTGATCTTTCAGCTGTAGGACAGGCCTAGCATATAGGTTTTTCCTTGAAAGCCAGGTTCCAAAGCCTGCGCCATCTTGAGTGACAGCAACAAGTGACAAGAGCGCCTGGCTCAGAACAGGACCTGGAGCCACCTGTTCAAGATGCTCAGTGTGGAAACCAGCCCCTTGCTCTGTTCCACAGAGGGCTGTAGGTGGTGGTGGCAGCAGGAGTGGTGATGACATCCTCCGCCCTCATTCTTCCCTTTCCTAGAATAATGTCCTACTCTCACCATTGCAAGTGGCCCTTTGGAATAAGCACCAAGAGTTTCTGGCTTGGGGCTGTAAATCATGACATGTCTAGTACCTTCATGGGACTTTATCTACTCAGGATTGTGTGGATGAAGGTGCTATTCCAGGGACTACCAGGGGTGCAGGTGGCACAGAACGAAACACAGGTGCAGTACCTGGTCTGTTCCTGATTTGAGTCCAGAGAACAGGTGGCAGCACATGGAAGGGAAAAAAGAATTAGATGCATTTCAATTAGGCTACTTTTGGGACCACACCTCTGCTGGAAAGTTGATCTGCTTTAAAAACTGGACGATGGTAGCACTGTCAGGGCCTGGCGCTGAGAAAGGCTACTTGGGGTCTATGTGCGTCTCTCCACTCCCTCCACCCACTCCCAGCCCAAGTCCCTTCCTGGCACTTCTCTCCCCACCAAGGTTCCGGAGTGGCCACCCACAGAGTAGCTGGGGATGGGCGCTGAGTCATAAGGCCATGGTGCCTGCCAGGGGCTGAGGGTGGCAGATGGCTCTCTAAGGCATGGGCCGGGGGAGGCAGATGGCTGGGGCAGTGACCCTAGACTCAGCAGGGATTCAAGGAAGTGAACTGGGACTTAGGCCAAGTCCTACCTGCAAGATCTAGTTCTTCCTTTCCCTTTTCTTTGCTCCTGTTTCCAGGGCTGCCTCTCCCTGCAAGAGTAGTCAGGTCACGGTGGAAAGTGATCCTGGGGGACCTGTGGCCTGAGGCCTGGGGCTTCCGTCCAGCCCGGCTGGTCTGACCGTGGGAGGCAAAGCCCAGCTCTGTTTATCCAGGCCTGGCTCTTCCGGAGCAGATGGGCGCCTGTCAGTGCTGCCAGCCAGGAACCCGGCTGACGTTCTCTCATTGCCAAGTAGCAGGTGACTCGAAGGCCTGGAGGGGAACATGTGTTTGTTTTGGCTGCTTATTAGGGGAAATCTCTCCAGGTGGGAGCTGCCTGCACACCTGAGTGAACACAGCCTCCAGAGTATGCAGGACACCATGCAGGCTCTTTGATCCAAAGAAGCCCAGATTTTGCAGTTGCAGGGAGCTGGACATTTTGGGAACTTCAGGGTTTCCTGAAAGCATTGTTGAGTTCTGCTTTTTGATGTCTCTTCCTTGGGGTGTTAGATTTCTTGCAAAGTTCCATAAGCAGAGTGTCTTAAAACAACAAAACATTCTCTCTTAGTTCTGGAGGCCAGCATAGAAACCAAGGTGTTATAAGATCACTGTTATTCCTTCTGTTGGTCATGAGTGAGAGTCTGTTCCATGTCTCTGTCATGGCTTCTGGTAGCTGTCCATAATTCTTTGTATTCTAGGCTTGTAGATGTGTTGCTCCAAATTCTGCCTCTATCTATACGCAGCCTTCTTCCCTCTGAGTCTGTTCTCACCTCCTTCCTACAAGGGCAACAATCATATGGGACTAAGGGCCCATCTTACTCTAGTATAACTTCAACTTAGTTACATTTTCAGTGGCCTTATTTCCAAATAAAATGATAGGCTGCAATTTTGAAAAGGACCAGCGTTTGGTGGTTGAGGTATTACTGTTCACCCCGGCTCACTGAGCTGCTACTTCCTCTTGCTTCCTCTTATCTTTAATTCCTTCTACCATTCTTCCATTCACAGAGAACATCCTGTGCTCAGGATCAAGTTTGCACGGGATAAAGGGTGAAGCCGCCATTTTCCCAAGAGCCAACTAACTCCCACTCCTTCAAGGTTAAATTAGAAAGCCCATTAAGAAGCAATCAGCTAGAGCTGGAGGAAGAGCATGGTGATTAGAGCTCTTGCTTAGCAAGTGCAAGGCCCTGGGTTCAGTTCCCCATTACCCCATGAGCTGGGCATGGCAGTGAGTGCCTGCAAGCCCAGTGCTGAGGCTGGAGGATTGTTGTGAGTTGAGGCCAGCCTGGGCTACAGAGTGAGGCCCTGCCTCAAAAAAAAAAAAAAAAAAAGTGATCAACTTAAAATTGTGGTTTTAATCCTTTTAGGGGGTTTCAGAGACCTTTGGAAAATTAAGAGAAAGCTCTGGAGTAGTCAGGATAAACATACACGCAAAAAAGCACAATTGTCTGTGGTGACACAGCCCTTCTGATGCATGTCCTCCCTGAGAGGGCCTCCTCAGTGATGAAGGGTGTCTTCTCTGGTGAGTAGAGACCCAGCACGCAGCACCTTAGCACTGGGAGGTCAGGGCTTGCTGTACTGGGCAAGGACTGGCTGAGGTTCTCCTCAGATCTGACCAATATCGTGTGTGTGTGTGTGTGTGTGTGTGTGTGAGAGAGAGAGAGAGAGAGAGAGAGGTAGAGAGAGAGAGAGAGACAGAAAGAGAGAGAGAATGTGGTAGATGTAACTTGTATGGTTTGGGTGTGGAACAGCCCCCCAAACTTTGTGTTTTTGGCTGTTGTGGAGTACCTGTGGAGTTACGTTCTGTTAAGAAGTGTAACCTGATAGAAGGGCCAGACACTGGGGCTTGATCCTGAAGAAACAGATCCCTGGGACATGACCCGGAAGGATATATGATCACTCTGCCCTTACTTGCTTACACGGCTTCCTGTCTGCCACGCAGGAACAGCTGTTCCTCCTTCTAGGCCTTTGCCATGTGCTTCCACTATTGCCAGCCGCCCATGAATGGACTGAGACCTTCTGAAACTGTGAGCTAAATCAAATCTTTTCTCCCTGAAGTTCTGGATGTCTGGTATTGTGTTCCAGGAACAAAAAACGTGACTAGGATATGACTAGTGTCGGTATAGAGGAATCCAAGGAAAGAGGATTGCTTTAAGCCAGGCACAGTGGCGCACACCTGTAATCTCAGCACTCAGGAGGCTGAGGCAAGAGGATTGTCTCGAGTTTGAGGCCAGCCTGAACTACAGAGCAAGACCCTGACTCAAAAAAAAAAAAAAAAAAAGGAATGCTTTAATGTGGTGTGAAATGTTTTTTCCTTTGCCTTAGCAGTCACCACACAGAAGACATTCTGGGGAAGAGCCCCAGAGCCTGTTGAGAGACCCCTGGCCATTGAAAGCAGAAGTTCTACCACCTGTTGTTAAAGGAGAAGCTGGGGCGAGTTATAGCACGATGCATCCTTCAGTCGTCTACTATGTATAAAACACCTAAACCTTGTGCTTTTGTGAGTACCTGTAGATGTGCAGAGCGACCTGGAAGCACAGGCCCACGCTGGTGACAGTGGCTGCTTTGAAGAAGGCGCTGGCGGCATCACAGAAGGTTTTCCTACGGGTTTCTTCTGTTTTGAGGAGGTTTTGAATGCTGCCAATGAGAATTTATTCAAATGAAAACTAGATTGTCTCCAAAGGATTCCCTGGGCAGGAAAGGAAGCAGAGAAGAGATGCCAGCAGAGAAATCTCACCAGCTGCCAGCTCACTGGAGTCCCCTTTCCCTCTCCCCACTTCACAGAGAATCGTCCAGTATATTGTTCTTTGATCCATCCATTGAGTTTAGTTTGAGTTTGGTTCTCACACTTGTGACATCAGAATCACCAGGAGCTTGTGCAACTGTACTCCTGGGCCATCCCTAACCCTGGGGTGGGCCTGACATTTGCTTTTCAAACAAGAATCCAGGTGATCAGATCCCATGGATTTTCTCACTATGATTTAAGAATCACTGCTTTAGGTAAAGGGCATAATGGTGCTATCTGAGGTTCACCTGGAATGAGGGGTGAGTCCCAGCGCAGGACAAAGGCTTATCCCTCTTCTATGTGGAGGCCAGAGAAGCGGTATCTCTAGGAGTTATCTGGGTGTCCTTTTTCACATAGGAATTAGGCAAAAGAGATGGATTGGAAGACTGCAATCATCTCAACTAGAAGGGATTCTGGGCCATCTCGCTGCCCGCAGGCCCCAGAGTGGCACTGTCTGGGACTCTGGCCTGACTGTCTGGGCCCTTTTCTCCACTGAGAAGGCAAAGATGTGGCTGGAAGGAGGGGCACATGAGGGTTAAGACTCACTATCCTTCGGACTCCCCATTATTCCTGCGCTCTGTGGTTCTTGGACATTAGGAGGTAGTCTCACCTCATCCTCACCTCAAGGGACTCGACTGAATGAACTGGGCACCCCTGCACCAAGCCCAGTCACTGGCATGCAGCCATCTGGCACCCAGTAAATGTTTACTGAAGGAGAGGGTCACAGCTTAGCTCCACCCACACAAGGCTGAAGGCAAAAACTGTGGAGAAGGGAAAGGTTTTCTGCGGTAGTTTTCCAGTCCCCTCCCTTTCTGCATTTTCTCCAACAGGTCCCATCCTCTCTGGTCCAAAGGGACTCTGCTGTGAGATTTGCCTTTTGTTCTCTAGAGTGAGTGTGGCCCACCTGGTTCATTTTCATTGCCATGGAGATTTAGAACCCAGCAGGTTAAACCCCAAAAATGAAATCTGGCCTCAGAGCAGGCAGTTGTGCAGGGTGGGAGATCAGGAGAGGGGGGATCCAGCCTGGCTCTCCCCCAGATCAATCAGATTAAATCTCACCTCTGTCCATAGGCCTTTGCAAGAGTGATAAAAGCACAGGTTAGGCAGCTCACTAGAGAGCAGGTGCCCCAGGTGCCCTGTAGAACCCTGATTCCTATGACACTAGTGTGTCCAGCATCTACATCAGATGGCTGAGATGAAAGGGGATCAGTGATGAAAGAGGGTAAAAAGTGCCAAATCCTTCCAGCTGCTTTCTGAGGTGAGAGCCCCTACCAAATTGAGGGGCAGCAGTGTTATGGTTTGGATCTGGAATGTCCCCCCCCCCCCCCCCGCCCGTGAAAAGCCTCATGTATTTGGATATTATCGATTATCTATGGATTCTATGTGCTATTAAAAAGTGGGGCCTGGTTGAGAGGGGTGGATTATAGGTGTGTGGGGTAAGACAGGCATGTGATAGATTATAGATTTAAGGCATGCAATGGATTAGGGGTGTTTTGTAAATTGTATTTGTGTGGCACATTACTGGGCATGTGACCTGGAAGAGGTATATCACTGGGGCTTAACCCAGAAGGGGCGGAACACAGAAGCTGAACCTGGAAGGGGCAGATCACTGCGACATGACCTGGGAGGGTACTTCTGCCCTTACTCCCTCATGTGGCTTCCTGTCTGAGATGCTGTGACTGGTTTTCCTCTACTTCCATGAGTGGACTGTGTGAGACCTTCTGAAACTGAGAGCTAAATAAAACTTTCCTCCCTTAAATTGTGGATGTCAGGTATTCTGTCACAGCACTGGTGAGTCTGAAATCTGTCTCTTGGGAAACTGGGACAGCCCGACCTCCCTATCCCCCAGTTCTTTTCACCTGCTAGGAGACAGGTGGTGGTGAAGGGAACAGGTATACCTGGAGATGCTGTGGATCTCTGGTCTACCCTGTGAAATTCAACAACCAACAGTCGCCAGGATTTCAGCTGAGACGAACTCAACAGTCCTTCTCAGGCCTCTCTCTCTGTCTCTATGGGAGTCAGCATGAGATCCATGCCTTCTCACTTTCCTCTTGTTATCTGACAGCACCCACTGTGCCCATGTTCACCCTGTGCTGTGCTCTGGGATACACAGGGATTGATCCCTGGCTCTTACTTGTGGAGCTCACAGTGCACGGAGAGACATAGGGAAGAGGCAGTTCCAACTCCACAGGCCATGTGAGGGCAGCGTTCAGAAAATGCTAGGAGGAACGCGACTTCTCCTGGAGTACCTCTCCTTTCATGTCCGCAACACCTCTGTCTCTGCTGTCCCATCTGGCCAATGCCAGCTTGTGTTCAGTGAGGTCAGAAAATCAGATGAACACAGATGAAGGTATGCCATGCAGTCTTCCTCTTTACCACGACATAGATAGACACATAAACACATTTCAGAGAATCAATACTGAGCAGAAAGTGGCTCAGGTCTGAGGCCACTCGTCTCTCACTCCTTGATTGCCCTTCAATCGTCATACTTCTCCCACTGCAGTAAGATCCCTGCTCCCTGTGGCCCTGGCCTCCGCTCTCTTCCTCTGTCCATTCTGCCATGATCTCATGTCCTCCCACACCCTTAGCTGCCACCTACCAGATCTGGGTTAGAGGCTCCAGTGCCCTCCAGACTTGCACCCACACTTCCTGCTTGCCTGTGGGCATCCTGCAAGCGCTTCCAGATCTCTGTGTCTAAGCACACCATCTCTTCCAGACTTTTCAGTATGAGTGCCCCCTGCTTCTGGTCTCTCAGACGCTGGGGTATCTTTCTTCGCTGACTTCATCTGTGAAGCTATGCTCAATATGGGGGAGAAGGCACAGTGAGCCATCCCTCTGAACTTTTTTGATTGCAAGTGGCAGAAAATCTCTATTAACTTGCCTTGATGAGTGATAGTTTTTGAGTCAGGCTAGTCTGAGACATCACAAAGTCAAGTGGCTCGATGATACAACCATCCCTGGGTCTTTCAGCACTCATTTCACCTTGTTTTCAATCTTTGGTCCCACAGGGTGGCAAAATGGGCACCAGCTCAGGCTCAAATTCTCTTACAATTAACAGAAGTGAGAGCCCTTCTTTTACTGGTAAATGGTACTCAAGTCCCTGGATTTGCCCAGTGTAGACCAATAGATTTCTTGTGTCCAATTACTGGGGTCAGAAAGATTCAGTGTTCTGATTGGCAGGGCTGGATCACAGTCTTCACTAAGACCAAAAGGAAAGCAAGTAAATATGCTAATAATGGCTTTACTATGCCCATGGACCCCATATGATATGTCCCTTAAGGACAGTGGAGTTAATCCTGATGATTTTGCACCCAGAACTACTTAAGATACATATCCAGGCATTCTCAAGGTTGAACTATAGAATCCATGGCTGACAGGGCAGAGTCTGGGCCTTGACTCCACTACATGTTAATTAGGACAGGCCAGGAAATGGGTGGTAACAGACAACCCTAAAAGTCTCCATGGTTAACCCACTAGGAGTATATTTCTTCTCCAAGTAGGGACTCAGTGGCTCCAGGCATCCTTGTCTCATAGCTGCACCATACTTGATTATGTCAAGGGAAAAAAAGAGACTTAAAGCATGGTCCTGGAATCCTCAAGCACCTCAGTTTGGAAGTGATTGGATTGACATTTTGGCTCATAGTTCATTGTCTGAAACTTGCCACAGCCAGCCTTCCAGGAAAAGGTGGGAACGAAGGAAAGTGAATGGAATGTTCAGAGAAATTTACCACAGTGCCACCCTCACTGACTAACTCTGTGTCTGTGGCAAGTTACTTAAGTTCTCTGTGTCTCAGTTTCCCCATCTGGTCAGTGGGGATTACAACTGTTTATTTTTTTTTTAACAGGGGCATTGTCAGGATTAATCAGTTTCTACATGTGTCTCAGAAAAGTAAAGGATACAGAAATAGCTCAATAAGTGTTCCATAGTATTAACAACCCCCCTCCCTGAAGGATATAAATAATCCATAGGAAGCATCCTCCTGCAACATGAATGTGAAGGTTAAACAGCAACGAATGATGTTCTAGTCTAGGGCACGAATTTAGAGCTGAGTGACTTTGGGAGAGTGGTTTTATATCTTGGAACCTCAACTTCATCTTCCTTTAAAACAGAATGCCGTTTAAGGCTCATCGAAGTGCCAAGCGGAAAACAGTCGGTTAAGGAAGTTAAGCCTACAGGGAGTTTATTTTGCCTGCCACATGATAAAAATGACCTACACATTAAAAGATTTGCATTTTGGGATTAAAACCAAAAAGGGCTTTATTGTGGCTCATCTCCAATTAAGCAGGAAACTCCAGAGAACAAGACCCCCCCTGATGTCTAGTTTCTATTCCCTGACCTCTCCAGCTCTACCCACAGGGTGCCTTTGGCATCACCACAAAGGCCGATTGGATGAGGTTTTTGATTGCAGATGTCTCTGACACAGATGGCCTTTCCCAGCCTAAGAAGGACAGAATTGCAGGCATACACGTCATGTTCCATAACCAGATTCATTCATTCTCTGGCCCTTTGTGCCTCTCATTTGGTGCATATTTACCGAAGGGCCTTGGGCTCAGAAAATTCAGCTGAAATTAGAGGTGAACAAGGGGGACACATTCTGGTGAAACTTGTATTCTACGTGGAGTGGTGACATTGGGAAGAGTCATCAGGATGGCCTCAAAGGGGCGGTGACCTGAGCTGCACAGTGAAACAAGAAGCTGGCCCTGTGGCACCTCCTCCACAAATGCCTGTGGCAGGCATGAGGAGGCCGGGACACCAGGAGCTTGTGAGGGTGTGAGGAGGTGCGCAAGGCCTATGGTGACCCTCTCACCTTGCAGAGCCCAACAGATCTGTGCGGGTCCACCTGCTCCAGGAAGCCCAAAGCATCCTCCCAGCTGCCTCTGCCTCTGCCTCCCATCCTAGAGTGCCCATCTTGGTCCTGCCTCCCAAGGTCCTCCATCTCCCTCTGCAATGGGTCACAAGTGAGAATCACAATTGCTCTCTCCTTGCCCTCAAGGAACGGGGAAGATAGAATCTACACAAAGCCCACACGTAATTGACAACACAGACTGGACAGGGCACCAGGCAGGCCAGAGGGAAGATGTCGGGTGAGCTTAGCCCTGACTGAGGGTGGGAGTGGTCAGGAGAGGGGGGGTCAGGTAAGATGTCCCATGTGGGAGGGATGCGAAGGAAGAGAACTCTCACAGGTAGGAAAGGATCAGAGAAGAATCATGTGCAAATCGATTTGACTAGGCCCAGATATGTGAGCTGCCAGGAATGGAAGAGAAACTTTGAAAAGAGAGGAAAGGTAGACAGGACCTCAGTGTAGAGCGTGAAGGCCTGAAGGCGGAAATAAAGAATTCTAAAACTAGACTACTTGGGTGCCAGTTAGGGTTCTGTTATTTATGAATGTAACATTGACAAGGTGGTTACAGCCCTGGCCTCTGCTCTCCTGCACACCTGCACACCTGCTGTGTCAGGAGGTGGGAGGGGAGGCCCGGAAAGGGCAGTAAATATTTAATGAGGCTGGGTCCACACATCCTCTGCACACTGGAGTGAAAGGGTAATCAAGTGAGGAAGACCCTGCCTGCATTCAGCACTCGCATGCTGCAGGGACAGGTCAGTCCTTGAGCTCTCCATACCCTGGGAGGGGAGCCTGTAGTTCACAGCTGACCACACTCGTTCCCTGCTCAGCCTGCGTTAGGGTCCTAGCTAGGGTGCAGGGGCAGTGACTGGAATCAATAGGATTTTATGACTGTTTCCATTAACAGGTATTGACTGGGCACCTGCTTCAGGACCCAGTAAGAACAAAAGACCAATTGTCCATTAACCAATGGATTTTTTGAGTCTCTACTATGTTTGAGGCTCTATAGAAAGCATGGGGCTCAAAGGGAAATTAAATGCTTGGCCCCAGAAACCACAGTAGCCTACATTTTTGTTTTTCCACTTTTAATTATTGATGCCAGTGGCCTCAATATAGATACCAGAGAGAGAGAGAGAGAGAGAGAGAGAGAGAGAGAGAGACAGAGAGAGAGAGAGAGCTTTATCCTGCTTCCAGTCACAAAATGTGTTTTTTGCCTGTCATTTAAGTCCAATTATTCCCTCCAATCTTGTCCACAAAAATTCTTAATTATATGAATAAATGTATTTGTGAAAATTTCTTGAGATGAAGTCCAAAGCTTTTATCAGCTTCTCAAAGTTGGTGATAAAACATATTCTTTTTTAATTCAGAAAAGAGTCAAGAAGACAATTAAAATGACCTATCTTGCCACTTGTGACCCTTTGTTTTTACTTTTTAAATGCATCCGGAAAATAATCCAAGTGTTACAGAATGAAAGGGAATTAGAAGCACGATTCTCTTGCCACTCCCCGCCCAACTCAATTCCTCTTCCTGGAGGTTCCTGCTATTAGTGGTTTCTTATACATCCCTCCAGAAAAGATTTCACGCACTTATCAGCATTATAAATGCATTAGGTATATCCTGTTCTTAAAAGGTTCTCCCAGAAGTTAAGAACTAGGGCTATGTTTGATAGTCCATTCTCATGGGGTTTGTGTCTTGTCATATCTGCATTAAAAAAAATTTAACGGTGGGGTTTGTATCTGAGACAGGTACTAAACAAAACCCAAAAATGAATTAGAGGAGTCTGCCCTGCCTTGGATTAGCTGAGAGGTAGCAGCAGGCTGGCTGGCTTGCTTTTCCTTTCTTCTTCTTCTTCATCTTTTTTTTTTTCTTTTTCTGTAATATTGGGGATTAAGCTCAAGGCCTTCACCCTGAGCATTCCCAGACCATTTGTGATTTTGAGACAGTTTCACTAAGTCACTCTTGCCTAGGCTGGACTCAAACTTGCAATTCTCCTGCCTCATCCTCCTGGAGTGCTGGGATTACAGATCAGCACCACTGGGCCCGCCCAGCTCATCGGCAGGCTTCTTTACCTCTCTGAGCCTCAGTTTCCTCAGTGTCAGATGGGGATACTTGTGGGGGCTCCAATGTGTTTTACTGCAGTTTTTGTGAGTGTTCAGAGGACTCCCTGAGCCCCTGCTGGAAGGAAGAGGGCCTGCCAGCTCTAAGTCAATGATGCCTGTCAACGGTTGCTCCTCAGAGTGACCTGCCACTTCTTTTCCCAGCTCCAGGGAGGAAAGTGTGGGAATCCCCTGACTGAAGATTACAGGGTCATGTAATTCCTCACCCTGGTGTCAGCGGCACCCCAGGCACTCAAGTAGTGCAGAGAAGTATCCATCAGGCTCTGGCTGGGAAGGAATCACTGCAGACAGATGAGATAGGCCCCTGGGGTATGGCCCCTGTCACCCTCCCCTAACCTCAGGTTGTAAGATCCCTGTGACCCCAGCTGCGCAGAGCATATGCTCACAGCAAAGGCCTCAAGCATCCTCTGGGTCAGAAGGCAGGTGGCTGCTGTCAGCAGTGCCACATTCAGCCCCAGAAAGTGAGACGGAGCAGCAAGATTCCAGCCCGAGCTGGCGGCCTGGGGTGATGGCAAAGGGTACACAGAAACCTTTTTTTTTTTTTTTTTTTTTTAATGCAGTCAAGCACCAGCCACAGTTCTGGTTCATTTTAGGCATTGCTTACCTGGCTATCCAAATTGGACCCAACTGAACTCCCTCTTTGCAGATGAGGACAGGAAGGCTCAGAGAGATGAGTCTCTTCCATTTAGGGAGCAAGTGGCAGAGTCAGGACAGAGTTCACTTGTGGAGTCAGAGCTTATCTTGTATTCCCATGCCAGGCACAGGTAGATGTCAGGGAGGGGATCAAACAGAGTTCAAAACTCATGGCCACAGACGGCTGCACAAGCACGAGCCCAGGTGCGCGCCTCTCACGGTCCGCTTAGTTGTGCTCTCTGTGTCTCCTCAGGGTTTATGACAGTGCCTGACGAACAGCAGGTGCCTGGGACATCTGTGTGGAGTGCAGAAATGAATGGAGCATAGAAATAATGGCCATCCTACCCCAGAGTCTGAGGCTGAGCTTCCCTATACTGAGTATGTTCGCGGAGCCTCATGACAAGTGATGTTAGATTTTGGAAAAGGCCACTGGCTCCACAATATTTTACAGCACCTTGCCTGACCTCCTAGAGAAGGGGTATGAGCTGGTCCAGCTAGGCAGAGATGCCAGTCCCAGGCTGGTCTCTTCTTGCTGGCCGACCTTGGATTCTTCCTTTGCTCCTGCAGCTGCTGACCTTTCTGCTCTGTGACATGCACTGCGGGCTGGGAAGGCACCAAGGCCCGCAAGCTGCTGGAGGACCAGCTGCTAAGAGAGGGAGGAGGAAGGAGGGCATGGGGTCTGCCTTGGCTCCTGTGAGATGCAGTCCCAGCTCATGGAGGAGCTGGATGTTCATACACTCGGTTTATGAGGAGAATTGTAGTTTTGGTTTGGTTTCGTTTGGCTTGGTGCTGGGGATGGAACCCAGAGGCTTCATACATGCTAAGCAAACACCTACAGCTGAGCTATATTCCCAGCCCAAAAGCACATATTATGGACAGCAATCATGGAACAGGTGACACACACCAAGCCCAGGTGCTTCTCATGGAATTGCCTCACTTAATACTCGTGAAACCCTTAAGAGGTAGGGAGTTTTACTATCTCCACTTATAGAAGAGAAGATAGGGGTACCAAAAGGCTAGGTTGTAAGTGGTACTGGAACTAGAGGGCCTGGCTCCAGAACCCTTGTGTTTGACAGAAGGGATCCTCTGTCACGGTCACAGCTGTATACCTGATAGGGCTGCTTTTCATCGCCTCTAAAAAGAGGCCGTTACCCTCCTTTACCACATAAGTGGATCATTGCCATCTGAGAGCAATGCAGAGAAAGCCAGCTCTGGGAGAGGGTCAGGAAGGTGAAGCAGCTGGGTAGGTACGTCGCTGCAGGAAGGGTATTCTGGGCAGGAAGCTGAGTGTGAGAAGGCACAGAAGCGTGGCTTGTACCACTGAGTTCATTTATGCTGGTGTTATAATCTAAAATGTCCCACAGAAGTCTTCTGTGTTTGGAAGGTGACTGGATTGTGGAGGGTGCTGTGTTCATTAGTGGATTCACCCATTGGTGATTTTGTGTGCCGTTAGGAGGTGGGGCCTGGCTGAGGGATGAGTCATTGGGGTGTGGCCCAGAAGGGTAAATTTTCCTTCCTTCTGTCCGTTGTTCTCTGCTTCCTGGCTGCCATGTGATGAGCAGCTGTCCTCTGCCAGAAGCTGTTCTGGCATTGCCATTTCTGTTCTTGAGCCAGTCCGCACGTGGACTGAGACCTCTGAAATGTGAGATAAAATAAATTTTTCTCGTTTAAGTTATGGGTGTCAAGTACTATGTCCCAGCAACAGGAGAGTGATTAAGACAGCTGAAGGCCGTGATGAAGAGGAAGTGCACTGGATGATGACTGGAAACCTCTCACATGGAACTAGGGCTTTCTCATATGACCGTGTGCCACATAAGAACAGTGGTGAGCACAGTGGCCAGGCATGGGGAGAAGCACTACACATCCAATCTGTCCCTGCATCCTCAGAGCCACCCATGAGATAAGAGAACTGCGATTCTCTTTCCTCAATGTTTAGGGCTGTGTTTCCTGAGAGCTGGGAGTTTCCAGGGAAAAAGGCCTGCCCCTCTGCTGGAGGGGCTGCAAGAAGCAGGGGTGGCCCTGAAGGGTATAGAGAGAAAGCCAGTTAACACTGTGTTCTGACTGAGCCCACTACCCAGTGAATGCAGCCACATGTGACCCTACAAGAAGAGTAGGAGAAGAATCACCCAGATGACACGTGAAGCAAAGATGCATCTCCCGCGAGCCCTGCTCACACCGCAGTATCATGAACGAACACAGTGTGAAAGACACTAAGTTTGGGGGTATTTTAGCACACCAGTAGATATTTGAAACAGAATTTGTTATGGAAACTGGCCTTGGAGATGGTAAAAAAATGAAAGCACTCAATGCAGGGGATCTACGAGTGTGCTTTTCTGTCCTGGGGAAGCCCCTCCCTATGGTCAGTCCTGCCCAGGACACTGCTGCCCCTTTTCTTTGTTCTGATCCTGTTAGTGACCAAGAGTGTCTGTTTCCAGAGCCCTGGTGGCAGGCTCCGGGGCAGGGTTCTCCTGTCCTGGCCAGGCCTCAGCCAGGTCTGCTCGGAGCAGCCCAGCTGCTTCCAATTGGAGTTCAGAATGCTGCAGCTCCTTCCAACTTAGGCCTTCATCCCACGCCACATAGGGGCAGAGAAGACCCCTGAGAACCAAAGCACCTGGTCCAAACCCTAGCTTTGAGCTGAGTGTAGTGGCACACAACTAGCATCCTAGCTAGCACTCAGGATAGCTGAGGATTGTGAGTCCAGGCCAGCCTGGGCTACATAGTGAGATGCTCTCTCAAAAAAAACAAAAACATGCAACCACATGCACAAACCTAGCTCTACCAATTGCTTGCTGTGTGACTTTGGACTCTCAACACGTGTCTCTGAGCTCTAGTTCCTTATCTGTAAAATGAAGAGAATGATCTCCAACCTTGTGAATGTTAATAAGGTCTTACTGTAAAGAGTCTTACATCATGCCTGACATGTAAGTGCCTCTATGTGTTGCCACATTCCTCTTCCTCATCTTTAAATACAGTGAGCAACCTGAAGTTCCAATGCACCTCTCCTATGACCCCCAAAACTTCTTCAATGTCAAAGTTAGGCTAACACCATAGCAGCCATCATTGTCTAGTGTCTGTCAAGCTCTGTTGTATTGCAGATCAGCTGGAGAGAGGCTGGTACAAGGGCAAGCCACCCTGGCCTCTGTCCCAACCCCTCGAGGCCGCAGGCAGAGCACCAGCATCCTGTGCAGGGGGGATAGGGAGGGCTGCCCTGGCCTGGTGGAGCTGCTGTGAGGCACCAGTGGGTGCCAACGGTGTGCATGAGCTTTGCCACCAACAGAACCTCAAATAGGACCCTCTCAAGGATGGCGCCATTTACAGTCCCTTCAGGAGTAATTGGTTTACTAGAGCCATTATGCTGGCAAATAAACTGAATTAAATTTAAAACTCAGTTCTAAAGTTACCTTGGCCACATTTCAAGTACTCAATTGCTGCATATGGCTGGTGGCAGCCGTATTGACAGCACAAATGGAGAATATTTCCATCACCACAGAAAGTTCCAGTCAACAGCCTTGCACTAGAGTTTTTCCAGTAGGAAATGGGAGGGAGAGATGGGGGCAGAGGAAGCCCGAGCAGGAAAGGATGGATGGCACGGAGTTTTTGTTTTTGTCGATCTTGTTTGGCTGGCTGGGTTCAAGGGTAGCCACCATGCTGGCCCTCTCACTGTTAACAGTCATCCGGGGCAGGTTCTCTGGAAGCTGTCTCTTCCCATCACAAGATCAGGGCAGCCTGGCTAGAGCAGGCTGAGGCCCAGCAAGGCACTGTACACTGGCTCTTTCCTTGGCCTGGCTGCGAGTCAGATGGGGTGAGCCAGGGCTGACAGAGCTCCTCCTCTGGGCCCCAGTTTAGCTAGTGGAGAGGGCATGGTAGCGAGTGGGCACAGCAGTGCCAAGGTGATGGCACCTGAGCTGGGTGCTGAGGGACCAATTAGCCACTCACGGGCTGCATCCCGTGGTCCTACTGCCAACCTGCCGAGACTCCCTGTGCCCCAAATCCTCTCCTCCCTCCAGACCAGGACACCCAGAAACTAGACCACTCAGTCACCCGCAGCAACCAGCACAGCTTGGCCACTCTGCTAAAACCCACAGGGCAGAAGGGACCAACAAAGGGCCCTGAGAAGCCCTGAGGTCTACTGGGAAGAGACCCCAGAGCACCACTTTTTTTGACTTGCTCAATCAAGCTCCTTTCTGCCACCCTAACAGAAACACAGACCATACTCATGTATGTGCACAAGCCAAGTTGCATAGAGCAGGCACCAGGCAGGCACACACACACAGATCTATGCAGAGACGGAGATAGGCACACACAGGACAGACATCCCTTCTGGGGCAGGCTTAGAGCTCTATTTACACATAGGTAAGTGGGCCTAGAATTTACTCCTATGTCCCCGGGTATTTCCTAGACCAAAAAACCTTCTGTCAGCTAAGAGTTTAAACAGGGTGCCTCTGAACAAAAACAATCTCCAGCCCCCTCTCCACCCTCTGGCCCTTACTGGCTACAAACTAAGCAGCATGATATAGCAAAAGCCCCAAAATTTGCTCATGGCTTGGGAGAGGGAGAAGGCTACCCAGCTTCACACAGGCTTCTCTGCATTCAGCCAGAGGCTGGTTTTTCTCTGGGGACAATGAGAGTGTGAGAAAACAGCACCTGTTCTTGGGGCTCTCCCAGCTACCCTGGAAAGCCATCTGCATCTTCTCCTCCACCCCCTTCAATCTCAAACAGCTTCAGATTTCCCATGGGACTTCCAGGCCTTTCCCCATCTTCGGGAGGAGGTGGGCAACGCAACAGATGACAAGTCAAAAATCCTTCCTTCAAAATGGGATGCCTCCCAGGGCTTTCAGCAGGTGAGGGAGGCTACGGCTGTGTGGAAGTTCCTAGAAGACACTGGGACCCTCGGACGTCCTGGGTCTGTGACTGGAGCCAATTTTCAGCAATGGGTCTGTCAGGGCTGCTGGAAGCAGCAGGTGGTTCCCTATCCTACCCCGTACCAGGTTCAATTTGCACCTTAGCCTCTGTGAACTTCAGCTACCTCCTCAGTGCCAACTTTCTCCTGGAGGCAGACTTTCACAAAGGAGTCTCAGGAAAAAAAGGTGGGCTTCTCATCCTCTCTGCCCAGCCCAGCAGACTCCCTGCTAGTCTCCAGCCCGTCTCCGCTGTCTGCTTTCACGGTTTCAACCCATTCTTCCTCTAGGGTGAAGCCTTGTTAATAGTATCAACTCCTACTGCTGAAGTGGGAATTTATTTTATTTTATTTGTTTATTAAAGACAGGGTCTTGCTCTGTAGTCCAGGCTGGTTCTGAAATCATTGTGTAGTCCAGGCTGGTCTCAAATTCATGGCAATCCTCCTGTCTCAGCTTTCCAAGTGCTTGGATTATTGGTGTGGGGCACCACATCTGGATTATGTGGTACTGGAGAATTGAACTCAGGGGCTTGCACTTGCTAAGCAAGTGCTCTACCTGCTGTGCTGTCCCTCCAGTCCCTAAAGTAGGCATTTAAATAAAGCCATCACCACTGTCTTAGTTACTTTTTCATTGCTGGGACAGAATACCTGACATCCACAATTTAAGGGAGTAAAGATTTATTTTAGCTCACAGTTTCAGAAGGTCTCACCCAGTCTATTCATGGGCAACCAGCACAACAGAAGAAGTGCATGGCTAGAGAGCTGCTCACAGCATGGCTGACAGAAAGCCAAGTAAAGCAGGAACCAATTCCGTATCTGGAGAATCAGTCAAAGCCAGAGCTTTCCCAGAGAGAAGCTGTTACCATGTTTCTCCTTCCTTCCTTTGCTTAGTTCCAGCTGCCAGTTGAGCTCCACACCCAGGATGGGTGCCCCTCCCTCCCCCTCTGGCCCACAAGTCAATAACACACACATGAAAGTTCTGCCCTCAGTGGCCCCCAGACTCAACAAGCTGACACAATCCCTCCTGGTCAAACCCCAAACACTCACCCCTTCCAGCCAAGCTCCACCTCCAAGCAGCACATAGTTATATAGGTAGCCCACATCCAAATACAGGAGGCTTCTGGGGGACAAGGAAGGTCTTTGAGGTGACCAGGAGGTTAGAATACCTCCTACTTTGTGCCTTCTTAGGACCAGGAGTAAGATATAGTACATAATGAGAGATTATTTTAAAATTATGATTTGTTTCTGGGACAGGGTCTTACCATGTAGTCCAACCTGGTCTCCATCTGACAATCTCCCTGCCTCAGTCTCCTGAGTGCTGGGATTACCAGTGTGCACCACCATACTTTTAAAGTATGAACAGCTAACTTTACTTATAATAGTTTACTTAAAAAGAATGGCTATCATTAGAATTTAAGCAACAACAGAAATTAACAAGGGCAGGTTATGGTTGTCTGTTTTGGTCACCAACGTACTCCAGCAGCCAAGGCTAGTGACTGGCATATTGATGGCACTCAAGAAGTACTTGTAGAATAAAGTGCTTTCTAAATGTTAGCCACCATTTAGTTTTCAAGTATTAATTAATTTAATCTTTACAAAACTGTGAGATGTATAATATTTCCATTTTGTAGACAGAAAAGCTGAGGCACTGTCACACATTCCAGGCCATATCTAGCAAAGAGACTGTGTCTAACCACTGTGGGCTAGGTGGGGTCCAGACTTTTGATCAACAAGCTCTATTACCTCTCTCAACTGCATTATTATCTTATAGCTTTTATTGAACTTTTTTGTTTGAGTTCTTTAACAATATTCTGTTGCGATCTGTTTCTCCCACCAGATATGACATCCTGTAAAGTCAAGGGGAAGGGAACTAATTTCAAGTACAGAAAATGCTTGATCAAGATTGATGGAATGAGTAATGTTTCCTTTCACCTCACCACCAAATTTCTTGGAGAAGATTTGGGATCAGGGGGAAGAAATTGAGAGGTCAGTGGCTAAAAGCACAGACTCCAGAGTCTCAATGGCTGGGTTGGAATCCCTATCGCTATACCTTTCTATCTGTGTGACCTTGAGCAAGTAACTCAACTTCTTAGGCCTCAGTTTTTGTCATCTGTCAAGTCGGGATAATAATAGCTTCTGCCTGCTGGAATTGTTGGAGGGACTAAATGAGATAATGCTTGCTCAGTGCTTGGCATATAGTAAGGGCTCCATAAATGGTAGGTATTATCACTGTTAATATGATGTTAGTGTCACTTCTGTTTGCCCTGTATCAGATGTGAAGCTGAAAACTCCTATTAGTTCTTTCACAGGCTAGCCAACACCTTGTTGGCAGGTGCTTGCAGCAGGTGTGACCCATCCTCCCCACCTGTCAGGGAGAATCCTCCACTGCTTCCGGTTGGAGCCTATAACCTGCTCATTAGGTTAATTAGACGCGACACCTTCCCAAAGATAGCCTGACTCTAAAGCCAGCCCTAACATCTGGTGAGGGCTATGACCTGCCAAGAAACTGAGAATGACAAGTTCTCATGGCTTCTGGCTGACGGGAGGAGGAAGGGTGTGTGTGTGGAGGAACCGTCTTCTCTTATAATCGCTGGCTGGCTCCTGGTGCTCTCTGGGTAGGACTACCGATTGGATAAAACAGAGAATAAGTATGGAATAGTGTAATCATGTCCTAAATATTTAGAATAAGTATGCTCTAATTATGACTTGGAACATATTAATACTTTCATTTGTAAAATTCAGTGTTTTTCTGAAATTCAGGTGTAAGTGTGCATCTTGCTTTTATTCTGTGTTTTTCCTAAATCTGGCAACCCTGTCTCTGGGCACATAGGAGGGTGACAGGGAGGAGAAAGGCCTAAGTGTTTGAAGGAGCAGACTTGGCTGGCTGAGCTCTTCCAGATCCTGCATTGGGAGCTCTGTGCATGGCCTCCTGGGCCTGAGGCGACGTTACCCTGGAGCCTGATAAAGCTTACTGCCCAAAGGGAGGCTCTGTAGGAGGAGCAGACACTGATGCCAGTTTCAAGTTGTTTGCACTTTGCAAGATCCCCAGGGCACAGGCCCCCTTCCTGGTTAACATCCTGGATGGAGGCCCAAGAACAACAGCATTTCCTCCAGGTGTTGAAGCATTGTCCCAAAGAGCACTATGGTGGCAGTAGGTAAGACTCTGTCACAGGCCAGCTGATCTGGACCTGGAAGGTCAGTCCTTCCCTTCAGAGGGCCCCTACAAAAGTGTGGAGCCCATCCAAGACCACACAATGAGGAACATAGATCTCAGACATGGTGTCCGTACCTCTCATTACCATTTCTTCCTGCCCATGTGTTTACCTTCTGAATCTATAAGAAAGGAAGCAACTGTGGCTAGTATGACTGATGAACCAATCCCTTGAACTCCACAGGTTTCAGGCTCAACGTATCATCTGCCCCTTCATCCTCATTCCATTGATTAATCCATGGAAGCCACCGTCTGGCTGTGCAAAGCAGAAGCCCAAGCATAATCCTGACATGCTGCTCCTATAGGGTTGCTGTAGGACTCCAGAATGGCAGTTTCAACTGCAAAAATGTATTATTTCACAAGCTACAGTTCAAGACCAAAGAGTTAATAGAGTTAGTTTTTCCTGAGGCCTCTCTTGTTGGCATGCACATTGTCTTCCTGATGTGTCCTCACATGGTATGCACATTCTTGGTGTCACTGTGTGTGTCTGAATATCCCATACTTAGCAGGACACTAGTCAGATTGGTCTAGAGCCCACTAACAGCTTTATTTTAATTCAGTCTCCTCTTTAAAGGTCTTCCTGTGGTGTTCCTGTGCTGTGGCTCCCCTGATGAACCATTCCCATGCGCAAAGCTTGGTTTTCTTTGTATGGTCTTGGCTTAGAGAGAGCTGCTCTCTTGATTCCTTCTCGGCCAAAGTAATCTGAGTTCTCCAGCCCCCCATATAACAACTTTGCTGGCCTTGGAATTGGCCAACTGATGATCTCAACCCTGACCCCCAGCAGGGACCTGAACCTGCTACTCAGGCATGGGGTCATGAAGGTCTTACATCTGGATCTGCTAGCCAGGTGTAAGGTCATGGGGAAATAAATTTTAACTTCAAATTTTATTGCTGCTGGTCATATTTTTGGCTTTGTCAGGGTCCTTCTTTGATCTAACACCTATCTCCAAATATAGTTATATTCTGAGGTAGTGGGATTTAGAACTTCAACATGTAACTTTCGGGGACAAACATTGGCACATAATCTTGGGTATCCTTGCTTTGTCTCTTGCTCTATGAATTGCTCAGACCTGATCAGTCCTCTGCTAGTTCCTGATGCTACTTCTTCTGTATATCTATAATTGTTCATGTCCTCCCATGGCTACCCAAACCCAGGTGGCCCTCACCTCCCTCCAGACCCTGGCACCCTCACCCTGGTAGTTTCTGCCTTCCGAATGGTGCGCTCACCCCCGTCCAGTCCATTCTGCACCCAGCTGCAGATGAAACACCAACCTGCTCATATTAATCTCTACTTGCTCGTTTTATAATCCCAACACTGGCTGCTTCTATGTACTAGGATTAAAATTGGTTTACTTAATATGCCTTAAAAAGAACAAAACTGTGTGCAGTAGAGCCCTACCACGCCTCCCATCACTTGTCCCTCTCGTGGGAATCCTTCCCTCTGTGATGCAATGACCTGAACTTACTCTCCTCTCCCACAAGTAGTGCCTTTTCTTGCTCTTTGGAACTCTGTACAAGCTCTTCCCTCTGAGTCCTCACTCCGCCCCAGTGCCCTCCTTGGCTAGCCCTTCCCTGTCCCATCTCGCCATCAAATAGCCACTTGGGCTCCACTTCACCAGAAAGCCTCCTTCATCTCTACCAACCCTCAGGGTCTGAGGTGGAGACCTCTCCTGGGCAGCCACCCCATAACATCCTGTATTATAATTATTTGTTCACTCGTCTGTCTTTCCAAATACCCCGTGGCCTCATTAAAGGTTATCTCTACAGTAACCGGCGTGGTACCTGGCATACAAAAGAGCCTTACTAATTATGAGTTGTGGTTGTTATTATTAAATTTCTGGGCAATATCAGATTGTGAGTGATGGGAGGTAAAAACAGAAGAGAAGCAGGCCAACCAGGCAGTCTTTCAGCTCTAGCTATACAAAAGAATCCCTCGTGTTGCTATACAGAAATATCAAAGCTCAGGCACTACTAGGAGACTCTGCTTCTGTTGGATGGAAGGCAGACTAAGCATCAGCACTTTTCAAACTTTCTTACATATTCCAATGTGCAGCTGGGGTTGAGAGCACTAGTGAGCTCTGAGGCAGGGCATATGGCTTCTACTTGGTGAACTCTGGCTGAATGGCAGCCTCCTCCATTGCTGGTGGAGAATGGGCTCTTCAGATTTTGATGCTTTCCCCCAGCTTCCCTTCTTTACAGACTATGGCTCCTGGGCCGAGGACCAATGGTTCGGTTCCTGCCTCTGCACCCATTCCCTAAACACACCCTTTCCGGAGCCATTCAGGTAGTCCCCATTAGCTCTGTGAAATACAGGAAGGCCTGGAGGGTCCAGTCCAATGGGTATCTTGCCAGAGCTGGCTCCTGGTGTGTTCAGTTGGCTCAATAAATATTTGCTGAGCACCCAGGTTGGCCCAGGTAGTTTGCTAGTGGCTGGAGAGCCAGAGGTGAATCTGGAGACTGAATCTGGCTGCTGATCAGACCTATATCCAGCTGTGGACTGGAACTCCGAGAGAAGATGGGTGGGGAATAGAAATGGCTCTGGTTGTTGGCATTGTTATTCCCCAAGCCCACTTCCTCTACCTTAAGCAGAAGAGAAGGTCATTATGGTCCCATATTTCCTGTAGCCCAGTGTGGCCAGAAAAGTTGCATCAGAATCACTGGAAATCTTGTTAAAAAACATTCAGTTTCTGGGCTCCACCCCCTGGAAAGAGGGTCTAGAGTAAGGCCCAGTAATCTGCATTCTCAGCAAGGTCCCCAAAGGATTCTGATGCAACAGGTTAGTCATGATTGCAAGGGCTAGCTGTCCTTGAGATCCACAGCAATCTACTTTTCCCAGGTAGGATTAAGACATTTGGGGGGTGGGGTGGGGAGGAAGGAAGTAAGCAGCCACATTTCCTGGGCTCTGCAGTCTCAGTCACACCTGTTTCTAACTGGCTCCCTTCACAATTATCACCCCCATCATTTTTTGAGCAGATAATGGAGGAACTTGGCTACATGATCTGCTTAATTCCCACCTCAACCTGGTAAAGCTGATATCACTCTCATTTTGTAGCATAAGAAAAGTCAAGTTACTTCCCAAGGTCATAGAGCAAAAATGACCCAAGTCAGGGTTCTGGTCCTACAGCTGCTCATAGAGTCTTTGGAGACCAACTTGTGCAACCCAATGCTATCTTTGTGCAGAATGAACTTGAGGCACCAGAGAGGAAAAGGCCAATGTGCTCAGCAAGTGCAAGCATCAATGTACTGGGGAAGGGCAGGGAAGTTCCAAAGGAGATGATAGTATTTGAGTTGGACCTTGGAGAATAAGTCCAACTTTTCCATTTGGAGAGAGAATGGGAAGAACATCAGGCAGAGGACACAGCTCAGGGAGAGTCACTGATGTGGGGAAGAAATATGATAGGAGAAGCAGGTGGTTTTGGGACTGCCGTGTAGATGGTACAGTGGGACACAGGAACAATTAGCAGGAGCCTTTCTGCTCAGTAGGCACTAGGAAATGGCCGGAAAATCTGGTTAGGGACACAAGCAAGGCCAATATAGTTTTCAGAAGGTAACTGGGGACAGAGGGCTGGGTGAATCAGAGACAGTAGCTAGGTTAGAAGATGACTAGACTCGGGAGGCGACAATAGTGAGTCACTCGAATTCTCTGGGTCAGTTTGTTCATCTCTAAAATGGAGATAATTGCCGCCACCATGACATCTTTTTCAGACTGTTGTGAAGATGAAAGGAAAAGGAAGATGGCAAAGAGTACTGTAAGCTCCAGGGGGCAGTGGGAGGTCTTTGCATGTAAAAACTAGAATCAGTGGCCTTGGGATCATGTGACAATGATGCATTCTAGCTGGAGACCTCATTGGGGCACGACAAGAAGACACAGGGACAACCCAAAAAGATGCAGGCCTCTCCAGGAGGCTTCTACCTCCAAACCCAAATGATGGAGGAGTGAAAGAGAGAGGGGGAAAAGAGAGGGAGAGAGCGAGAGTCTCTTCGAGGCCTATCTGAATCAAGACTGCAAACTGTTACCCCATCTCTATGGACCCACTGGACAGAATTCTATTTTCTATAGATCCTATAGAACCCTAGGCTTCTGCCCCGAGCCAGCATCGCATGGAGGTTTTGGAGATTTTGCCCAGTTCTATCGTGCTGGAGAAGCACTGGTTTCCTCTTCATCATGGAGGTGACTGGTAGGAGATACTGCAGCCAGACGGGCTCAAGGTCCTTTAGTCTCCAGGGATGTGGGAACTCCATGATTGAGGCATCTGTGGGGGTTTTCTGTTCAAATTTCTTCCTTGGCAGGAAGTGATCCTGTGATGTCCCCTGAGAGGGCTACCAACCACCCACCTCTCCTCAACTCCTGAATCTAGTCATTCTTCCAGGCCAGCTCTATTTTGGGCCGTGTTCAGCCCAGGTGACCACTTTCAAGCCAGATAACCAATACTATGGAGTCATCTTCCAGTTCTAATTTTCCCAGGTGAGAAAACTGATCTTCAAAGAGTCCACAAAGCTGAAGAAATTGCACAGTGGTTAGAGTGCTTGCCCAGCAAGTGCAATGCCGTGGCTTTGATTCTCCAGCACTATATAATTTGGGTGTGGTGGCACATGTATGTAATTCCAATACTCGGGGGGTTGAGGCAGGAGGACTATTGTGAGTTCAAGGCTACCTTGGACTACAGAGTGAGACCTTAAAAACAAATAACAACAATAAAACAAACTAGCAAAGAAACCAGAGAATCCACACAAATTGTGTTATTGTGGTTTGGATCTGGAATGCCCCCCCAGAGTCTCATGTATTTGAATGTTATTGATTGTCTATGGAACCATATGCTATTGAGTTATTGGGGCCTAATTTGGAGGGGTGGATTACTGGCATGTAAATTGGATTACAGGTGGGTAATAGGGGCTTACCACACCTTCCTCACCTGAATCCAGGAGGGGCAGATCACTGGTATGAGATCTGGAAGGATATATAAGTGGCTTCCTGCCTTCCTTGGAGGACTAGTCTCAACTTGCCTTGACTTGGCTTCCTGTCTGTGATGTCATGAGAAGCTGCCTCCACCTCTGCCTCTGCCATGTACTTCCATTGCTGCCGGCCGCCCCTGAATGGGTTGTGACCTTCTGAAACTGTGAGCTAAAATAAACCTTTTCTCCCCTAAATTTGTGAATGTCAGGTATTGAGTCACAGCAATGAAAAAGTAACTAAGACAAGTGTAAATACAAACTACAGGATGCCATGGTTTTGAACTGGGCTTTCTGCACCTGGCCAAGAGGCTAATGATGTCATCTATGCTAAACTGAGTTTCATGTTACCAAATTGAAACTAACTTAATACCTGACTTCTAAGAAATGAAGAGAATGAGAGATAGCCAAATTTCCCTCACAGTCTAATTGGCATGGTGACCAAATTCTCTCGCTATAATCTTTTGGGTTCTTTAATCCTTACAATATGTAACTGGGAGTAACCTGATGTTAAGCAGTTATTTTTTTCCATTGTTCTGTCTCCCTATCCCTGCCTCAAGGAAAGAACCTTTGAATGACAATCTTGATTTCTCTTTATTTCTGCTTTCCTTAGCCTTTTCCTTTCTATAAAACCAAACCTTTCTGCTCCGTCCACCAGAGCATTCATTATATTTCATGGAAAAAAAAATGTTGCCTTATTCTACAATCACAAAATAAAGCCAACCAAGATCTTTACATTGATTGTAATTTTGTCCTTTGACACTAGCATCAAGGAAATCTGGACTTCAAACCCAGGTCTGGGATGCTAAGGCCATCCCTGTCCCCACTGTATCATGGTCTCTCTGACAGGGGCTGAGGTGTCCTCTACGAGGTCAGGATACTAAGAAGCTAGTTATGTAAAGGCGAGGTGTGAGCTGATGAGCTCATCAGGAAATGCTTATGGAGAAGGGAGTGTCACAGAGAAGATGAAACAGGAAGCCAGTCTGGAGGCCCAAGCTCTCGTCCTGCTCCATTTTAGAGAGGGTCACTTTTCCAGAGACAGACCCAGGCTTGACGCAAATCAGAGAAAGTGAGCCCAGTTCTCTTCTATGCTAATTCCCTGGCGAGTCTCTGATTCATTTAAGACCACTGGGGAGGAGATGGTACCTGAATATGGAGGAGCAAAGACCAGAGAAAGGGTGAACGCCTTGGGTTCTTCTTAGTATATGGGAGTTTAGTCCCATATACTAATATCTGAAGATGCCATACCCTAATTTAGGGCCTTTGATATCTACACAAACCACTTGTTCTCAGAAAGAATGCCACCTTCTGGCTCCTAAGCCACTATGTCTCAGGTGTCCTATGAGTGGGCCCAGGTAACAATTCATGTTGCTCAATGACACTCTGGCTCCTTGGTGAAAACTTCTCCATCGTTTAAAGAGACCACACATTGGTTTCATGACTGTGTAACTGAAGGGTCCATTCCAGCCTTTTCCCTAGCAGGGGCCTGTGGACTTCAGAGGAGCATTCCCTTGATTTTGGGGTAACTAGGCTTGCTTTTCTTTTTTTCCCAGTTTTTCCTTCTTTCAACCTTCCTACCTTGACCCAGCCTAAGTTCCAAAGAAACAACCATTTTAATGATCTCTTTGCCAAAGCTGTTGTTTTATTTGAGTCCCCCAGGTTTTCCTTGTATGATTAATAAGACATCCCTGTCTCCTAGGTCCCCATCCTCTTGATCACAGCCATTTATCTCCACCCCCTCTCACGCTGGAACCAAGCTTGTTCTTTTTGGTATTGCTTTACGTTTTATTTTATTTTCAGTGTGTATCAAAATTACACACGAGCACAGATTTTTTGACTATGTCTCTAAAGTTGGTCATGAACAACTATAAGATTGATCTATCTTCAAGGGTAGCCACTTTCAACTCTTGAAAGGGATTCTTTGGTATCTTTACTTTCATATCTGGAAATAACATCTCATAAGTTTTTTCTCAATCTTTGCAGTTTTAGGATTATCTTCTGGATTTCCTGCCCTGGAAGATAAACATTTTTTTTCAGCTCCTGCTGCCCTAGGGCACCTGCCCTAGCCTCTATCTTTCCAATATATGGTCATTCTGATTATATTGTTATGCAGTGTTGGCTTTTTATAACCACATACACACTATAGCCAGCCGAGCGACATGGTGCACCAGGACATTTTTTTTTTTTCATCTTCCATTAAATTTGGATCAACTCAAGGGCAGTATGGCTCAACTGGCCCCAGACACTGACTCCACCAAATGAAATTTTTCTTTTCCTTTTTTCCTTTCTTTTTCTTCCCGTCCCCCTTACTACTATCACTCAGTGCTAGAGATCAAACCCGGGACCTTCCAAATGCTCGGCAAATGCTCTGCCATTGAACTACATCCTCATACCTTCAGCTTATTCTTGAGAAATATCCGTGATTCTTTACCAAGAAGACATAGTTCAAAAAATCACCTACTTTGTGGGAAAGAGTCCACTGAATGGTGGCTCTGAGGTGAATTCCAGACTCAGGGTGAGCAGTGTGAACTCACCCTCAGCCCCTGTGGTCATGTGACCTTCAGTAAGCTGCATATTCTCTCTAGCTTCAAATTCCTTATTTGCAAAATGGAATTAAAGAATGAAACTACCTACTTCACAGCACTGACTAGGACAAAATGAGATGGTGCTCGTAGCAATAGAAGACCAATAACTGGACATAATTATTACTCTTTGCTTTTCTTGTGTTACTAAGACTCGATTCCAGGGCCTTCGCACTATACTACATCCCCAGCCTTTATTTATTTGTTTTAATTTTATTAAATTTTGAGACAGGGTCTAGCTAAGTTGTGAAGGCTGGGCTTGACCTTGAGATCCTCCTGCTTCAGCACCCCAGAGTACTAGGATTACAGGTGCATGCCACTATGCCTAGCTAACTCTTGGCTTAATGAGTGGTCAGAGCTCCTTCAGTGAGAATTTCAGAATGAAAAAACAGCATGTTTTGAAAGTGTTCAGGACTTTCCAAGTGGTAAACAGTCACATACCCCTGTCCTGTGGAACTCAGCATGCCTAGGCTATCTTTCCTGAGAAGTACGCTTGGTGCTGAGCACTTGGTGTGGTCCTAGGCAGGTACTAGAAGATGAAGGTGTAGCCTAGAAAGATCATTGGTCACCAGGAAAAGGAACTAGTCTTCCCTGTTCTCACCCTTGTTTTTGTGGCTGGTCACTTAACTAATTTGGATGTATTTGGGACACGGTCTTGCACCATGAACCTTTGTCATTGCTACTCTCAGCTTCCTCTGGTTGCTCCTAGAAGGTTGAGGACTTAATTCCAATTTTTCCTACTTATCTGGGGAGAGTTTAAACCAGATGTAACATGTGCTGATTCAAAGAAATTAAAGCAGTGCAGAAATACATAAAAGAAAACACTTAAATCTGTTTCCCATCCTAGAGGTAATTGCTATTAACAACTTGCTATGTACACCCCTCCAGGATTTTCTTTCCTGTGCTTCAAAATGTGTGTGTGTGTGTGTGTGTGTGTGTGTGTGTGTGTGCACGCACTTACACTATGTTCACTTACATTACACAAATACAAGGCATATACAGTAATAAAATGAGTTCACTCACACCATACCCTTCATACCCTCAGTTCTGTGGTTGGTTTTCAGTAAAAACAAAAAACCTATCATAGACCAAATTCCAGTTGGTCTGATACCTTCAGCACCATGTTATGGATGTTTCTGTGGGTTGTTTCTGTCTTTAATCAAGATGAGCAATCAAGTGATGAACATGTGCTTGGATATATCTGTGTTTTGTGTGAGTACTTTGTATATTAGAGGCTTAGAAAGTAGGGAGATGGGCAGAATGGCCCAGAAGTTACCACTGTGGGATTTTTGTGCACCTTTAACCCTACAGAAGATATCTTTATCCCAGCTTCTCTAACCCCCCCATATCAGCCCTCACCAGAGATGGTGTTGAGGTTCTTCTACCTTGTGTGAGCCAAAAATGTTTGTGGATCCGAAGTGACTATTTTTCCTGCCCTTGGCCTTTCCACAGAGCTCTAAGTTTCAGAAAATGAGGAACCTGAAACCCAAAGGGGGAAGTAGCCTAACCAGGGCCTGTCCCTGGCTGCTGGGTCAAAACCTGGATCTCTGGAGGTGGGGGAGGATTTGGGGAGGTAGGAAAAGGTCACAAAGGTAGAGGAGAGGAGATCTACACCAGGCCATGCTGACACACGGAGATAGCACCGTTCCTGTGCCTTAGGTAAGGAAACTGAGGCAAATCTGGGTATGAAGTTAAATCTGACTCCTAAACCTCCCTGTTCTTTCACGTGCTCTCCAAAGTCTGAGATCTAGAGCACATCTCGCAAATTGGGGCCTTAGGTAACCAAGGTTGTCCTTCAGAGTGTGGTTCTAGGGGACTCTTCTCCCAGGAGGGCCTGAAGCTGAAATGCCTGTCCAGGCTGCCCGAGGTAGGCTGCTCCAGGAGGGGCCCAAGCTCCTTTTCCAAAGAACAGGCCATCTGTTGGCTGACAAACTGGGGGACACAAAGGGGGTTCTACCCAGCTGTAGGATTCCACTCTGCTGTGCTAGCTTTGAGACGTCATCAGGGCGGCCCGTTCATTGAAGGTGGGAGCCGTTCATTTGTCCGTTGTCTCACTGGCTGAGTGTGCAAGAGTGTGGAACAGCCTAAAATTGGCGATGGGGAGACCACCACCTGGGCTCCCCTCGTGCTCTCCTCCCTCTGAGCTTTGGATCTGCAGCCTTCTTAGGCAGGACCTTCCCTCCTGAGGCTAGCAACATGCCACCAATATCCAGCCCTGGTTGCTGGGCAGTGTCAACAAAACACTCCCCACAGACCAGGCCCTTGCCTGGGACTGAGAACCATGATTCCCCAGAGAGAAACTCCATTACCTGAGCTGCTCAGAGGGAGAAGTGATGGCTCCTGCTGACTTTGGTTTTGAAACAACTGTCAGGAAAAGGTTTCTCCTCTAGCTCTCCAGCTTCCTCTTTTCTTTCTCAGCTTTGGAAGGTGGGCTCCCCGGCAGATAGGAAGCTCCTGGAAGAGCGTGGGTAGGGGCAGTGGGCCCCAAACTCAGCTCACATTAGCCCCAAAGCCCAGTTCCACCCCTCTGTGCCTATTTGGGCATAATTCACACACCTGAGCTGGTCAGGCTCCTATCTAGCACTTTTGAGTCCTCTCCTGCTATGCCCTAAGATGTTCTGAACTTTTATCATGAATAGTAGTTTTATCCTCATAAGAAAAAAAAAAGAAGAAATAGAACAGTTTCATTATTTCCAAAAATACAGAAATTTCTGAGAGGATCAAAAACAGCCATTTCATTTCAAGACCTGCAGTATTCCATGACAGCTCAGGCTACTCGGTCTGACCCTCAGCTCCCCTCCTCAAGATTTCTTCAAGATCAAAACCATCATGTCAGCTCCACAGCTAAACAGCTCCAGCACTCCCCACTGCTCTCAGACACAAGGAATATTTTCCTTTCTAGGCTTCAAGGTCCTGCCTACCTCTCCTAGGTCTCCAGTTACACTGTCTACCTTCCAGGCCCTCGTCTGCCTCTTCCCTCTCCTCTTACTCTCTACTTTTCCTCTGGGTCACATCCCTGTCCCCAAATGAGACTGCTATTCACCTGGGGATCCCTGCTACTCCTGCAGGTCCAAGCTACTGCCTCAGAGAAGCTTTCTCCGAGCCCAGTTGAAAAGCCAGCGCTTTCTACCACAGCGGCAATTGTTAAGTTTGCATCTTTTGGATGCGTTTGATTTCCAGTGGACCCATCCAATTCAAGACCAAACTACTCAACGAGAGAGGCAATCAATTTTGGTCATTATTCTCTCCCCAAGTTCTCACATTATACATGCTTCAGCAGTACTTGGAGGGTGAGTGGGCAGAAGAAACACGAGTCCTTTGGTTGTTTACCTCCACCAGCACCATGGAGGAACTTGGAGGAATAGTGGACAGATTATCAGTGGCTCGGAGTGGCAGACCAGGGGTGAGGCAGGCAGCGGTTGAGGAAATGCTCAAATGTTATTCCAAAGGATCGAAGGCATGGATTTTGAGGCCCTGTATGCTCCTACGATGTCACTGCCCCCTGCACTCTTTCTGTTGGGTACGGGCCCCTGCAGAGAGAGGCAGTTGCTTCTACCTTACCCTCTTCTTGCCTTTCTGCAGCTTCGCTCTTAGCAATTAGCCCAGGCCAGAGGTCTAGAGCAAACATATATTAAAATCATGGATGGATGAGTGGATAAAAAAGCAAAAAAGCTGACAGGAAGTGAAGAAACTGAAGTCCAGCAGAGATGAGGTATACCTTTAGTCACTTCCTCTGTATGAGGACTCTATTGATTTCTTCTTATTGGCCTAAAAACATGTCAAAATACCCTCTGACCCAAACAACAAAGCATCTCTTTTCTGCTTTCCTATAACTGTGCCCTCATGTAGGACTTTCCCCTTTACCTTTGCCAAACTTCTTGAAAGGTTGTACAGACTTTCCCAGTGGACTTCCTCATCTCCCACCACCCCTTGACCTCTTAGCTTCTGGCTTTTGTCCACATTACCATGGCAACTCTGGAGCTCCCACTTACCAGGGACCTTCTAGCCCTGAGCCTTCCTGGGCCCCAGGCAACATTAGGCACTGTCACCACACCTTCCTGAATCCCCACAAGCATTATGCTGCACAGCAGCCTTGCTTTTCCTGTCCAGGAAACCGCTCCCTCCACAACTGTGCAGGGTGCCTCCTCCTCCTGGTCCCTTTTCCCACAGTTCTATCCTTGGGCCATTCTGTGCTTGTGTTCTGTGTTCTCTTGGCTTTCCTGAGTGGACTCCGTGTGCCAGGCACCTTGCTAGGCTTCCAGCTCCGTCACTGTATGTGATCTTCATGCTGATTTCACTTTGACATTAGGTGTTCTAGTGTCACCTTTATTTTGCAAGTGAGAACCTCTGAATCACCCAGTGCCATGCCATTGTTAACTGGTGTCTTTGAAACACCACCAAAATCTTGCTATTTCCAAGCCTATCATCCTAGCTGCAAAGCCACACCTTTCTTGTAGCTGTTTCATTTACACAGACTTTTCCTCTCTTCTTAACAACTCCCATGATCATATCTTCAGAAGTGCTGTCCCTGTAGAACTCCAGGTTTTCTCTTCTAAAGGCCTGATGAAAGTTTTTTTCTTAGCTATTTCTCCAACATCTCAAAGCAGACTTCCTAGATTACTGGCCAGGCTGATCCTACCATGCTTGGGCTCTAACATCTGCAGCCCACACTGACGACTCAGTTTGTTTTAAAGCCAAACTCTTCTTTGCACCCCTCAGAATCACCTGTAGTGTTGTCTCCACCCTGACCTCAACCCTGCCTCTTGTTCCTGAGCCTCTCTCAATTCTCAGAGTCTGGCGCTCCTGACAGCTTCCCTTCTGTGCAGAGACATATGCTTTCCTGGCACATCTCCCGAACAGTGCCAATCTTTGTCTTTAATATCTAGAAAACAGACTGGCCAGGAAAGGTTCTAAGCAGCATTGGTAGTTTCCCCTGGTAAGGTAGTCCCAGGTGTCCTTCATTTTCATGCCTGTCTAGTGTTTTCCAAGCTTCCTGGGAGTATGCTCTTCTGGTTTATTATCAGAAAAGAATTTGCTAAAATAACTTTAAAAAGGAACCACACTCATCCAGCCTGTCTCCTGCCTCTGTAAAACCATTTTGCAGCAGGCCCACTCCATGCCACCGTGCCATCGCTGGGTCCAATAGGGGCACCCTACCGATGGAGGAGGAACCATTAAAACAGACACATTCCCGGTACTATTAATCTAAGAGCTAATGACTAGAGACCCCATGATATGCCTAGGAGTTTGCCTAGAGTTAGACAGAGCTCATCTGCTAAAATGTTCCAACAAAATATGGCATCAATGAAAAGCCATTGTTACAAAAAATGTATATAGTGTGCTCATGTTTATGTAAAAAATAAAGAGACTGTTGTGCACAGACAGTATCTCCCAAGGACCTCTCACACACCCCCACTGGTAAAACCTTTTCTTTGGGGAACGGATGTAGGAACAAGGGAGCCAGGTAAAAAAAGATCAAAGGCGATATGAGTGTTTTTTCCTGTTCAGTTTTAATAACCTGTTTGCATATATCTTTCAAAAAAGTATAAAACAGAGTACCCTGCCCAGGAACCCATGGGTTCAGTGTGGGGACACTCAGACACTTTGTACAGTCTTCTGGGCCTTCTCTTCTACCTACCCTATAGTAAATCCTGCCTGATAAAGGGGAGCAAACAGGATTCCCCAACTCTGTCCCAGCAGGTAGACTCTGGACCCTGCTCCAACTAAGACCTTTCTACCCTGAGCCTTGCTGAGGTGACCCCCCGTGGGAGACCAGGCTGAGCGTTAGGGGTTCCATCTTCACAGCAAACCATATACCCACCAAGGGAACGGCACGGTATCTGCAGCAGATGGGTCATCACAGACCTATCGTCACACCTATCTTTGAGTGAGGAGTGCCAGCCCTTACTGATGACTCAGCATCTTGTCAGCAGGGCCTTCAGAGGAGGAAGCCAAACTGCACATGCAGGGGCACGGTGGAGCTCAGCATGGTGGGGCAAACTGCCTTGGCTCCTGCTTCTTCCCCGTTAGGACTCCTTGTCTTCTTCTGCATGGTGGTCCTCTTTGGGAAGGCAGGAAACGGACTGGGCAGAGCCCAGCTGACTGCCAGCCAAGGGGAAAATTGTCATGGGTAGTGGTAATCATTTACTTTTCTTTGGGACCTATTATCTGAGGACATCAAAGCACTGAAGAACTCAGATAACTGCAGAATGAGAATTTTCCTGGACCAAGAGATCAGCAGTCCGAAGGAGGGGAGCAAAGCATCAGCCCTCTGGCTCCCAGCTGAGGCCCTCAGGCCGACTTCCTCCCTCACCCCCAGGCCTTGGGGTCTCTCTTCCTAGGCTCCGGGGCACGCTTTGTCCTTGCCACTATTCCCCCTCCAGTCTGCCGTGGACACTGAGGCTGATAAAGAGTCAAGAGCAGCTCAACCAAGGGCCCACTCCACCACAGCTGCTTCCCTGAGAGTGGCCTGCCCACCTGCTCAGGGGCCCAAAGCTGTGTTGGGGAAGGGTTCTCAGAAAGTTATGCAACACTCTGAGACTAAGCAGTGCTGCTGCTGATTAGTGCAGATTGCAGAGTCTGTTCTGGAAGTTGCTGGAAGGTAAGAGTTCCAGCCCAGGTCTGGAAAGGAAGTGGCCTGCTTCAGCACCACAGTAGATGAAGCAAATCCTTTCAGGAGCTGTTTTTCTATCAATAAGGAATAAATACAAGTGGAACCAGTGAAGTAGAACTGCAATCCTAGCATTCTGGGAAGCTGAGGCAGGACGATTGCAAGTTTAAGCCCAGCCTGGGTAACTTAAAGACTTCATGAGGATCTGTCTCAAAATCAAAAATAAAAGATGAGCTGGGAATGTAGCTCAATGTGAGGGCCTTAGGCTCAATCCCCAATATCACAGAGAGAGAAAGAAAGAAAGGAGGAAAGAAAGAAAGAAAGAAAGAAAGAAAGAAGAAAGAAAGAAAAAAGATCGTTCTATAGTACATTCCAGGACCCCAAAATGCCTAAATCTGCAGAGGCTCAAGTCCCCTACATAAAATGATACAGTATTTATCTATAACTCATGCACATCCTCCTAAATCCTTCAAATCATCTCTAGATGACTTATAATATTTATGTAGCTTTTATACTATATTGTTTAGGGAATAAGAATGAGAGAAATAATTATGTCACGTTTAATGCAGACACAATGTCCCCCTAAATATTT
Organism: Ctenodactylus gundi; assembly: GCA_004027205.1. NCBI lineage: Eukaryota > Metazoa > Chordata > Mammalia > Rodentia > Ctenodactylidae > Ctenodactylus > Ctenodactylus gundi. The sequence goes on from PVKB01001970.1 coordinate 151,940, forward strand.
TCAAGCTGAGGTTGGTTGAATCCGTGGATGTGGAGCCTGCAGACATGGAGGGCTGAAGGCATGATGTCCAGTTCTCATGCTCTGGATACCATGCACAGTTCTCACCCATGCAAGCGCGCTGTTCTTGACATTGACATAGGCAGTTTGGCCTCATTTGACAGCTGAGGAGCCTGAGGCACAGATCACTGGTGACCCCCGAGGTCCTATAGCTATGAGTGCCAGCGCTGGGAGTCCAGCCTCATTCTGGGGCGAGGTGGAACCATCCGCACTGTTAATAATCCCCCTGGAAACCTCGATGACCGGGGTGCCCCTTCCCCAGACTGCTCCCTGAGGAGCACAGTACTACAGAGTGCTGGCTTCCAGGCACTGGGGCACAGCATGAGGCGCAAGCAGTTCTGGCCAGCGGAGGCTGCTGGATGAACCCAAGCTAAGCAACGGTCTAGAGGGGTCTCTGGGCCCCTGACCCAAGCAGGACTCTGCTCCTTCTTTTACTTCCCTTTTCCCATCAATAAAGTGAGGCACTGGATATTTTTCATTTTATTTTTTTGAACCAGGGTATTGTTGTGTAGCCCAGGCTGGCCTTTAACTCCTGCCTTAGTCTCCCCAGTGATAGGATTACAGGCATGTACCACTATGCCTGGCTTATGTGGTGATGAGGAATCAAACCCAGGGCCTTGCTCATGCTAGGCAAGCACTTTAACCACTGAGCTTTGCCACCAGCCCAGGCACTGGGCTTAATTTCATCTAAGTGTCCTTCCTGCTCTAACACCCTGCAAGTAAACTGCCGGGCTCTGAGACCTACATACCATACCGGGGGTGAGAGAGCAGGTCTCAGAACGGCAAGCGTCTGTTCTTGGTATAAAGCTTGGCTTCAACTAGGTTGTGGGGCTCCACGTCACCCATGGTCTTAACTTCCAAGAAGTTGTGTCCCCAAGGGGTGGGTGAAATGGTCCAACCAGGCACAACAAAAGGGTGAATAATCGATAAAAACCTACATATAATAATAAACTGATCAAAAGTGATGTCCCAGCAATGTTGGGGATAGGCCACTCCTAACCATCCCCCACCTCAGAATGCTACCCTCCACCCCAGGGGCAGTCTCTCTTAGAGTCATGTGAACACCTTCTTCCTTGCAGTGAGGCTTTTCTGAGGAAGGAGAGGAAGGAAACAGAGAGGCCTTGTTTGGGGGAGGGGAATCCCTGTGATGCAGTCCCCATCCAACCACACCAACTGTAGCAAAGAGACACAAGGGAATGTGGTCTGGGTACCTACAGAGCTCATTCACCTCAGGCTAAAAATAGGTGTGTTCTTCACAGCAGGTGGGTGACTCAGCAAGCCCCAGGAACTCTTCTAGGTGGAGGAAGCGTGGTGCCTGCCAGACCTGATTTCCCCCAGGTGACGGAACAGGAAGGGGCTGGGGACAGAAATGTAGTATGAGTTGCAAAACATTTCCTGGGCTAGCTGACTTTCCACTTCTCCCCTCCCCTAAACTAACAGTTCCGAAAGCATGAAATGGTTGGTCCTGCCAAATCCCAGTCATATGGCCCACCATCCAAACTGGTGGTAGCTCTGTCCCAGGACGTAAGAAGAGAGGTAGCAAGGGAACCCGTATGCCTGTGTGCACGTTCGTACATGTGCGTGCTCATGTGCATGGCCAGACCTGGTTGATGGGAAAATAAGCAGATCATACGGTGTCTAGAGAGCAGTCTTCCTGCGTTTCTGACCTCCCATCCTGGTTCCCACTCACGTACAGAGGGACAGAAAGGCAAAATCTCTGGCTACTCTCTGAATGCCCTCTGCCGGGGAAAGAGAAACAAAATGCCCCTTTTCTCCTTGTCTCAGACTGTTCAGGAAGCACAGCCCTGCCTCCTAGATATTTCCACAGGGGCTAACAGAAGCTGAGGAGTGAAACAACTATCTGGAGAATTCAGCAGATTGTGGCAAATGGAAGATGCAGGTCTGGGCACCTGGAGATGCAGTCTCTGGTCCAGGCTCTGCCACTCCTTCCTGTGTGACTGGGAACAAGCCAATTGTCTCTCTTTTCGCCTCTGCTTATCTATTTGTTTCCTCAACAAATATATATTAAATGCATTCTGAGCCAGGTACTCAGGCACACTATGCTGGACACAGGAAAATAACAACTACAGGGGGTAAAAATGCCCAGGAAGTCTTGACATCACCCCCTGATGAGAACTAGCCTATTTCCTCATCCTTTGATTCTGGGTTGACCTGTTAACTTGCTTTGACTAATGCTGGGAAAGTGACACTTGACATTTATGATTGCCCCGGCTGCCACATGAGAGATTCTCTCTCTCTCTCTCTCTCTCTCTCTTTCTCTCTCTCTCTCTCTCTTTCTCTCTCTCTCTGTAGCTCAGTGCAAAGGCCTTGGCTTTAATCCCCAGTACTAGAAGAAGAAAAAGAAAAGAGCCACCCGCTAAGCCTTGACCAAACTGCCAAATTGTCAACCCACAGAACTGTAAACAGTCAAGTGATTATACCTTTTTTTTAAGGTACTCAGTTTTGGAAGTGGTTTGTTATTCATAAAATGAATGTTTATTGACTATTTCCTATAAACCAGAGACAATGTTAAATTATATATGCGTGCATATTCTTATTCATCAACCATGTGAAGCAGAGATCTTCATTTCTACTTTACAAATGAGCATATGGAGAACAGGAAGAAACAGCACCTTGCCTAAGATCAATGAGCAGGTGAGTGGTGGGGCTGGAATTCGGGGCCAGGCGATCTAGGCTTTGAGCCCTTAGTTGATTAACCACTACCCTACACAAAACCACAGATCCACTTCTGACCTCGCTGTGTTGACCGTCTGGGCGGGAGGCTAGGGGTAAGGAAGCGCAGAAACAGGCCCAACTGCACATGGAGGCGAGGCACTGTGGTGAGGCCCTGGGGATGGCTCAGGGGGAGCTGAGTGGCTGCGTAAAGGGTCTTGGTTCCAGCTTCAGTCAGCATGGAGGTCACCTGGGAAACTTATTAGAAATGCAAATTCCAAGCCTGGTGTGATGGCACATGTCTGTAATCCCAGCATTCGGGAAGCTGAGGCAGGAGAATCATGAGAGCCAGTCTTAAAATAAACTCAGAGGAAGAGGAGGAGGAAAGTAAATTCCTCAGCCTCATTCCTTAGAGATTCTTAATTCCACAAGGCCTCCCCCACAGCCTGGATATTCTGATTAAATAGGTCTGATTAGGGCCATAGTACTTACTTAGCCTGAGGTAAACCTTTGTTCAGATGCTGGCCCCTGACTCAAGCCCCTTCTCACAAAATGCCCTCCTAGATGACTTGCCTGAGAGCCCCTCCCAACAGCTTCACACATTACCTTAAGGTGTATTTGTTTAAAAATAGAACGTTACTCGGGGTTCAATCTCAAACATCAAACCTTTCTGTAATTGCAGAGAGAAAATGACCATCATGTCACCAGCCCTCCTCTCAACCCCTGCAAGGCAGCCCCTCCATATTATTCTCATTTTTTCTTCATCCCTGCTCAGGGATCCCTCAACCTCAGTATGGGTCATAATCTCTGGAGGGCAATGGCATCTGTGACGTGGCCTGCAGGAAAAGGTACATTGGTGTGAGGAGCATGTCTTATCTGGCTTCCTATTCTTCTTCCAAATAAGGCAGGAGGTCCGTAGAGCTGGGCGCAGCTTGATTTACACCAGAGAGAAGAAATAATCCACTCTTGGCTGGGGGCCTGAAGAAAGCCTACTGGGGTGAGGGCGGAGAAGGGACAGACAGACCCAGCACAGCTGGGTCCCGGTGGTAGCAATGTGATGTGTTCACAGGGCCACCTGCCCAGAGTCTCAGCTCTCCGCGATAAAGTGCTGTTAGGACCGGGCCTGGTGTTGCTGGCCTGTCATCCCAGCGCCCTCGGAAGCTGAAGCACAAGGATCACAAGTTCAAGCTCGACCTGTATAATTTAGCAACTTAGCAAGACCCTGTCTCAAAATAGAAGATGAAGTGGGGATGCAGCTCAGTGTGAAGGCCCTGGAATCAATCTTCAGTACCACACACCACTTAATTAGAATTTTAAAAAACAAAGTGAAATTAGGATTCGCAATGTCAAGGATTGCGGTGAGGACTTCAGAGCTCGTGAGGGCCCTCAGTGCAGCAGGCACTCTCTGAAGGATTTTCATTTCTCTTCTTTGGGGCAGACACAGGAATGAAGTTGGCATACAGAGAGGAAGACAGGGCTTAGGAAACATCCTACTTCAGGGCCTGAGGCAGGCTCCAGCAAGCTGAGCCCAACCCAGAGGCCCCAGGAGCTGAGAGGTTGCCCTGCCCACCTCTCCCCACACACAGGGGACCCCAACGCCAGCTGTGGAAACAGCCGGATTGCACCCAGTATAGATGGGTTCCCAAGGGAGGGGCTGGCCACAGGAAGGGCCGAGGCCTGACCAGTGGGGCAAGAATGAAAAGAATGAGGCTCTGACTCACTCCCAAGCCCTCTTTGAGAGGAAGAGGACTTGAGGATGGGGCTGTGGCAGGAAGTAAGCCAGGTCAGAGGTCACAGTGAAAAAGGAGTAAAAGCCAATTCAACAACAACACAGCAGCAACTGGATTGGTGGTCTCTTCTAATTCATCCTACTCAAGCAATAAGAATATTCCCAAAGACTGGGTCAAAGCCTCTCTTGGATCTTCTGTGTGCCCAGCCTTGGGCCAAGCCTGGTGAGGGGGTCAGAGGATGCCGTGGACTTCAGAGCCTGCTTCTGTAGGGGAAGTGTTTGACAGTGTGTCTTATTCTCTCTACCACTTTTTCTTCTGTCCTTACCCTTCGTCACCAAGCCAAGTATATGGGCTGTACCCAGGACTTTCCTGTGTAGTACAAAGAGCTTTAATATTACAGAGGAAATTAGGGGCCTATTGTGGGTGGCTCTGGGTATATATTTTATAAATCAATTTGCATGTGGATAAAGAGGCCTCTGAGGAGGAAGCTCAGGGAGACCGAAAGGGTGGGATAAGGAGAGAAGGAAGAGGCCCAAGTATGATGCTCTGTATTGCTACAATTTTGGTTACAAGTAAAAGAAAATCTTTTCAGTTGTTGTTTAATGCAAAAATGGAACTTAGCCTTAGAATTTATATCCAAGGTATGACTAGTTACAGACAAGGTTTGACCAGGGGCTGTAAACAAAGTCACCAGATCTGTATTTTTTTTTGTTTTTCCCTTTAGTATTTCATTCAGCTCTTCTTTAGGTACACCGTTCTACCAAAGGTTAGTTCCATCTGATGGGGACAAGATGACTGCAGAAGCTCTAAGCCTCACTCACACCTTTCACCAGGTCAAAGGGCAAATTCATTTCTCTGATAGCTCAAAGTCCTGTACCTGAGTTTTACTGGCTCCGACTAGCTTGAACTTGCTCACATACCCTCAGGAATGACTATGGCCAGGGGAATGAAATATATTGACAGCATCAGAATCCCCATTCCCCAAGATTTCAAGGTATAGAACTTGGATGTGTAGGGGGTGCTCGCTCACCACGGTGACCAGAGCAGCTTCCCCAGAATAATATAATCAAAGTTAATTCTATTATTGCCAGTGAGTGAATGGGGACAGGATGGCAGGAAACACCAACATCTTACTTTTTTTAGAGAGGAAACTTCAGCCAGCAAAGCTAAGGTATCTCTGCACGGCTCAGATTGTGAGATGGGACATACATAACTCAGGGAGAGAAGGCTTCTGCCTCTTTCAGCTCAGAGCCCAAAATCATTTTGTTGCAGTGAGGGCTAAGAACATGCCACACTGGACAACACTGAATGTCACATCCTGAGCAGAAAGCAGGGACCTCCTGGAGTGCCCAGGCAGAAGGAGACTACACAGTGGACAGCAGTGTGGAGGCACAGGAAAAGGAGCATCAGCGAGTGCTCAGTGCCCGCACTTGCAAGGCTCCCCAGAGACATCCAAAGGTCACTGGGTGATGTGTGAGGTGAGCCGATTGAGGTCCCCTCTCAGAAAGGAAGCCAGCATGACTCTGGGCCTGACTTTACTCCTCCGTAAAAGCAGCACCTCCCACCTCAGGAAGGAGCCGATGTGGCAATCAGGCCAGCCAGGAGGAATGGACTCTGGGGAAAAGCTGAAGGGCTGCCTGGGACCAGCCCTGTTCATACTCCTTAGCCAATCTGGGAGGCCCCAGGCCTGGAAACAGGGCCACACATTTGTGTCCTGGAGGCACTCACAGCATAGAAAAAGCACAAAAAGAAACAAGCCTTCACATGTCCTGAGGATTTGTGCCACAGAGGCCTTGGGGCCAGCATCAGCCAGGGATGTGGGCAGCTCTTGAGCACTGAGTCAGAGGAAGCTTCCCAGGCTGGTGGTGGCCTTACAGGTTCTACTAGTTATGGATGAGGAACAGGAGGAAAGGCTACAGGGAGAAAGAAAAACACTCACAAACCACAAGACCACTGTGCCCTCCGCAAACAGCTCCTCCTACAGGCCCACAGCACCAATGCAAATCCAAAGACAGGGAGCGAGGAGCCCTTCCCCTCATACTAGGGCACTCCCCAGGCTTCCAGCCACATTTCCAGCCTCTTTTTCCCACAGCTGCCCCACAGGGCCACTGGACAGGGGCAGCACGTTTTCTAGAATGCAGCCGGTCCCTGGGACTCAGGCCTCCTCCTGATTCTCCGGGGGCTCAGATCATCTACTCTCCAAATCCTGGGTTCCCGCTGCCTCCTTCCCTGGGAGGAGGAGTCTGCACTCTTGTCCCTCTTGCCTGCCTGTGACCTGTCCATTCCACATCTCAGTGGGGTAGCTGATGAGCATAACTTCTCTGGACCACATTGGCCTCTCAGTCCACCTAAGACTCGGCTGGTACTAGATAGAAATGCTCACCTCAGACCAGGCACCTTGCCCTTCCTTACAGGAGAATGGCCATTTTCCCAGCCATCCTGGAGGCCTGCAGAGCTCTAGGTCCCTGCCCTGGTGGGAACAGTCACTGTGGTAGGAAAAGTGTAAGTCTGGAGTCAAACTGGACATGGATTTCAATCACAGCTCCTATTCTTGTTAGCTGAATGAGTTTGGACAGGTTGCTTCACTTCTCTGAACCTCATTCTCCCTGTTTTGTTCTGCTGAAAAAATTTTTAATTTTGTTTTTTATTTATATATCGCCTCCCCCTTCTTACTCTCTCAACAACCCCCTCCCCCTTTCTTTTCCACAATGTCCATCTTCTTACTTCTTCATTCTTCCTGTCTAGAAACAAGATGGCAATACCCTGAAAGGTTGGAGTGAAGACTGGAGATTAAAACAAACCAAAAAAGCTCCTGGGATACTTCAGTAGGAAATCCTTTTCACCATTCTACATTTTATCCAAATTATTTTCTAGCCCTCTCCTTTCTGCAGTCCAGATGATTGGTTTATTTATGCAAGTGATCACAGGCAGGAAGTTTGGCACCATCTAACCCGACCTATTACCTTCAGCTCCACAGTCCTGGGAGGGTGACACCACTAATCTTATTAGGTTCAAGAGGTACTGTGAATTCGAGGAAAAATTAGGAGTCTGCCAGGTTGTAGAGCCTGCAGTTGTTGTCTGATCTACTAAAGGGACCAGACAGTCCAGAGAACAGGACTATTTCTCTGCCTAACACGTACACTCCCTTCACCTTTTCTGGATTCTATCAGTTATTCGGTGTCTCTTTCCTTCCATCTCCTTCAGAATGTCTTCTCAATCAGTGAGGACCCTTTTGATTGCAGGTGACAGAACCTTCCCCTTAGCAGGGTCTGGTGGCTGTAATTTCAGCATTCAAGAGGTGAAGGCAAGAGGATCAAGAGCTTGAAGTCAGCCTGGGCTACACAGTGAGATGGAATTAAGAACAAAAATAAAAACAAAACAAAACAAAAATTTAATCTCCACCCCAAACTTAAGGAGAAAAATGGAAGGTTTTGGCTTAATTAGCTCCCAAATCAAGTGCTAGTATTTTTTGTAAGGTCAGAGTTGGAGATCAAATAATTTATTTTTTTCTCTAAGACTTGGTTCTGCCTTCTTTTATGATGGCTGTTGGAGACCTTGGAGCTTAACATTCCTGACCACCTGGGGCCAAGTTCTTTCTTTAAAGAAGTTTTAAGTATTTAAAGAAGTTTTAAGTTTTAAGTTCGATTCGAGCTGAGTGTGGTGGTACACGCCTGTAATCCCAGCACTCGGAAGGTTGAGGCAGGAGGATTGCCATGAGTCCAAGGCCAGCCTGGGCTATAGAGCAGGACCCTGACTCAAAAGCTGTCTTATGTAAGCATTGTTAAGCCTTCTTATGTAAACATTGTTAAACCATCTTAAATATGTAAATATTGTTAAGCCTGAATGTTTTCTGGTAAACAAATGGAGTATAAAAGGTAGGTCCTACTGAATAAATCGCCTTTTGCCCCTGCAAGAGTCCATCTTCCTTCCTTTCTTTCTATCTCTCTTTCTTCTTCTCTTTTCATGTGCATTGCCCCACTCGTGTACCCTGTTGACTGAACTGGCTCGGTCAGATGGCTGAAATTTTAGATTGGATGTAGCAGCCAAAAGACACAGTGGCTCCAGTTCTCTTAAAAGTTTCAGAAACAATGGAAAGAACAGGTTTTATACCTCTCTAGCTCAAACTTAGTTTTGGAATTCAAATACATTGTCTCCGATTAGTCTGGCTTGGGTCAGGTGCTCATTCCTGAACAAACCAATATGTCCAGAAAGATGAACTCTATGGACTAGGTCATGAGGGTAGGGCCCACATCATGGCCTTTGTGGCTTTACAGGGAGACCAGAGTTGGCATGTTTGTACTTCCTTTTATGTGATGACCTCCACCGTGACAAGATGATGCAAAAAGGCCCTCAGCAGATGCTGAGTCAAAACAATGAGCCAAATAAATTTCTACTCTTTATAAAACATCCCCTCTTGACAGACGAAGGCAGACGTCATCCAGTCCAGCCCCAATAGTCTGAGGGAGCAATAAAATGACCTATCCAAGGGGTCATGAATTACTGCTGCCTCTTTGGAAAGATCTCATGAGGCTGGAGGTGGGTGGGAAATGGACACACTCTAAAATTATCCCATCTATTGAGATATCTTCCTCAGTTTTCCAGAAGAAACTAGATTGTTGAGAGTATCCAGAGGTGATCTCCACCTTGAATTTGGTTGCCATTAGCCAGATTCTGACGAACAAGGCCTAGACTGAAACCCCTTGCCTCCATGGCCATTGATCCATCAGTGCATCCAATTCCTTCATTCCCTGGAAGGTGTGCAGCACATGTTAGGCAAATGACCCAGGAAGTCTTGCACTACATTTTTGTTACTTAAATTTCTTCCCTGGACCCCTGAAAACCAGTCCATCTCCCTTATCTTCTTTGATCTGTTTGTTGTTTCTTAGGAGGAAGTCAATATAACTTGTTCTTAGTTATCATAGCTCACATACAGCTCTGCACACAAACTGTGCCCAGGTTGCCTAGTGTGAAGTCTAGGTCTTCCCAAACTATTTTAATTAGACATTTCTGACAGCCTCTTGGATTGGTTTATTCCAGAAAATTCATACTCCAAATACATGAGAATCATTTATTATGTGTTCATCTCCTGGTACACAGTCATGAACAGGATTTTTGAGGCATTTTCACCACGGAAGTAACAACATCAAGTGTTCAACTTGTACAGAAGACTTCAGCTTAGGGGAGGACAAAGAGGGGACAACCATAGACACTTCAGGACTAGTGAGAGAACTGTTGCTCATAACATAGGCATGAGGCCATGGTAGTCAGAAGAACGTGCTAGTGGAGGCACTATAGCATACTGTTTAAGAGCCTGACTCCACCAGTCAGGAGAAAAATGCATTGTCTCCCCTGGTCTCAGCTTGCTTGTCTGTGAAGCGGTGATACTATCTCTAATGACATTACCAGATAATAAGTTTGGGAGACTGAGAACTGTGGTTTCCAGCTACGTGGAATTCAGATGCTCCTCCTGAGCCAGGATAAGCAGGAGCTGGTGGCCTTGGAGTGGAAGATGCTGCATGTCACTCAGAATTCTTAACTCACACCTGGCATCTAACTAGAGCTGTTCAATAAGAAGTTGCATGTCGGATCCAGGGCCCAGAGAAAAATCTGTCCTGGAGTTTTCCTTTTCATCTTGACTTTTCACTGGCTCATTTTTTAACTGATTAATTAATTAATTTTGTAGTACTGGAGATTCAATCCAGGGTTTTCACACTGAGCTACATCTCCAAACCCTCCCCTTTTTATTTTGATTTTTAAATAGGATCTCCTTAAGGCACTAAGTTGCCCAGGCTGGGCTGATCCTCCAGGCTCAACTTCCCAGAATGTTGAGATTACAGCCCTGGGCCACCAGGCCTGGCTCACTTTTTATAGTTTTGGGGCTATGTGGTTCAAAGCCTTCATACGTAGCACATGGTCAAGGACTGAACTGGAGCTGTAGCTCAGTTTCCTCTGTTCTAAGTCCTCCCACTTCATCGAGGTGCAGCCTCTCCTTCAAGAGCTAAGAGCTTCTGCTTCTACTATCACACAGTGTGAGAAGCGTTTGCATACCTGGAATATCTCCTGTGGATCTCATGACTCATCAAGATAGCCTCTACTGTAGATGGAAAGACCAGGGAAGCTTCAGGAAGTTGAGAGAGTTGCCCGAGGGCACAGACTGTCTATCGGACTTCTAAGCCAGTGCTCTTAGAGCTCCTGTTCTATGCAGGGCAATCCAATAGAACCTCCTGTGGTAATGGGAATATTACATCGCACCCTGTCCAATATGGTCACCACCGGCCACACGTGCAGCTGAGGAACTGACTTTTTAATTTTATTCAATGTTTAATTTAAATGCAATAGACACACATGACTGGTAGTGCCCCTAATGGACAGCAATGTCCTACTTACAGAAAACGAAGGATAGACCCAGAACTTTCTCTCAGACATGGTTGCATTGTCTTCTCATTGAAAATGGTTTTCAGTAAGAGATAGGGATCATCTTGAGTGAAATACAGTATGGGCTTCTGAGCTCAAAAAAGACGTTCTAGTGCTGAAGGGTTAACTAAATATTTCCCACTGCTCACGGTATTCACAGCTACCAGATGGGAGAGTTGGATGGCATGGGAGGTGTGAAGGCCCCTGGTGGGTTCTGAGATGGAAAAAGGAAATGCCCTTTTGCAGCATCCTGGAATATCAGCCTCCAGGTTGGCATCTCCAGCAATGGGACTGTTGCCTGGGAGACAAGGAGTGCAGACGATTTCCCAAGCGGGGCAGCTGTCCTGCTGTAAGGACCATCCTTGGAGGGCAGTGCCTGGAAGCAAAGGGAGGGATGAGGAGAGGACCAACATGAGCCAGACTGGCATAGGGTGGAAGATGAGGAGATGCTGGGGCGGTGCCAGATATGAGAAGGGGCCAGGAGGGGCCTACTGAGATGGAAAGACTGGGTGGGAGGGAAGGTGGCAGCAGCTGTCAGCAGGGGGAGAGGAGAACAGAATAACAGACAAAGTGGAGAGCAACCAGGCTGGGCAAAAGAGGTGCCTGTGAATCCTTGCCAACTTAGAAGTAAAAATCCTTATTGTCAACCAATTACTTTTGTCATGCAATTGTCACCAACAGCTGAGGAAGTAATTAGAGCCCTAGGAAGTGGCTCTTCCTTGTATCTCAGCAGTCACTTCACCACTCACCCCTCCGTGGCTGAGAAAATGCCTTATTTACCTTTCTGCTCCCAGCAGGACCATTTTCTAATTACTTTAACCAGGCTCTCCAAGTATGTTTCCCACTGAATTTCATTTCCGGGTCTATTGAATGCCAAATTAATTTTTAATCACCCTGGAGGTGTAAGTTTACTCAGATTGAAAGTGACAGGGAAAACAGGACTAAGGGTAAATTAGGGGGTGCTTCCTGGGAACTGGACAATATATTTTCAGGATGCTGTGGAATGGTGAGGATGTCTTGGCTGTCCAGCCACAGCAGCTGTGAATTTAAGACCTCACAGCATGTCCAGACCAACAGGAGAAAGGGTGGGAGTGACAGGAAGTAGAGAATGTGAACCCCAAGGTCCGGATGGGGAAAGTCTCATCTAAACACAAAAACCAGAAGTAGGGAACAGTGTGAGCCCCTCTGTCCTTAAGTCCTTGTGAGTTACATGAAGTCTGTGCATCAACACACTCATAACCTGGAGCCTTTCTATACCCCTATGCCGCCCAAAGCCCAAAGCCCATACAGTTAGCCAGGCTGTAGTGCCTGCTTGGTATAGATCCAGTAGTTCCCCACAGCCTTCCACTTTCCTGTCTGAGTTTGGGTAGTCCTCCCTCTGCCACATGGCCAGCTGCCTGACTCCAGGTCAAGGAGTCATCTTCCTTCCCTTGCCAGAGATTGGTATATGTGTGGGCATGTGGTGTTACCCTGATCCTGGACCATGAATTGTGAGAAATCGTCCACTAGGTTGGGAGTGTGTGCTCCGGTGTTTTGGTTTGTTTTTGCTTTTCCTACTAGATATTGTTGTATCCTGGTGTGAGAGTTTGAGGCTGGGTCTCTGTTACAGGCTCCTGAGGGCAGCTACCTGAGGAAGAAGATTACATTTCAACCACAACAGAGTGGGAAGACCTGGAAGCTGTTTAATTCTACATTAATCAGCCCCACAATGCTGCTAAGCAAACTTGGGGGGGGGGGGGGAACATTAATCTAGCCCTGGAGCACCTGACCTGAAGTCCTCTTGTAGAGTAAACTGATAAATTCTATGTGACAATAGCCATTTAGGATAAGGTTTCCTGCTCCTCTTGGCCAAGGGTATTTTAAAAAAATTTTGTGGTGCTGGGACTCAACTTGTGCATGACTGGCATGCGCTCAATCACTGAGCTACACTCGCAGCTCGAAACCAGATGTTTCTGTGAGTTTTCATGTTTTTTTTTCTTCTCCCACCCACATTGTAAGTCCCCAAATCTCCTTCGTGTTGAGATTCCAGGGAAAGGACGAACACGGATAGAGTTAGGGGTAATAGGGGCTTCCTGTTTCTGCCTCCTTGGGAATAAGTCCCCCGGGATACTCCAACAATATACAGGGGACAGGGAAGTCCCTACCTGCCTCCACCCAGGAGGAGGGCAGTGCGAGCCCAGCTCTGCTCGGGCTTCCCAAGGGCGGGGCATCTCCACAACCTTGGGACTCCTCCTCACCCTCTCCCACGGCCTTCCCTGTGGGGCCTTGAACAGAAGCTGTTGGCATGTTGCAAGAGTGGATCGGCACGTGTCCGGTAGCTGCAGTGCTGACACCACAGCTCAGATTCCTGATCACGTGCTCTCTCGCACTTCCTGTCACAGTACTGTGAATGGGCTACAGCATGGAAGCCAAGAATGGAGGTGTGGATTTGAATCTTGCTGTAAGCAACATGAGTCACACTTATACACCAACTCCCCTCTGTCTCCACGACTTCCATACAAACACACACTCTTTGTCTTGGAGTGACAGGTGCCAACCTCAAGACATGGTCTCTGAGTAATCTAACAAAGAGCAGGCCAACTACCACCTGGAGAACAATATGGCTCCTGTTTTCATGTGGTTCATAAGCTAAAATGACTTTTAGCAATTTTAAATGGCTGAATTAAATAAAAATAATATTTTGTGGCACATGAAATTCAAGTGTATGTTCATGAATCGTTTCACTGAAGCACAGGTATACATGTTTTATGTCACATAGGTGGCCACACAATGTCACGAAGGCAGGTTAAGTGTTTGCAACAGAGACTATGTGGTCCACAAAGCCTGAAATACTTTAGCACTTCCCAGAAAAATTTGTGGACTCTAAGTCTAAGCTGATCACATTAGCTTTGTTCCTCTTGCCCTAGGCTTCCTGGCAGCTAGAGGTGGGCAGCCATTCCAGTTTTGTCCAAAGAAAACTAAACATCAGTCTTCAGGGAAGATATGGCTAAAGCATTGCTTTATGCAAGAAGGAGCCAGATGTGCCCAGGACCTTCTGTTTTCCTACTTCTTGCCTGGAGTAGGGGTACACTCTCTGAAGACTACCCACACCTTTTCTTTAGAGCCCATCTCCTGCCTGGAAATGAGAAGGGGAGGATTGTGAATTCATTTGGGCGGGCTGGGTAGGTTGGCTGAGGTCCAAGACAAGGGACAGGTCCACTCTGGCCCTTTCCCAGAGGTTTGGTTACTTCTCTCCTAGACCAGGAGAGCTATTTGCCATATTGCCAGATTGAGGAAGTACCAACCACTCCCAAAAACTTGTCTAGTGGCTTCTGTTAAGTGGATCCCATCAATACAGAGACTCAAAGACCTTGGAGGTATCCCAGTATCTCTCACTGTTAAGTCCTGCTGATCAGTACTTCCCTGTGTCTGTCCGACATCTCCTGTGCCTCTGGTTCTTTTTGCTTGTTTTTGGGGTAGTGAATACTGAGCCCAGGGGCTTCGCACTTAGTAACATCCCCAGCACATATTTTAATTTTTGATTTTAAGACAGTGTCTCACCAAGTTGCCCAGGCTGAGCTTGAACTTGCAGTCCTCCTGCCTCCACATCCTATAGTGCTGGGATTACAGGCCTGTGCCACTGGGCCCAGCCCTGTTCAATTTATATTTCCTAAAAGATACCAGAATAATGTTGGATGGTTGGGCAGATGGACAAGAGATAAGTGAATTAATGAATGAATGAGAAAATATAGTTATTAAAAGGCTCATGTGCATGCACACGAACTGAGAGCAACCCTGGGGTCTCAATTACGAAAATGCCTGGGCACAGACTCCTCCTGTCTCAACTCCTTGGACAGCACCTCCAAGCACGCTACACTTAACCTGTAGAAACACAGGCAAAGAATCTGCCATCACCTCAGAAAAGCATGAAAGGCATTTTGATGATCTGGGCGCAGGCAGCTACCAGCAACAGCCTCTCATCCACATCGCTCATTTCTGCTCGAGGGGCTGCCAAGAGTACGGCATCACTTCCTTAGCAGGTACTCAGCACATATCTGTAGAATGAATGAGTTGCCTATGCCAGTGAAAATTCCTCAATAAGAAGCCATAGGCTGCAAAATCCTAAAGAAGCAGGTGAAATTGATGTCATATTTTCTAGCTTTGCAACAGATTGGAGTATGTGTTGGGGGCAAAATAAGCCTCCTGTTTTGCTGTACACGATCACAGGATCTTCATCACCACGACTGTAAAGACTTAACATGCTGGCTTGCTAGTACCCTCACTATTCCAAGCATGTGATCCTTCTATTTAAAATTTATCACAATCAGTATTATGGCTGTCCACCCTTTTTGGCTAAGAAATCGAAGGCTCAAAGATGTTAAGGAATTTGACAAAGTCCGCATGGCTAGGAGGTACCAGAGTCAGGTTCAAGACCAGATCTTTGCCTCCACGGAGAAAGACAGGAGGTGACAAGAAAGACTTGTGGAAGATGGAGCTACAGGACTGGCTTGGGGAGAAACATCTCTGGAATCATATGGAGGATGATCCTGTCAGTGAGCTAATGAGAAGAGAGTGGACAAGTTCTGAAACAGAATGAACAAAGCGCTACATGCCCATAGGACATGTCATTTCAGTGGCCTTTCCTTCTGCGTTCAGCTCAGCCCTAGTGTGAGCACTTGGCTGACACACTGTGTGGGTACGTGTGGATGGGATGGGTTGGGAGCAAAGATGGTGGGCTAGAAGAGGCTGGACTGGCATGACTGTGATTCCCATGGAGACTGTTAGTGACTCATTTGCCCTTCCCAGCCACTAGGGGCTCTGTCAGGGTGCGGCTTATAAACAAGTCACAAAATGTCATGGGGCAAGAGGATGGTTAGCAGAGGCGAGGGAGCTCCAGGGTTAACTCTCAGTCTCCTTCCAGATCCAGGTCTCATCCCGGGCCCAGTGTCCTGGCCTTTCTAGGACAGGATAGGGCTCGACCTATGGCAGGAAACCCTTCTCTGCCTGGGGGAAGCATGTTGGAAAACATCACTGAGGGCACCTTCTGTCCTATTATTCCTGGAAGTTACCATGAAGTCTTTTGCCCTGGGCTAGCCCAGAGGTACAGCTACTCACACCTAGGCTGTGGATCCTGCTGCCCAGAGCATACCTGCCCAGAAGAAGCAGGTAAATCACCCTGCACCCCTCTACTTGGCACCTATCGAGTCTGGCAAGGCCCAGCGGCTGACTCAGAACAGGAGTTCCATAAAGGTTTGTTGCCTGAGCCAGTAACTGAATTGACCCTGAGTTCCTAGGGCAGAGGACAGAACAGAGGAGGCATATCCCAGCCCTCAGGAAACTCAAACCTCACTCACAGTAATAACACAATTAACAGAACAGTTAAGTGTTTAAATTGTGAGACTCTCCCTGGGTACTCTAAGACTTTCAAATGAAGGTTGGACAAAAAACAAAGTGCCACAGACTGGGTGGCTTAAGCAACAGAAGCCTCTTGTCTGTAGACTGGAATTCTGTAATCAAGGTGGTTTCTCCTGAGGCTGTGAGGAAGACTGCTCCATGCCTCTCTGTGCTAGAAATCTTTTGTGCTGTTTGGCTTCTATTGCCGAAAAGAGCTACTGAGATGTTTTATGTCACCCTAATTGCTCTGGCTTAATCTTCATATGGTGCTGTGTGTGTGTGTGTCCCTTCATAGGAACACCAGTCATACTGGATTAGGGATCTACCTGGCTCTTATTAACTAATAACGTCTGCAAAGACCCAATTGCCAAATAAGGTCACATTATGAGGTCCTGAGGGTTAGGACTTCAACTTGTGAGTTGTGGCCCCCTGGTAGTTCATAACGAGTGGGGAGCACCCCCCCCCCCCCCACCGTCCCTCTAGAAGCCCATTCTATATTTGGATTACCTGAGTGACTCTTCCTAGTCCAGCTTACTCCTTACTCAAGGAGTCTCCCTGAAAATTACTCACAAATACCAAGCCCACCCCTGTGAAGTAGTGCCAGGGGCCAGGGAGGGCACCATGTTTCTTTTCTTGGGCTGGCCCCACCTTGGGGGAGCTGGTATCTGTTAATGATAACTACTGAGAGAGAGAGAGAGAGAGAGAGAGAGAGAGAGAGAGAGAGAGAAGGCCAGCACAAACTGATAAGGAATAGAAGGTTAAAAATAACCTGAGGTGTGGGGGGAGGTGCTTAGATGACCTTTGTCTTTTTGCAACTTTGATTTATATATGGTACAACCAAGACATCATCTGGGTCTGTGCCGGCTATGAAAACTTCAGTGGGTGATATAGGTTTTTGATCAGCAGCCTAGGAATTTCTAAGTGTGATCATGACAAGGTGGTCCATTTCTTTCTTCTTTGGCCTGGCAGCCTTTCCCCATCTTTTGATAAAGGAAGGGAGTTTCTGGTGCAGGTTCTGGCGCACTCCACTCTATCTGTGTCAAAGGAGGGTGTCAGCTCAGGAGAACTGCACCGACCTCCAGAGCAGCTTGCTGCCTGGGACCAGCCCAACCTCTTGTTGTAGACATGACTCAGAAAAGTCACAGAATTTATTCGAGCTTCCATTCTCTCATCTTCAAACTAGGAATGAGAAAGAAGGCCTACCCTGCGTGACTCATCAGGCTATGGCAAGGAACAACCTAAGAGGTGGGGCTGGACCCTAAGACGCACAAGGAGCTGAGGGGGCATCCAGTCCCATGAGCACCTTAGTTCCCTTGCTTGTTGCACAAACACGAAGACTGTTTGGGGTGAGGAGGCAGGTGCTGCAGAGCCCCTCTTCCTGAGTGTGGATTCCAGTGGAGCAGCCTCAGTATCCTCAGGCGCCGATCAGAAATGTTGACTCTGGGGTCTCATCCCAGACCTCCTGAGCTAAGCTCCAAGAGATATGTGTACTCATTAAAATTTGAAAAGCACTGCTTCAGTGGACATTAATTTGCTTGTTGGTCCATTCTAGCTCTTTTATTTATTTTCATTTGGAAGAATCCTGGCTTTTAAGTTGAGTTCCAAGTGTTCAATGGGCTGATCTTCTCTTGAGATCTCTGAGGGGACATAAAAGCTAGTCCTGGTCCAACAGAATTGGCATTAGGACTTCGGCTAGAGCTTCGGGCAAGATGCACTGTCTTTACGCAGACCTTATTTAGCTGCAGACGGTGTCCTGGAGCTGGGTGTTGTTGTCTTGGTTACTACTATGTAGAATGTAAGAACAGAACCCTCATAGAGACGTGTGTGTGTGTGTGTGTGTGTGTGTGTGTGTGTGTGTGTGTGTGCACATAAGACAGAAGATTCCTGATCACACTTTTTGTTTGAGCTTGTAGCTTTGTCCAAAGGAAAATTGAACCTTGCCTTTTCATTCCATAGAAGACAAGGAATAGATCTTATGTGGTCTGGTGGCCCATAAAGGAGCTAGGTTGGGGGTGGGGGAGTGTGATGTCTGGCAGATGACTGATAAGTCTTCAAAACCCAAAGAACTGGAGCTTTAAGGTGAGATAAATGGCAGTGGAGAATATTTTGGGAAGATAGTCCCACTTGAATAGCCCCTTTAAATCAGGTCTGAGTCCCACTCTAAAAACCAGGCCTGGCTTGCCTAGCTTATCTTATCTGTCCCTCAGGCTAAATGTGGGAGCTCTGGATCTATAAGTCCAAGGCTTGGGGCTGAGCATGTAGCTCAGTGATGAAAGAGCTTGCTTAGGAAGCACAAAGCCCAGGGTTCAATACCCTGGCATTACATACTAGCTGGGCATAGTGGTATATTCCTGTGATCCCAGCACTAGGGAGGTTGAAGCAGAAGATTAGCATGAGTTCAAGGCCTGCCTGAGCTACACAGTAAGCTTAGGACCAGCCTGTAGTAAAGAGCAAGACCCTGTCTCAAACGTCTCTATCTACCTATCCATCCATTCAGGGCTTGGCAAAAATCAGATTGTGTATCCTGATCACCTCTCTACTATGGCCTCAGGACACACAAGGTAGTGGCCAATAGCTGAGGACAGCAGCCCAGGCTCAAGGCTGCTTTCTTAGGAAAAGCCACAGTCCCATATTTACCGACTTATAAGCAGAAAGGCAATCTCACAAGAAATGAGCTGCCTGGAGGCACATGCTGACAGCCAGGTCTTCCTTTCACTGGGCCACACCCAACCTGGGTTCCTTGAGATAGTGACCAATCTCCAGGTTTGATCGGAACTAAAGGGTTCCGAATCAGCATGAGCTGGTCAGAGCACACCCAGAGGTTTCTGGAGCTCACAGAGGCCTGCAGGAGTGTGGGGTGGGAGTGCCTGCCACTGCCTCCAGGGACCGTGGAGTCTGCATCCTGGGGCTGCTCTCCAAGAAGCATAGGGCACTTCATCCCCCCCACCCCCCCTCACCGCAAGGCTTGAACCAGAAGTGTGGAGAGGGAGGGAACAGGAGAATCGAGGCTTCAGTGTGGGCACGTGGTCCTGTATACAAAAACTTCTCCTGTGTGTATCTGTGTGAGTAGCCAACTGAGAGGACATGAAGCTATCACGTACGAATCCTGACAGCTGGGCGAACTGTCCCGTCTGCACATGTGCGGGGAGAGGGGCTGGGAGCTATCTTTGTGTCTGTGTATTGTCCTTGCGTGTGCAAGGTAGGTGGGATGAACGTGGACGGAGTGGGGGTATTTCTGCGGTCTAGAGGAGCCTGTGCTGTGTCTGTGTTGGGTAGGGGGTGGGAAGGCGCCAGTTGGAAACACTGTTGTCTTTGTAAGTCTTATTTGGGAGTTACTTTCGGGTGACTGGGTGGGCAGTGGCACGTGTAAACAAGGAAGTGATATACTGCCAGGGCAAGCCCTTCGCGTGTCAGTGTACTGTGGGCTGGACTGGAGAGTGTGCCCCGAGACATCACGGGTAAGCTACCTGAGCAGGTGGGCAAAGCACTGCCCTCCAGAGGCAGGCCGCTCATTTTCTCACTTGTTACCTGCCATGGGCAGGAGCCCTGTCTCAGGACTCAACTGTCCTCTTAATTCCCCGTACACACGAGTAATACCCCACCTGCCTCTGAGGGCTTCTCCTGCCCACGCCCCCAGAGTCAAGGAGGCCACCAGCAGCTGAGCAGCACAAAGCACTGGGTTATACTTGTTCCGTTTTTCAAAAATAAAATTGCTAGTGACAATTCCATCCTCCACTCCAGAGTCATACAGATGTGTCTTCACAATAAGACCCGTCCCTCAGGGCCCCAGAGGTTCCCTCAGCATGTTGTCATGAATCTGGGAAGTATGAGAATAATAGATCCATGGGGTCCGACTGTGCAAGGAGGAGAAAAACTCCCCGAGCCTTTCTGTGAGGTCCACAGGAAGCAAGGCGGGAGGAGGCAGGAGAGGGCAAAGAGAAAAGGAGTGTGGAGCGGCACAGGGGGCCTCCTGTCAAAGAGGAAGACAGGGCTGTGTTACAAGGCTCTAGTGAGGGTCTAAATTTGCTCAGAGATGTGGCAAAGATGCCCTCTGGACCTGAGAAAGAGTAGGTGTATGCTTTACCAGGAAGCCACAGCCATGAGAGGGTAGGGAAGGTGTTGCCTTGCCACCCACACCTGACTTCCAGATCCTCTCTCTTGTGTGGGAGTTGCTGGCCCTGCTTGTATGAGCAGGTGACGTAAATTGCCTGGGACTTTACCAGGCTGCAGCATTATCCACACCTGATTTCTCACTCTCGACCAGAGAGGGACCCCAGGCAAGAAGAGGCCTTATCCTTCCTGCCACTAGGCAGGGCTGGCTGGGCTAGGCTGAGGAGCCTCTGGGGCCTTATCAGATCCAGCCACCCCTTACACAGAGCCGACCACAGCAGATAGCACTCCTCCCTATCACCATCCCTGGGTTGCTGGGTAAGGCACTGCCAAGAGACTTTCTCCTCTTAAGTTCCACTGAGGGAAACTTGAGGAAACACATTTCCTCTCAATACACTGTGGATTAACTCAAGCTAGCTTCCCAGTGGCCCATAAAATAATAGCAACATTTATTGGGTACTTGCTTTTGTGCCAAGTGCTATTAAGTCGATTTTAAAGAGAGACGCTAGTAGTATCTCTACTGCTTGGAAGAAAGAGGGCAACACACTCTGCCAAGCTCACACACACTGGGAAATCCCAGGCCACAGCTGGTGCCCAAGCTGCCTACTCTTGAGAAAAGTAGTTTGTGAAGTGGCAGACAGTCCTAAGGGTCCAAGTGATCTGCCCCTCAGACCTGGGAAAGAAGGGAGTATGCTTTACCAGGAAGCATATACCCTTGGAAGCTGAGCCACAGGGCAAGTGTTCTCGGGAGACGTGTGCCCCGCACCTAGCACTGGCTCTCAGAAATAGCATAGTCACGATTTTGGAAGAGCCAAATGCAGTGGGGACATTTGTGGAGGGAGGTAGCAAGGCTTGGGCTTGGCCTGCAGAGATGGGTCAGGAGAAAGACCAAGGAAACAGAAAAAGCCTGAGGAGTAAGAAAGAATTCAGGGTCTGGTCTAACAGGCAAGTCAGGGCCCTGGACCAGCGTCAGGCTGCCAACCTGCCTGGGCTCCTCAAGGGCCCCTGCTCTGTGGGCAAACATGTACTCTCATCAGCTTCAGATCCTGTGTTGGGCTAGAGAGGACAACTGGGCTGGGGGAAAGATCCTGATTTCCCAGACGGGCCTTTGGAGGAAAACCTGGCAAGCTCTTGGGTGATGGAGAAGAAAATCATCCCATCACCATTTTCACCTTGTGACATCTTCACGTTCTGCTTTCTCAGTGCACAGAGAGTCTCCCGGTACGTTTGCACACCTGCACAGTGTTCTGGCACACAGCCATTCTATCATTACTTCAGCCAATCTCATGCTGTGAGATAAAATTGTTTCCTGATAAGTACTATGATGAACAGCATGGCAATGAGCCTTGCTGGAAGATAAGCTCCTACAAGTACTATTACCAAATCAAAGAGTACCTAGCTTTACAATTTTACTAAGTTCTGCCAATCGGCCTTCCTAAAATGTACCAGTTTACCTCTACCACCTGCCCACAATGTGAGCAAATATTTTTGTCTTTTCCTAACTGACGGATGAAACATGATGTTTTAGGGTCATTTTACTTTTCATTCTCTTATTGGGAGGTGGATGGACACCTTTTCTATGATTATGGGTCATAACAAAGCTGGAGATACAGCTTAGCAGAAGAGCAATTGTCTAGCATACACAAGGCCCTGGGTTCAATCACCAGCATTGAAAAAAAAACTTATTACATTTAATCAAAAAAAAAATACTACTATGTTTTACAGGGTTTTCATTAGCTGGGTGTGGTGGTGCTGGTCCAGCACTTGGGAGGCTGAGGCAGGAGGATTGCCATGCTGAGTTCAAGGCCAGCCAGCCTGACCTGGGGTTAATGTGCTCACCAGGAGCCTCTCCCTGCAGAAGCTGCCTGGCGCTCTGCTAAAGGCAGCCCCGCTTGCTCATCCCAGCCCTATTCCGTCACCACTGCCACCACCCTAGTCACTCATGATTCACGTCTGTGTTTAGGACCTGTCGCCCCGCGGCGGCAGAGACCATGCATCTTGCTCGGTGTCGGTGCCCAGCGCAGAGAGGCCTGGGTGAAGCAGAGCAGCAAGCAGTGGACACCGGCAGGCTGCCGTGTGTTGTGGAATTATGGAGCACAAAACGGTACTTCTTCAACAGGGCTACCAAGAGCCGGGGGGTGGGGGTGGGGGTGGGTGACAAGCCTGAGTGGCTTTATCTCCGAAGGCTGGCGGTCCACGGCTTCCTCACGCAGCCAGCCAGCCACCTGGAGCCAGTGGGATGTCACTTTGCATTCGTCATGATGACCACCAGCTTTCCCACGAGTAAGGACGCGGGTTTTTCAGGTCTGTCTTTGGCATCGAATCTCTAGGAGTCCTTCAGTTTATATTATGAAGTCAGGACAAGAACCCCACTTGCCCATCCACCGGCAGGCCCCACCAGGGGCTATATAAAACCCCTGAAGTTCCCTCCTGCATCACACTCAAACATCTCCGAGACAGCATGAAGAGAGCCCTATCCTCTAGCAACAGGGGGATCTTTAATAATGTGGCTCATCTTCACGCTGGGGTCCTGACTGAGCTCAGTGCCTCACGTCTTTGTTAAACTAGGTCACAGGAGATGCAAGCAATTTGAGGACCACAAATCTCTGACTCTCCTTCTTGCCCCCTTTAGGGGGCTGGATATGCAGATGGTCACTCTGTCATTCCAACCCCACACACCTCAGTTTACCTCACATGCTACCCCAAGCCAGATTTCTCTATCCAAAGCATGCCAGTTCTCTCTTGCCTTTGGCATGTTTACTGCGAAGAATAGAGAGGTTGTGCCACCACAGGGAGCTTGCTCCATGGGCTAGGAATTATTTAGACTAAGGATCTACAGTCTCAGCACTGCCAACCTGTTATGGGGACCATCCTGGGCCTTGTAGGATGCTTCATCCCCAGCCTCCACTCATGAGATGCAAGTAGCAAAAACAGCCTCCACTCAACATTGTTTTTGGGACCTAGTGGAGAATCAGATATATCGGTGCATACTTTGGAGTTCCATGCAGCCATTTAGGATGATGAATAATAATCAAAATAATAACTGACACTTGTAGAGGGCACAATATGTCCTTGAATGAGTTCTGAGTGTTTTATATATGGTAACTTCATGTATGTGTGGTGTGTGGTACTGCAGACTGAATCCAGGGATTGCTGAGCTATACCCCAGCCCTTTTACAATTTTTATTTAATTTTGAGCCCTTTTAAAATTATTTATTTTTGCCCAGACCAGCTGTGAATTTGAGATTCTCCTGCCTCAGGCTCCTCCAGAGTTGGGATTACAAAAATGGCCACCACACCCAACATGTGATCTTTTTTTTAATCTTCAAGTGTCCCCTTGTTATAGCTGAGGAAACTGAGGTACAGAGAGTTTAACTAATGTGCTCAGGGTCACACAGCTAGTAAGAAGCTCATGACATATTTGTTGAGAACAAAATGAAGAAGAAAATAGCACTTAGAGATTATTTCATTTTTTATTTAGACACTCCCACCTCCATGTATGTATTAATATATATATTAATGTCACAAAATATATGTATCAGTGATTGTTTGAGATCATGAGACTGCACACAAACTTTATTTTATATTGTTTTTCTACAGTTATTTTTAAAAACAGTGCGCCAATATTATTTATACAAAACCACAACAATAATGATAATAATTGATTTATTTGGGTTCTTACGAAAGGCAGAATTTACAGAAATTATAACAAAAAGGATCTATTTGGAAGGCTCACAAGTTGAGGACAGAGATAGTCCAAGATGGCGGCCTGCACGTGCTAGAGCTGGAGTGTCCAGTGGCTGCTCAGCCTTGGAGAGAACACCTGTCTAGGCCTGCAGGACAGCTGGTGAGAGTTTGCTATGGATCTTGGTTGTCCAAAGAACAGTGGTGAAGACTGGAGACTGAAGACTGGCAATTGAAGATCAGATAGGCACAAGTCAAGACTGGAGGAAATCCGTGATGAAGATCTGCAGCATGTAGAAAGTTGGCGTCTGCAGACAACTGCAAAGGGAGAGCTTTCCCAGAAGAAAAAGCTGTAACAATCTTTCTTCTTCTTTGCTTTTATACAGTTCAAGTTCCCAGTTGGGCCTCCCACATCCAGATGGGTGCTCTTCCCTCATTGGCTGGCCCACAAATCACACACACTCCAATCCAGGCTGGTTCCTAGTTGCCTAATCTAGGTGTGGCTCCTAAACCCTAATCCAGCCGTAGTTTCTGACTGCCTCAAAATGACATAATCTCTCCAATGGTCACAGTCGTCAGTCATGGCCTTATCTCCAGTCTTGGAGGTAAGGTATCCTAAGCACTATTTATAATCCAGGGTAACAAGCAAGGATGCTAACACTGAAATAAGGCAGGTGATTAGAGCCTGGTTGTCTGCAGGGCCTGGGCTGGAGTGGGAGGTAGGGATAGAGCACACCAGATACCCACAGTCTTCTCCCAGCAGTCTCCAGGGAGCTTGTACTTTTCATCCCCTTCTAGAAGATGGTGGAGACTGGGAGTTCCTTACAGACCCAACCATTGGACACTTCACCTTATGACTGTCCCCAAGAAAATATGTAAGACTTCAAACCTGGCTGAGCTGCCCTCTTGGGACAAGTTGTGAGCAGTATGAGGACCCAGGCCACCACAGCCTTCCAGAGGCTGGGGCAGGTACAAACAAAGCAGTGCAACAATAGTGATCCTGATTAAAGCCATTTTTAGGAATACCAAATGTGATCATTTTATTAGTAAATGATATTATACACAGCATATCTTATTGTTCCTACAATAACCAACTTACATTTGTAAAAGTAGTTTTGAAATAGAAAACAATGATTTTTAAGGCTAGAAAAAATAAGCCCAAAGATTAATAGCAACATAGAGGCTACAAGCAGACATGGGTGTTGGAACCAGATGAATCTGAGTTGAGCTCACTTGTACCCGAGGGGTCTCAGGTTCCTTCAGGGACCATGAGATCGGGGAGGCCTGGAGCAGGAAAGGGGAGCTTACAGGCCAGCTGCTGGCACAGAGCTCCTTGACGAATGATAACTGTTAGTATGTATTATTGCAGGCTGGTGGCTTGCGCTTTGTTTGTTCCCTTTATACTCAGGTCACTTAGCTATAAGCATATTATTTTTAGAATCAGAAAAAAATCCTGCTGAAACAAAAAAAAAAAAGAGGAGTGATTTATAGGGAGTAAAGGGCACAGAGACAGATGTTCTTTAGAAACGGTGGTGCCCCTGCCTGGAGCCTGACCTGCAGGGAAAGAGGCTGAGAGGCAGGTGAGCACACCCACGGCTTTCCTGACTGGGAATTTCCTGCCCTTGAGCCTGCTCATCCGGCCCCAGGTCTCCATTTACAGATTCCAGGGAAACCCCAGGATTGCAAGCCCCTCAACACAAGTCACTCCAGTCAGCTGGCCCTGAGGGCCAAGCTGGGGTCTGGTACGAGCCCACCTGGCCCCTCGTTCTCAGCATCACCTGTCACCTGTGTGCCCTGGGTCATAGCTTCTTCAAAACAGGTGGCATTGCTACAGAGATGAGGAGGACCACAGAGTCCACCTATCTCTGCCTCATCTTCTCTTTCTTCCTTTTTTAATCTGTCTTCTTTTAAAAATTTTTAAAAATGCCCTAGAAAACATACCTTTTGATAAGCTGGATTTCTTCAAAATTTAAAACTTCATGCACTAGAGGACATGATTAACAGAGTAAAAAGGCCACCCACAGATGGGAGAAAGTATTTGAAAATTATATATCTGCTAAAGAACTCATACCAGGATATGTATAGACAGGCAGCTTTCACTACAGATATACATATATAGGTATGTATATGTAGTTCAAGCAATTACTTGAACGTGAACAAATGTAGCATGGTAACACACCCCTATAATCTCACCTACTCAGGAGGCTGCAGGAGGAAGATCTCAAATTGGAGGCCAACCTGGGAAAATTTGCAAGATCTTGTCTCAAAGTAAAATTACAGGATACAGGGATGTAGCTCAGTAGCATGGGGCTTACCCGGCATGCACAGGCCCCAGGGTTCAATCCCCAAGACAAACACAAACAAGAACAACAGAAAAAATGAAATAAAATAAAAACACAGGACCTGAACAGACATTTAAAAAAGACATACAAATGGCCAATGACTACATGAAATGATGCACAAAATCATGAGTCATTATGGAAGTGCACATCAAAACCAAAAGCAGATACTACTTCACACTCATTAGGTGGCTATTATTATTTCTTTAAAGGAGCAAGCATTGGGAGCATATGGAGAATGTTGAACTCTTGTGCATTGCTAGTGGGAGTGTAAAATGACAAAACCTCTGTACAAAGCATGATGGCAGTTTCTAAAAAAAAATTATTCATGAAGATATTGTATGGTCCAGCAATCCCACTTCCAGATATGCATAAAAAAGAGTTAAAAACAGAGACTCAGCTGTTTGTATATCCATGTTAATAGCAGCATTATTCACAATAGTGAAGGTGGAAAACATCCAAGATGTCAACTGATAAATAAAATGGAGTAAATACATATACTAGAACATCATTCTGTTGAGGAAGAATAAAATTTTGACATAAGCTACAATACAGATGAGACGTGAAGGCATGCTAAGTCCTGAAATAACCAGACACAGCGGGATAAATATTGGGTGGTTTCACTTATGTGAGGTATCTAGGTCAGTCAAATGAATAGACAGAAGGAATAAAAGTTGCCAGGGGTTGAGGTGGAGGGGAAAGGAAATCATTGTCAGAGGGTGCAGAGCTCCAGTGTGGGAGGATGATAAGCTCCCAGGGATGCGTAGGGCTGTCAACAATGCAAAGACACTTATTGCCCCTGAGTAGAAATGGCTAAAACGGTGTATGTAACGTGGGTTTCATGATAAAATATTGAATGGAAAACCGTGAAATATCTCCCAGTGGAAACTTTTCATTCTGCAAAGAAATACACTGACATTCAGAGAGGGCAGCACAAAGTGATTTCTTTCTAGCCATTTCTGATACCTCAGGTGCAACAGGAATCATTCGATTTAAGTAGTACAGACAAGTGAGGGCTTTCTTCCCCCATCCACCTTCCTGACTGTCCTCAGCCTTCCCAGGAAACAATCCAGGTTAAATCACTTCGGTGTGAATCCTTCTAGATCTTTTCGGTAGAGTTACAGAAATAGACACATTCTGTACCTATTTTGCAACTTGCCCTTTTTATTTCATTCTATTTCTTGGATATCTTTCTGGGTGGTACATTGGGCAGTATTTCCTAGTGTAAACACACCATCACTAAACATTCTTCTAGTGGAGAACAGTGCTCCAGTTTGAATGTATGTGTCCCTCCCACAACTCATGTTATTGGAACCAATGTTGTCTTAGTTACTTTGTTGCCACTGTGACTCAATATCCGACATCCACAACTTTAGGGAGGAAAGATTTATTTTAACTTACGGTTTCAGAAAGTCTTAGTCCATTCCTGGGTAGGCGGCTGGAAAATGGTGGGATCACATGGTGGGGCTGCAGCTAGAGCCAGAGCTGAAGCTGGTGTTCCAGAGACAGAGATCCTCACAGCAGCATGGCAGAACTGAGACTAGTCCAGTCCAAGCCCCAAGCATGTGCCCTTTCCGTCCTCTCAACACTACACAGTATCCAGAGGTACACAAGGCTTTTGGGGACACTCCAGATCCAAACCATGACAAATGTAATCCCAATGTTGCTCTTTAAGACAGAATTAGGCCATGGGGCCTCCTTTCATAAATGGTATTAGTGCTCAAAAGAGACTCAAAGGAGCGTGTTTGCCGCCCTCCCCCCCTCCATCATATTTCTACAGAGGTTATGTCATGTTCCCACCAGCAATGCACAAGGGTCCCAAATTCTCTATATCCTCACCAATGCTTACTGCTTAAAAAAATCATAAGAGCTACCCTAATGAATATAAAGGAGTATTTTATTTTGGTTTTGATGTGCACCCCCACAATAATTTTGAGCATCATTTCATGTACTCATTGGCCACTGGTATGTCTTTTTTAAAATGTCTATTCCAGTCCTGTGGGTTGTTTCATTAAGTTTACAAGCACATATGAAAAAATGTCAATGAAATCATTGCCATTTACAGGTACTCAGGGAACGCTAAGTCTCTCATCATGATCTCGCTTGTTGCTCCTCCAATCACCCTCTTGAGGAAGTAGAGCCACTATTCTACAGATGGAGAAGAACGGAGCTATTTGCCACAGACTGCAGAGCTCCCAAGAGAGACCTGGACCTTCAAAGGTCTAGCACTTAAGGTATCTAGACTCATTTGCTCAGTACTGGGACTTGGGTTGCTTTCCTGATGTACTCACATATCTGAGAGAAGCCTAGAATGTCACAGGCACCGGCAAAGCCCTTTGAATATGTTCACAAAATGAAGAGTGGGCATGTGTTGGTATTTGGTCTCCTTCCATCTGATCTCCCACGCTTGCTCACTGGCCCTGTCTAGGCCCTGCAGAAAATGGAGCAAGGGACACAACCAGTCCTCCAACCTCCTCCAACATTGCCCCACAGCGATCCCTCCACCCCACCCACTGGAAAACAAACTACACCCTCCTCATGAAACCTCCCAGGGCTCACACCCTTCTTGTGTTGTTTGTTTCCTTTTCACAGTTTGAATGGTCATTACCCTTTAATAATGCAGCTCTTCATGTTCAATACAGATAGAGAAGCTGAGAGGCTCTGTGTGGTCACAGGATTTGTGCAGGTCCCCAGCTACCAGAGCACAAGAGAAATCATGCCCAGGTCTCTGCAGTTCTGTGGCCACATTCTTCCTCCCATGGCCTGGCAGCTCCTGGATAAAATGGGCGGAAGCCCACTGGTCAGATGGGAGACACATAGAATCTGAAGCTGGGAGACACATTTATTTCCTGGTACCAGCTCTGCCCCAGAGCCGTGCAGAAGAAACCCAAACCCCTGCCACAATACAGGTGTCTCATGTTTCTGTGTAGCTGAGCCTCAGCTATTCAGGCTCAGTAGATCTTCTCATGTCCAAGCTCCGTTGGCTACTCCATGTTGTGGCTAACTTTCTAAGAGTAGGATCCTGTGCGGAAGAAGAGTAGATCTCCATGCACCTCCACCACAAGCCCACAGCGTCAAGAAAGTACTGATTAAATGTCCTTGTCACTCTTGTCCAGCCACTCTCTAAGGACCATTCAGCTGTTGGTCTCAAGTAAAATGGAGTTAAGCAGGCAAGGAAAAGGAATAAAGCAGATTTCCTTGTACCACCCAAAGCTCCAGCCATCCAATCCATAATGTCTGCCATTGACGAAGGCCTGCATCTTTGATTTTTTCCCCCACATCAACTCTGTGAAGGCACTGCTATTATGTCCATTTTGCAGATGAAGAAACTGAGGCTTGGTAGCTTAAGTTACTTGCCCAAATTAACACGGTTCACCTTTGGCCATTATGCAGGACATTCCCAGCAGCCTCAGCAGGCGTCCAGGAGGAAATGAAGCATTCTCAAATTGTGTAACTTGTGAAGGTGAATAAATGGACTCTACACAAGGTGTGAGCAGGGTCTAGGAAAGCTCAAGTCGGGTAACAGCAGCCTGGACTGGTTCCAGCCACATGTACCGCCCTCCTGGCCTTCTGAAGGCTGAGGGGAGAGCCAGAACCTAAGAACAGGGCACTGTGTTGAGAGCTCCTCGGATGGCCTATAGCTCTCATCAGAAGGTGACCCTACAGAGGGAATGATTAGCCCCCAAATTTTCACCTCCCTCCTGTCCAATCGCTAGCCAATTACTGGCCAAACCTAGCTGGAAGCCAAAGATCAAAGGAGGCCACCTACATAACCCACAGAGGTAGTTTAGCACACAGAGGAGACAAGAAAAGGTGGGGTGGGAAGCAACAAACACAAGTTCTCCATACATCAGATGTTATGGTTTGCATATAAAGTGTACCCCCAAACTCATATGCTGAATGCTTGGTTGTCAGTTGATGGGCTTTTGGGGAAGTGATTGGGTCAAGAGGCCCTAACTTCACCAGTGGGTTAATCCATTCATGAAATTATAATCTGATGGCCTTGGGAAGTGATGGAAAAAGGAAATAGGGCCTAGTGAGAGAAAGCAGATCATGGGGTCTTGACCTTGGGGACCATGTCTGGTCCCTGGCCCCTTCTTCTCTGGCTCTTTCCTTCTCCCTCTGCTACCCAGCCACCACAAAGTGAGTTTCCCATGCCACATCCTTTGCCATGATGTTTCTGTGTTGCCACAGGCCTGACAGCAATGAAGCCCAGAGACCGTGAGCTAAAACTTATGAAACTGAGCCCAAATCAATCTTTTCTCTCTTAAGTTGTTTTATGACAGTTATTTTCTCACAGTGATGAAAAATTAACTAATACATTCAAGACCCATGTGGTGCAAACTGAGTGACAGATTTCCTTCATTTTAAATTCAACCAAGACTGCGTCAACCTTAGCTTGAAAATAATTATACATCCTTCCTGTCACCTGACCAGAATGTGAGAAACAACAACAACAACAACAAAAAAAAAAGATGGAGAAGGAGGCTAACAGCATAACAGAATATTCCAGAATTCAGACCTCTGAGCTCAACCCTTACTTCCCAGGAAATGACCTCAGGGCCCACTCCCCCTCTGCATAGAAATAGCCTTGAAATATAAGAACTTAGAGAAGACCACAAGGATTTCCCGAGACGCTGGTCTCTAATTTTTACACATTTTAAAAAACCAAACTCCTATGTATCAATCACAAGCCCTCCCATGAGGAGGAAATGGCTTTGATCTGGACCTGCCCACATCTGGACAGAGTCTACTAGAAAACTTAAACATGTGAAATACAGATTAGAGAACAGTGTATGCATATGGTTCAACACCAAAAATACAACTCAGATTTTTAAATGGACAAAGAATTCAAATAGATATTTCTCCTAAGAAGATATAAAAATGGCCAAGAAATACATTAAAGGATGTTCAAGATCATTAGACAGTAGAGAATTACAAATCCAAACCACCGTGTGATACCTCTGCACACTCACTAAGATGGTTACAACAACAACAGTTAATAACAAGCTTTGGAAAGGGTGCGGGACGACGGGAATCCACATACACAATTGGTGGGTGTGCAAAACTGCACAGCGTGTTAAACACAGTGTCCATGTGCCCCAACTGTTCTGTTCCTAGGCATAGATCCCAAGCAATGCAAAACATACATCCACACAGAAATTTCTACAAAAATTTTAGCAACATTAGTCAGAGTAACTCAAAAATCAAAACCAAATATCTGTTAACTGATAAAGAAAGAAAGAAAAGAAAGGAAGAAAGAAAGAATATCTACATAATAGAATATTATTCAGG
Source organism: Ctenodactylus gundi (assembly GCA_004027205.1). Classification (NCBI taxonomy): domain Eukaryota; kingdom Metazoa; phylum Chordata; class Mammalia; order Rodentia; family Ctenodactylidae; genus Ctenodactylus; species Ctenodactylus gundi. The sequence goes on from PVKB01001970.1 coordinate 183,615, forward strand.
CATTAAAATTAATAGATTACATTTTGACTGGTTCAAGCTATTTTTAGGTAGTTTTTCTTTTGCCACAAGAGGAAATGTTAACCAGTTAAAATTTTTAAATGAAAGCAAAAAAATTAGGAAATGAAAGTAATGAATAAGTTAAAGTTCTGAAAAGAAACAAAATCAAGATTTTAAATTGAAAACCATTCTTTTTCTTCCTAGCAGAAAAAGAGGGATTTAACTTTTAAAATGTCTATTTACTCAGCTTATATGCTAAACACCTGCCAACTTTCCATAGGATTCTTTTTATTATATTTCCAATTTGTTGTTTTTGAAAACAACCACAGGTAAATAAAAAAGAGCACTAGGAATATCAGAGAATTTTATCTATGAAGATTCTTAAACATTTCGAAATTTGAGTCTTTCACATAAATTCTGATGATATTGGGTGAGGCTCATAATGATATCAAAAATTTGTTGTTCCTCCTAGTCCTTTGATGACCAAAGATTTACAATGGAAATCATCCATCTTCTCAGTCCTGGGAAATACAGGTCTTTCTAACAAAACAACAAAGCAAAACAAAAAAAAACAAACTAAAATAAAAAACTGAAGTTTCCTTTTCCTGCCGTGTTCTACCATTTCCTGCCTGCAAGTTCCCAAAAAGAGGTAGATAAAGAAACAGGAAAAAAATGTAATTATGAAACAATATTTACAGAAATAAGAATATGCACACAAAATAGACTCTGCTCTCTTAAGATTACAGATATTTTCTATGGATTCAATGATAATGCTTAATAATTTTACCAGTCTTTATGTAAAATGAAAAAACTACATGGAAATTTACTAAATTATTACCCATATTTCACAGGAAAAGGTAGAAATTTGATGTGATGGGTCAATTTTATTTAAGCTTACTATTTAATTTGTTTTTAAGAATAAGATTTTTGCCAGGCCTGGTAGCACAGGCATGTAATCTAAGCACTCTGGGAGGTTGAGGCAGGAAGATTGCTATTTCAAGGCCAGCCTTGGCAACTTAAGTGATATGATACCCTGTATCAAAATCAAAATGAAACAAAAAAAATAAGCTAAAATGTAGCACAGTGCAAGGGTCCTGTGTTCCACTCCCAGGACCACCAAAAATAAAAATCATAAAAAGGATGTGCTAAGCAAATCTAGGGTAATTTCTTTTGAACAAGAAGTCATTGTTTTTATGGCATGAAGATTACTTTATGTAAAAAAAAATAGTGTGGTCAAGGAATAAAAAGTAGTATTGCCCGAAAAAATTGGAAGAAGTATTACTGATAATGTTGCAATGCAGATGAAAACATTATTCTAAGAGCAAGAAGCCAGATACGAGAAAGGCCACGTGTTGTATGATTCCATTTATCTAAAATGCCCAGAAAAGGCAAATCCATGGCGAATAGGTTAGCAGTAGCCAGTGCCTAAGGCAAGGGAACAAGAAAGGATGGTTACTGTTGGGGGCTCATCTGGGCGATGATAAAAAATGTTCTGGAATCAGACAGCAGTAGAGGCTGTACAATGTTGTGAGTATGTAAAACACTGAGTCTTATACTTTAGAAGGGTAAATAACATGGTACATAAATTGTATCTCAAAAAAAAGAGAGAAAAATAATGACAGTATAGAGTTAAGTACCACATGAAAGAAAACAGGGTATGGGTAATTATGTCTCCATGGGGACATTTCCTAGCTAGAAGGCACCCTAGGAGCCTTCTTCCAAAACGCCAATGGTAGAGAGCCAATAGATGGGAGGAAGGGCTTTGTAGGCAGAGGAAACAGCATGTGCAAAGGTCCAGTACACAGACCAGAAGTGGTGCAGTGTGCTTTACGCCAGTCATTTGGAACACAAACCTTAGTGTACAAGCTCAGAGGTTGTCCCTTGTGAGTGGTATTCGTGTCTGACTCTGAGCCCAGAATGTCACCTTATAATCCCTAGCACTTCTGGATTTGGGAGATGTTTTAAGGTTCTAACCTGCACCAAGACAAGTCAGCCACCAGGCTCCACGGGTTCACACGGAGGCGCCAATGTTTCTGGCTTTGTCTCTTTCCTGCCTAGGTGCTGGAGTTTTTTCAAGGCCAGGAGCCTTGTGCCAATGGTGACTCCTGGAGGTCTTGCTGACTCCCCTCACCCTGCCAGGAAGCGGGCTGAACACTGCTTGCTGGAGACCTGGCTCATCTGCCTGAGGAGCTTTCTGGTCTTGGAGCAGGTGATGCTGGGGAAATTTGCTCCCGATGTGCCCCTGGGGCACTTTGTTCATCCAAGTATATCTCTTCATCTCCTCTGCACATTCCCTAAATCGCTCTTGATCTTGGAGCAAAGAAAGACCCAGGAAGGCTCTCAGCTGACTCTTGCTTAAGTGCGAGAAAGGAAAAAGAAATATCACACAGAAAGAAAAGAGGAAGAGCTCATACTCCAGAATAAAGAGCCTAACAGGCAGCCATACATTCGAAGTGGTGTGATTCGGGCTCAGTACGGGACCAAGTGCCTCCGGGAGAACGGTCCTACTAGAGCGTCTCCCTGAAGAGCGCAAGCCCAGGACCACTCTTCCCTTTGACTTTGTGACCCTCAAAAATTGAGTCTTATAAGCTGGTGTGGTGGGTGCTGTCCCCATAAAGTCCCTGTCCTGGAGACAGTCCTTCAGTGTGATGGTCCCCAAGGCCTCTACCTTCTCTCTGAAGTAGACATGGACTGAGGGGATGTTGCCAAAGCTGAGGCCAGGAAAGTGGACTGGAACACATTATTTAGACGAGATAAGGTGGAAGCAGGAAAACAGAAGCCAGGATGGTCTGTCTGAGGCCTAAGAGGCCCAGGTGAGAATCAGGAACAGAAAACTAGGACAGATGGAAGAGCAGATGTCTGGTCTGCTTTGTCACTTGTCAGGTTTGGTGGCTGGAGCCATTTAAAGAAGCCATCAGCCTAAAGGACTGACAAGTAGATAATCCAGGTTACAGGTAGGGGTGTGGAGCTGTCACAGGTCAAGAAGAGAATGGAGAACACTATAGCTTCAGTCTTGAGGCTGCTGTGCCGTGGGGATTCTGATTCCTTAGCTGTTCCCACACACTTGCCACAGGACTGAGGGGAGCAGGGAGAAGCAGGACCCACAGTTGAAAAGTTGTCAGGTCAGCTGGCCTGGCGAGAGGGTCACCAATTCTACTTTGTGGGGAGGATGTTTATTTAAGGAAAATCACTGTTTACTCAAAGCTTTGGCTGCTGCCCACCCTCAGGGTTGAGCTGTCAGTGAAAGCTGGGCTATTAATCAGTTGTGGGGCCTGGCAACAGACCTGTTTCTCTTCAGGTGGGTGGGATGGACAGGAGAGAGATGGAGGAGAGAGACAGCCCCAGCCAGTGTGGGAATGATTCTGCTCCCAGGAGCAGGAAGGTCACGTGGGAAGTGGCCTTGAGGTGGCGCCAGGGTGGGAGGGTAGTGTTTCCATGGCATAGCAGTCATGGGACAAAGCCAGGCGGAAATCACACTCAGGGATGCTCCCTGGCCAAGGACAGGATGCTTTGGGAGGAAGGACGAATTTCCTGAATGGTCACCGGGACACCAAACCCTGGGGAAGGGGACAGAGGAAGGGGCTGTAGCCGTGCTGGGGCAGTGGGGTCTCTTCAGGCCATGGGACAAAGGCTAGAACAAAGCATGTGCCCTCTACTATGTGTGCTGAGTGTGAGATAAGCTGCACTAGAGACCTCCGATCCTCAGTAGAGTCCCAAGTGACATTAGCCTAGCTTGGCTAGGTGACGGTAAGGTGTCGCAGCCACACAGAGAGAGCGTGAACAGAGCAAACAGATGCTCAGGCATGCACCTGGACGGAGGACCCCACCCTGATTATGGCCGTCAGAAGTTCTTAAGTGGACTTGAGCTGCAGAAGAGCTGCTCTTGCTGGGCATCTGGGCACCGTTTGGAGGTACCCACACTGTGTGAGCTCCATGAATTATGGGTCAAAGGATAGATGAAAAAAAATGAGTAAAGATGAATAAATGAATGAACTTTCTCTCCCACTAACAGCATCGGTAGCACCTACCTCTTCACAGTGTTGGTGACAACCAGACTCCAGATGCCACGGGCCCTGGACCTACACAGTGCTTAGCAAACGCACCACGTTTATTCTACCCAGCCTTCCTTTTACCTTATGTACACTGTCTTCCTCCATACACGACCCAAGAATTGCCAGTGTAGGAAAACCCAACGTATCGTTCTGGGCTTTTAGGGCTCAAACACTGCTTGGGCTACCTAGATCTTAACTTCTCTGTGCCTCAGTTTCCTCATTTGCAAAATGAAGGCAATAATGGCATCATGTATTGTTGTCAGAAGACATGCATTAGTTCCTGTAAAGTGCTTAACTCAGGAAAGCCTGGCCCGCAGAGCTTCCTCTTGTGGGACGGAAGTAGCCATGCTCCTGCTCCATGGAGTGATGGCCCTGGACAGGAGTCCGTCAGTGCTGAGGAGTTCCTTGGAGGGTAGAGGTGGAGAAAAGACCAGCTCACAGCTTTGAGTTAGGAGGGAGGGAGAGGAGTTGAGCAGCAGCCTTCCCACTGCCCAGTCTACCACCTCCAGTCTTATCTCCTCTTATCTCCTCCATGAATGAAGTGGATTTTCAGCCAGGCTCCACAGATAACAAGTTCCCTGGGGATGCTTAAGCTCTAGTATTCTAAGAAAAAACAATTTAGAAACCTACTAGTTAGAGCCTACCTTCTCTGTGCCATTAAAACAACAACAACATCTGGGCTAGGGTTGTAGCTCAGTGGTAGAACACTTTCCTGGCATGCTCAAGCTTCAGATTTTGCACCTGATCTCAAGGACCACAAGAAATAAACAGGCTCACATCCATGATCCCAGCACTCTGGGAGGCTAAGGCAGGAAGATGGCAAATTGGAGTCTAGTCTGGGCAACTCAGCCACTTAGCGAGACCCTATCTCAAAATAAAAAACAAAAATGGTCTGAAGATGTAGCTCAGTGTGAAGAACCCCCAAGCTCAATCTCTAGTACTATAAACAAACAAATACATAAATGAAGCTGCATCCAGGATTCAAGCCATGCCCTTCTTCGCCTCATTCACCATTGCTGGAGAGTGGGTAAAGCTGTGCTGTGTCCCTGCCACAGAACCTGGGTGTGGCCAACAGCATGCTGAGCCAGTCCTGGCCCACTGGCTTCTCCTTTTCCCCTGCGCTGATGGGCAGGCTGTTCCTACCAGCTCTGGGAGCCCAGAGGGAATGGAAAGACCCTGTTACATGCCATGGCAGCTCACGTGGGTGTTTTTTGTCTATTACTACCTCACACCCTATTCAAGGTGGTGATGAGGACACTTTCTGGCTGGGGCCCTGCCTGCATGCTCAGCAACCCAGATCCTTCCCTTATCAGTACCCTGGACTCCAATTAAAACATTGGAAATTTCCGTACATTCTTTCCATGCAGTCCCTCTACCCGCAACAAATGCCTTCCATCCCATCTGCTGACCAACTCCCTCTCTCCTTCAAGACTTAGACCAAATGTCACTACCATTGAGGGCACTTCCTGTCCCCACAGGTGGCTGGCACTTATTTCTCTGTGCTCCCCATTGCCCTCTTCCTCGTTGATATCAGCATTCCTCACCCCAATAATAAACAAGGAGCCCATCTTAGGTTAGATTCCCTGAGTAAAGACTACGTGCAGGTGATTTATGTGGAAGGTGACCCTGGAAAGGACAAGCAGAAAAAGTGAGACAGGAAATGAGATAAAGTCCAGAGAAGAGTGTGTTGTCGAGCTGGCCACTGTGGGAAGTGGGGGCTCAGCATCCCTGGAAGCACCTGAAAGGTCTTTGAAACCAATGAGGGTTTTGGAGGAAGAAATCCACTGCCTTGATTGCTGGCACCTGGCCCACAGCACAGAGGCAGGGGAGGGAGCTGTCCCGGGGCAGGAGGATGAGGTTGTACACACTTGAATGATACTTTCTTATCGACATAGCAGTCTCTTCAGAGTGAGAGAGAGACCTTGGGCATGAGTAGACAGGCGAAACAAGGTGTTAAGGATGAAAGCCAAGTAGGCCCAGAGGCTGTGATGTGGGTCCTGGAGAATCAAGACCATGTCCTACTGTCTTTGAGATCCTGGAAAATGCTTAGTAGATGATCAGTGGCCAGGAAGCCCAGGGACACAGAACCGAAGTGACACATTAATGGTTGGGTTCTCCAGTTCACACTCTAGGCTCTCGACCTTCCCCCACCAAAGGGACCTAGGGGATTTCCTCCCTGTGACTCACCCTCCTACCGACTTTTCAGCTTACACTGTCTCTAGAAACTAGTTTCTGCTGAGTGAAAATATAAAATACTCACCAGGGATCAGACACTCAAGGGCAATCAGATTGAGTTTCTGGGGACAGTATTGATCTCAAGACCGCGTGGGCATCTCCAGGTCCCCAGCCAGCATCTACAGAGGTCACAAGGTTCACCCTGTTCCCATTCTCTTTCCTTCCTTCCTTCCTTCCTTCCTTCCTTCCTTCCTTCCTTCCTTCCTTCCTTCATGTTGTCAGCCATGTTTCTAGCTGTGTCTTTAACTATACCACCTTTAGAAAAATATTCAGAGCCTAGAAGCCGATGGGGACAACATTTAGGGGTGGAGGACAGGCTGATGAAGCCATTCACAGGTACTTTGAACTCACGTCACGTAGTTGCCCGTCAGCTGTCAGAGTGAAGATAAATAGACCGCGTTCATGATGACAGCTAGGATACTGTGCCCTTACTAAGCACCAGGAACCAAGCTAGGGCTTATAACTAATATTTCTTTAAATCTTCACAAAAAATCATTGGGATGAGAGATTATAACCCAAGAAAAGTTTAAAGAAAGTTGATTCTAAGGTGTTCTAGTATATAGTATTTCTCTTCACTCTTATTTCCTATTGAGATAAAACTCTCCTTTCCTTAAAATATCTTCACAGTTATACAGGAACAGTTGGGGGGAGGGAGAGCACTTTCTCAACTGAAAGGGGCTTAGACGAGATGTGTGAAGAGTTAATGTAAAACCTCTCTTGTCCACTCCTGTGACAAAGCAGAGACCTCACAAATCACTTCCTATTCTCCTATCTGGAGAGTCAGAGACCGAAAGCTCACTCCTAGCACCAGTTCTGCCTGCCTGGTTGTGCGATGTGGATCTAACTCCTTCACTGTTCTCTCTTCATAAGGACAGTACACAAACCGCTCCCTGAGCATGTGCATGAAAGACTGTGCTAAGCACCTGAAGTACTCTTTTCATGGAACCCAAACACTTTGTGGCTTGGGTCCTATTATCTTCATCCACAGATGAGAAAAATCAAAGCTCAAAGAGTCTGAATAACTTGCCCAAGGTCACATGGCTGGCATGTGGTAAAGCTAAGATTCAAACTCAGAACAGAAATAAGGAAAGCCCAGGGCTCCAGGTAGCAGGGACCACGGAAAGATTATCCAGGGAATGAGAATTGGATATAAATCAGCTCCATTTAATTTTTTCCCAGACCATGTTTATTTTTGATTTTGAGACTGGGACTTGCTAAGTTGTTAAACTGACTAGGTTCAAACTGTGATCTTCCTGTGTCAGCCTCTCAGAATGCTAAAATTATAAGCCTGTGCCAACAGGCCTATCTTCCAGCTCATTTTTAAACTTATTTTCTCTCTTTATATTTAAAAAAATTGTGGCAAAATGTATATAACATTTGACATATTCATTAATTTAGTAGTATTGGTGATGGAACCGAGGGCTTTTGCACTGAACTATATCTCCAGCCAACCCCTATCCCTTTTTATTTTTATTTTGAGCCACAGTCTCCTTAAATTGCCACGTCGCCCAAGCTGGCTCAAACTAGTGATTCTTCTGCCCTCAGCCTTCCCGGACTGCTTGGACTACAGGCCCGAACCACCAGGCTCAGCTTACATTTATCATTTTAACCATTCAGTGACATTAAGAACATTTACATTGTCACACAACTTTCACCACGATCCATTTCCAAATTTTTTTCATCATTTCAGGCCAATACTCTATACTGAACAATACATTCCTATCCCCTTCCATGCAGTCCCTGGTAACCACTATGCTACTATCTCTTAATCTCTATGAATTTGGCTATTCTAGTTATTACTAGACTATATATGACAATACTTTCATATAAGTAAATTCATATGTGTCCTTTTGTGCTTGGCTTGTTTCTCTGAGCACATTTTCAAGGTTCATCTATACTGTGATTTGGATCTGCAGTGTCCCTCAAAGGCCTCATGTATTTGAATATAGTGGGATAACTGTGGAACTGTGTGTTATTGGGAGGTAAGGCCTGGCTGAAAGGGCCTGGCTTGGGGCTTGACCTGAAAGGATTGTGTCAACTTGTTGAGATTGGGGGTAGCCCTGGGCAGAGCTTACAGGTTTGTGTTATTGACTTGTGGGCCAGGAAGTGAGGGAGGGACACTACCTGGCAGCTTGAACTCGGCAAAGGAAGGAAGAAGAAACAGTTTTTCAGCTTCTTCCTAGGAAGAAGCTGCCTAGTTCCTGTTTCACTTGGCTAGTGTCTGCAATGCCGTGAGCCGCTCTCCAGCCTCTGCCAAGTGATTGCACCATTGCCAGCTGCCTATGAATAGCCTGTGTAAGATCTTCTGAAACTGTGAGCTAAATAAATCTTTCCTTCCTTAAGTTGTGGATGTCACATATTTGTCCCCACAACAAATAAGTAACTAAGACAATCCATGTCACAACATGTGTCAGAATTTTATTCCCTTTGAAGGCTGAATAATATTCTATCATATATAGTTGGTATACTTCATTTATCCCATCATCTGTTAAAAGGCATTTGTGTTGTATTTATGGTATAGTTAATGCTACTATAAACACTGATGGGCAGATACCTATTTGAGTCCTCGCTTTCAGTTCTCTTGTGTGTATACATCAAGGATCGGAATTACTGGTTCATACTGTAAGCTCTAACTGTTTTAAATTACTATGTCACCTTGCAAGATACAAAGTCTAGAAAGAATGTCTCATCTGCTTTCCACAAATAACATGAACAACTTTTGGCCAGTAAAGAGAGGGGTGCCTTGAGGGTCAGACAATTCCTCAAAATAATGTAAGATAATCACCAGCATAAGTGTTGGTAATTGAATGCAGCTGAAAAATACAGATATCACTGTGCCTCTAAAGCCAGGAGCAATAGCTCATCCCTCCATGCCATGAGCTACTCAGTTACCACAAAAACACTTGTATGATAGGACTCAAAAATAGGATGTGCTCTCAGAGAGCAGGCCCTCAAGGGGCCACAGAATGTTATCTGCAAAGAAAAGGAGCAGGCTGTGGTGTCAGGATGCAGTTAGATCTTCCTGCAGTTAGAACTTTACAAGCCGAAAATTGGGATGCCTTGGTCATCTCCGGGACCCCAACCCCTTCCTTAACCAGAAGCCACCTGTAAGCTGTGACACCCAATCTTCATGACTGCCTGCCCCCTCAGCCATGGCTGCTCAGCCTATTCATTCCATCTTTAACCCTCTCTATAAACCAGGTATTTGCCTCTTCAGAGTAAGACCTCCTTCAAGAAGCAAATGGCCCATATGAAGAGATAAATGGACTCTGATAGCTTCTAGAACACAGGCTCGCAAATGGCTTTCTGAGGCTAAGAAAGAGGAGGGGGTTCTTCAGTCATCCCTTTATTCAACAGGATCAAAGGGGCCTATCAAAACATATGCTTTCATTTGGTGCTTAAGCAAAGGCAATTTTTGGTGATCAGAAATTGTTTTTGAAGTATCTCAACCTCTCAAATGTGAGCTGCTCAAGGGCAAAGATGCCATCACGTTCCTTCCCCTCTCCATCTGTTGTTTAGGGATCCACCCAACCATTCAGTTTTTTAGTGTATATTTATGTAAGCACAGAGTCCTGGGCATTAACGGTACAGGGTGAATAAGACAGTGCTTGAGGCCTCAGCCCAGCGAGGTGTTTGACAACTCATTATGCAGGAGCAGGGAGTTTCTAGGTAAAAGTCAAGTGAGTTTCTGTTTCCTCTTTACATTGCACATGCTTCCCTCTATACACAGAGGGGTTTTTTTTCTGAAAGGACAGCTGTCTCAAGGGACAGCTCTTGTTCTGGGGTTGTGAGTCAGACTTGAGGACTGGAAATGATGACATAGGCTCTGGATTCTCCCAGGAACTACTCCACACCACTTCCCTGAGACCCAGAGGGAATAAGTAGAGGAAACACAGACTCGGCCTTTCTTCCAAGGAGGAGCATGTTCACCCACACCAAACATCAGACTCAGGCAGCTGGAGTTCTTTCTCTCCCAGGTGTTTCTATTGTACTTGCCAAAATGCTGAAAACCCAAGTCTCTTTACCAATGCCTTTCAAGAGTGGCCCCCTCTTCCTTCCCATACAGGAATAAAGCATACGAAATGAATGTTGAACTGAAGACCAAGAGAAAGGAGGCTGGTCAGGAGGCCATTACCTCGGTGTTTCTCTCTGCCAAGTTAGCTCTGAGCTAAGCGCATTCTATGCAGGCTCAGCTGATTTCCACCACCGCCCAGTTAGAACCTCCATTTTAAACAGGAAGACACTGAGGCTTAGAGATAGTAAGGAACTTGCTCATGTTTGCATCACTGTTAAGTGGAAAAGCCCAAATCTGACCCCCAAAATGTATTGCTCCCCTGTACCCCAGAGCCTGTGTTCTTAACCACCACCAAACTGCCCATGGGATGCCTCCATCTGTGGTCTCTCTTACAGCTTTGCAGTAAAAGTTTGACCTCAGTCATTTGCAAGGAGTCAGCTTGTAACTAGGGCACAGGATCCCTTTCCATTGCTAGGTGCAGCCAGTGTCACTTTTAATTCACACATACAGAACTCTGTGTCCAATAGCTATAGAGACAAGAGAGGAACTGGAGTGCTGGTACCCACAAAAGTTGTTAGGAATTATACTTCCTTGAGTTACAGGCTAACACAGTTTTAAAACCCAGAGAAAGCGATCACCTCTTTTGATTAAAAAAAAATCTTAAGAGCAAGAGAAGAGCAACAGAATCACCATTCTTGTTACTAAACCAAAAGGGAAACTGAAGCATGGAGCACTTGGCTAACTTGTTGAAGGCTACAAAATATAGCAGGCTCTGTAACAGACTTTATTGACTCCTTTCCTTCTGAGTGCTTTCCCATAGAAGCCCACTGCTCTCTTCTTTTACCACTTTTTAAACATTTCTTTGCTAAGATCTGAAAGTTCAGTGACACCAAGGTACTAGTGACAATCATGATACCTACTAACTTTTGTTAGCTAGCCAAAGTTTAAGTGCCTGTTGTATGTTGACATCATGGCAATACATGCACTATTTAAGGATGTGTGTTGCTAAATAGAGCTCAAAGCCCATGTGAGGGGAAAGGCTCCAACGGTAGACTTGCAGGAAACTGGTAGGACAGATGGTTTTAAAGTAGTGGTCGAGTGGGTAGAACTGTCAAAGGCTTTTGAGCAAAGCTGACAAAGCCTGGCTGCTAGCAGTAATTCTGAGCCACCTTTGTAAGCTAATCAACTTCTAGATTTCCTTTGGCTTCTGTTTTTCAAGTGGCTATCCCTAATGTCCTGATCTTTGAATAACTGGTCCTCTTCCAAGCCCTGGGTCAGTCTGCCGGTTCTCCCACACCTCCAGCCTGGTTCCTGGAGAAGGCCAATGTGCACACAAGCTACTGCCTTTGCCTACCTGGCTTATTCGGGGGCCTAGGAGGAAAAGAATAGACCAGCAGATGAGCCCACAGGCCTGAAAACAGAGTGCAGCAGAGAGGACCTTTTGTCTACGGGCAATCCAGGCCCAGCGGCCAGGGCTCAGGAAAGGTGCAGCTGCCAGCAGCCCCTTTCTCACTGAGCTGCTCGCTGCTGCTGGTCGGGGTCTTCTCAGCCTGCCTGCAACCTCAGGTTCTGAGGTCAGAGATGAAACTACTCATGAACAGACTTCCATTTTTGTTTCAAAGTTAAACAAGACACAGAGCTGTTAGAGGGATTCCCAGTAGTCTTGATGAGAAAATGGCCAAACAGGATTTTAATTCATGCTTAGGATAGGACGACAGGGTCTCCCATAAAGGTCAGCAAAGAGGTGCAGCTCTCCAAATGCACAGCAGTTAACCTTCAAACGACCTGCATGACTTCCTCTTACGAATAGGACAGCTTTGAGTCAGAGCCACAGACGTCACTGCCCCTTGAGCACCTATGAGGGTGGTGGCAGGGAGCAGGGATTCCACGGTGGCTCGCTACCTCGCAGACAGTCTGTCGCATAAATCATCTCTTTTAATCCTCAGAGCTTGTGGAAGGTGATATCACCATTTCCATTTTACAGATAAGGTAAACAGGTCCAGAGGTCCAGCGGCTAATATGTGGTAGAGCTAGGATTTGACTTCTGCTCTGATTTTCAGAATCTGACCTCTTAGCCACGGAACTAACATTTTCATAGTGAGTCCAAGATCACCTGCCTGGGAATTTCCCAGGGTGATGAAGACACTATGTCCAGGGTTCTGATTGCACTTACTGCTTGAATTGAATCTTGGAAATCAAGGAACAGGGCCCAGAGGATGCCACAAGCGATCTTTCCAGGTGGTTCTGATGCGTAGAAAGCCTGAACTGCCCGCATTGTGCTGTAGTATCCACGTACCAGAGAGGAGAGGGCATGATGGGGTAGTTGGAGCTGAGATAAAAAGGTCCCAAGCAGCAGGGTAACCCTCAAGATACGCTAAGGGGTTGGAGTTAATTCTGTGGACACAGTGCTCACCGAGGAGCTCCTGCAGGCCCTCTTCACACTCTGCCTGTATTAGCTGGGGCTCAGACTCGAGCTGTCTGGGCCCACAGAAGAGGCTTCAAAAACAGCCTAAGGCAGCATTTCCATTGCCAGGATGAGGGCCAACACATCCTGAGGACAACCAGGCTTTCGGACCTCCTGATCGCTCCATCTCCAAGGCCCTGCTCTAGAACCTCTTTGCCCTCTCACGTCTGTGGGTCCCACCTGGACCTGCTCTTCTCACCAGGTATCTAAACCTGAGAAGACACTGCATTGTGCAGTCAGTCATGGGGATCTCTTGCAGAGAGGGGCAGGGTGCTGGGTGGGACCACAGCATCCTGAGATGTGAAGAGAAATAGAGGAGATACATGGCTGAGAGCAAGCAAACCACAGCAAGCCAGCCAAGCCTTTCTGACTCATCAAGTCAGCAGCAGGTGCCTTTGGGATATTGTAAAGCTGAAAGGTCCCTTCTTGCCTGAGAATGTCAACAGGTGGGATTCAGGAGAGGACACTACTATGATCTGAGGTTTACGTACCTGTCCACAGACTCCACAATGTGCTCCTTCCCCCTAGCACTGCCCTGGGAAATGTATGGGACCGATTTACTTGCAACCCACAAACTCAATCCATATGACTCAATCAGTGCTCACAGGTGCTTTGGATATTATTCGTAACCTGATCTGGGCGGGGTGGACTGGATTTATCTAGACAATTCCAGCAACAGGTTGGTCCGAAGCAGGAAAAGAAGAAAACAAAGCTCTTTCTGGCACTTACAAGAGCCTTTCTCCTGCACGAATGGTGGAGGAAAAAGCTGGTCTACTCACAAATGCAAGGCTACAAAGACCATGGTAAAGTGACCTGCACTGGCAACCTACACTTTTTCCTGACTCTGCTTCTTGGCCACATGTCGCTTGGGGATGGCCCCTGTACCCCATCTTCATGACAGTCCCAGGCTAGGTGGGAAGGTGACCCTACACGGGGGAGCCAACAGAGATAGCAACTTCCTTGCAGGCCAGAAGCAGCCTGGATCTCTCTCTGTCAGCCGGCTGAAGGCTCCTCCTCCTCATGCCCTCCAGGATGAGGAGGTATAGACAGACAAGTGTCCTGTCTGTTTGGTGATGGCTAATTCCAACAGCAAGTCCTGTTCCTTCTCCATCTGGCTTTCTCTGTGAACTTTCTCCTGAGCGCCTTCCAGCCCGTGAACAGCTCTCCTGCCAGGAGGCGTGAGTGCCAGGGAGAACAGAATAACTGCTCGTGTTATGCACGCAGAGCCTTCATTAACACATCCCCTGAGTGGCATTTGCAGCCCTCTGCCACCCCAGCCCGCCACTGAGTAGCACACAATTCATCACCCTCAGATTCCCCACTGTCTTGGAAGGGCCAGTTAGCCCTTGGCTTCTGAGCTGCCTTTGGCTCCGCTGTTATTTGTGGAGAGTTTTCGCTATTGCTGTCCTCACTCAAGGCTCATACACGTGACCAGGCTTCATCACTTTCCATCCTCTTTTTTGCATAAGGAAGCAATGCTTCCAATCCTAGCAGGCCACAGGCAAAGAATATAAGTTAGAGAAGATAATATGCTGAATTTGGAACACCTGGATTTTTAGTAATGGCTCTCCCAATAAATAGGCATGTGTCCTTGAGCCAATAATGCATTTCTGAATGTCATTTTCTTCATTTACAAAATACAGGTTTGGCTGATCTTCAGAGGCTGTCTAGTCTACTGCCATTTTACAGATAAGTAAACAGAGGCCCAGAATACACATTCAACTCATCAGAAGTCGTGTAGCTAGGTAGCATTAAGACTTGGGACCTCACTTCAGCTTTTCTGGAAGTGAGTGAGGTTGGATGAGTGAGGAAAATATTTTATGTCGAAGTGACAGTGAAGAGATTCCTCTGTCTATGCAGTGTGCACATAGGAAGGACTTTTCCTTCACATCACAGAATCTAGGCATTAGGATGGTGGTGATTTTGCCCTTCAGGAGACATTTTTCTTGTAACTGGAGCACGCAAGAAATGGGGAGAGGGAAAAATTCTACATACACATTCCTGTGTCACAGGCTAATTAGTCCATTCACGAGCATGAAGTCCCCATAACTTAATTCCCCTTCATCATCCCCTCTCTTAAAGGTTTCACTACTTCAACACTGTCGCACTAGGGACTACACTCCCAGCATATGAATGGTGGAGGATGCAGCCATATCCAGATCACATATTTACAGGATGGATATCTATGTGAATTTTCTGGTTTCACCAAAACTGTAAAAGAAGTATGATGAATCTCTTTTTACAAATACGAACAATTTGATTTAGCAAGGCATACCTTCCTTGCCCAGGGCGATATGGCTAATGAGAAGAGACCCAGGGATTTTGTCCAGGGCCACCTGGGTCTACAACTAAGTGCATTCATTGATGTTTCTTAGGCCTAGATGTATCTACCGGACTGCCTGCCGCTGTCTCTACAGTGACAAGTGGTAGGCATGTGCTTAAACAGCTGTGGCCTGAGTGGTCCTAGGCAAGGTAAAAGGTGGTCACAGAGCCCATCCTGGCTCCTTGGCTATGGGAGCCTCTGGCTGGCTGGGTGAGCTGCTAGGGAGTTTTGTGAGTTTCATAAACAATAGACATGGACAATCCAAGGTATAATTCAAGCTTACATGGGACCAAGCATTCTTAGGCTGTGGGCTTGTAACATTTGGAAGACTGATCCCTAAGTACTTTCCAACACCTTGTCCTAAGTGCATCACATGGAAGGTAGGTGGTAGGTAGGCTTACCTGGAGACATCTGTCCCTTGGAGAGAAAGCATCTCCCTCTCATGGCAGGAAGCTGAGTGAGCATTGGCTGGCCAGAGCAGGGAAGAGCTGTGCTGAGGTCTGCTAGGAGGACATATCACTCCTTCCCAGGCCATCCCTTCCTTCTCAGCAAGGCTCAGCCCTGTTCTGAAGCCATTATTGAAACTCTTGAGAGATTCTCCCTTACTTCATGGTGTACAAGACCAAGTACAGGCTCTAATTCAAGTCTACCTTTGTCACAAACCCAATTCTGCTGTTGACATAACCCCTGAGCAAATATCTTCTCAGTCTCAACTTCTCCATCTATATAATGGGAGAATGACATGTAACTTCAAAGGGTGGGTTGAATATTTAACAAATGACAGATACATTGTAGGCGCCCAAAAATCTCTCTCTCCTTTTCTAGTAGACATTGAAAGATGATAGAAGGGTGGCTAAAAACACGTGGGAGGGAAAAGCAAGGAATAGCCTTTCCCTCACATTTGTTTATCCACCTGGAGTGCTGGCGGAGGGGAGGGCATCCTCTGGTTGTTAACAGCCTTACTCAAACACACTCAGTCATTTGGGCCAGTTAAACCTGCTGTTCAAAACTGCTGTGTGGGCTCAAAACCAGTTCTGGTCTTTTCCCATGAGGAAACACGGAGCACAGTGATCAGAGGGATCTGGCTATCTGGCATGCCGGCTCTATCACCATGTACCCTTAAGCAATCTGCTCCACAAATAGCCTCAGTCTTCTCATTTGTAAAACAGGAATGTTAACATCTCATTGGTTGCCTGAGTGCTAGATCCTTCAGGTGCGGTGCCGGCTCAGAGCCTGCTTTAGGACATGCTTTATCAAAGCAAACTGCTCTTTACCAAGGCTGGTGTTGTTATATCAGACCTTGCGGGAGATTGTGTTCTTAACCTGGACTCCTTGTGTTGGAGGCATGCCTAATAGGGAAAGTGTAGATGGTCTGGCCCTGACCCCATACCTAGTAAGCCTCATCACTGGAGGATGAGCCAGCTGGGCCATCCTCCTGGCTGCGGAAGAGCTGCGCAGGCGTCCATGGAAGTTACATGCCAGCAATGGTCCTCCTTGGCAGAGATCTTCAAAACCACAGAGAAAGGCACTCCTGGAGATCAGTCCTGAGGTCTGGGAAGCTCACCTGCACAGAGTATGAAGCATCAGCTGTGTCCCTGGCCATTCTGAGGTAGATGGAACCTGGGGATTGGGCAGACCGAGAATGGAGGAGGCCAATGGGAGATCTCTCTCCATCTCAGCTCCTGCTGAAGATGGAGTTCTGGTTCTTTCCACAAGAACATCCTGTGAACAAGGCTTCCAAAGCCGCTGCTACGTCCTCCTGCTACTTCTGAGAGGTCACCTGGGGGAAGGGCACTCAGCAGCCCTACAGGGGTGTTCTCTCCTTGTAGAATGTGAACTTTTGGAGCCTCCCTTTTGTAAACGGCAAGTGGGCAGGGCCTGGTCCTTCAGTCCAGGGGCTTGCAGGAGCTTCTGTCATGAAGCTGATCCATGTAAGGTCTTCAGGTTGCCAGCTGGTGAGGATCCTAGAGGAGCTCACAGTGCAAGGAGAGGAGGGCAGACATGCAAGCAAAGCAGACAAAATCCACAAACAGCAAAAGAGCATCATAAGGTGTTGTCTCTGGGCCAGTCCAGGTTGAGTCAGAATTACCTTAGGAGCTTAAGGTGAATGTATGCATGTACCACTAGTAAGTAGGTGTACGACCACCCTGACCACCCTTAGCCTCTCAATATCTCAGTTTCCTCACGTATAAAAATACCGACAATAGGACAGTAGTCTTCTAATCCTTAGTTTTGCTTTTCACAGTTTCAGTTATCTGAGGTCAACTGTGACCCAAAAATATCAAATACTGAAAAGTTTGGAAGCTAGGACTTCAAAACTCCTGGGGAGATTAGGCTCTCCTCTGATTTGGAAAGTCTGGTCACCCCTGGAATGAGCTAGAGCCTAAACCATTGCCTCATCCTCCTGTGGAGGGTGAGGAAACATCATAGGAGGTATTCTGCACACTGAGAAGGTGCTTCCATAGCTCGACTCTGCAGCAGGGCTAGGAGCTGCATCATCTCGCCTCCCTAGGAGGAAGAGAACAATGTGTCAGTGCCTGCTGAGGGCCACCCTGTTTGTACTTCATAGAAACATATACATCACTGTCCCCATCAGAACGAAGAACTCGAAGCTCAGAGATGTTAAGTAAACTATTCTAGGTCATATAGCCAAAGATTTGTTGGTCTGAGATTCCAAGAGCTTGCAGGAGCCCACGTGACCACTCTCCAGGCCTGAGGGTGGCACATAGAGCTCTTATAAACGTCTTTTACTTGTTTGAAGTCCAGTTCCTTCAGATATTGTTCTTTCTGTTTCCTTTCTTTTTTTAGGGCACGGGGGTTGGGTTGCAGGCCAAAGGTGGAGTTTGCTGTTTTACACAACCGACCTGCCTTGCACGTCATCCAAACACCAAGTTCCGTTCACAGAGGAAGTGAGAGGTGTCCAATTCAGTCATGCAGAACGCAGCTGGGCTGCCTGAAACAAAATGCACGGCTGCTCTGAAGGAGGTGTTGTCTCTGGGCCGGTCTGGATTGAGTCAGAGCAGATGCCGCTCCCACGTCAACAGGACCCTTGCCATTGTCCCTATGAGCTTTGCCTCCCACTCAGGTCATTTCCGCCCCACGCCTTGGAATCTACATTCAAAGAAAAAGAGAAAGGGAAGGAGACTAAGGGGAGGGAAAGAAGCAGAAGGGAGAACTGCAAGCAGCCCTATGAGGCAGCCTGACTGTTGCTTGTGCCATGGGTCATCCGGGTGCTCGAGCCTTGGGTACATCCAGGACCCAGGAACTAAGCTGGGTTGTATTGGGTCTAAAGGCCTCCAACTTAGGGCAGTCTTTAATAAAAAGAGTACAAGATTATTAAAACAAATTAGGTACATAAATTTTTATTTTGAGGATGTAAGGTGAATCACAGCAAATTGCTGACAACCTACAGATTCAACTTCTCTTTCCTATGAGATCTTTGTAGGCAGCTTACCAGAAATGCAGCCCAGCAATACTTCCTGTTTGTAACCCATCCTCCCTTCCCTGCCTCAAACACTCTCAACACCTTCCTGCTGTCTCAGCACCTAGCAGTCTGTGTTTTTCAGCATCACAGTGAGGACACCTCTGATGAGACGCTAGAGTCAAACTTCCTGAAAGCTGTGGGCTTGTGGACGCTCCCAGGGCAGGTGAACATTACCACTCACCGGCCCTGGGCTCCCAGAAAATCGGACTGGCTGCTATGGAGCTCTTCTTGAAAAAAAAAAATCCTACCTGAGGGCCCCAGGTAGGGAACCCCCTGTGCAACACCATCCTCTCACATCACATAGGAGGCAACACATATCCAGAAGGTGACGGACTTGCTCAAGGTTACCCAGTATGCCGGCGCCAACTCAGGAGGGTATACAACCCCAAATCCCTCTGCTTCTTTATAGTGCTCAGTCCTTCCTTCACTGCTCCTTGGAGCATCTTTCTTGTGTTTTTTGTTCTCCTTCCCAGACATACATTTTTTCTTAATGTAGCTCAGAAAGGGCAAAAATGCTAGAGTTTAAGCTTAAACACAGACAGGATAAAGTATCACTGAAGAATCTCAGCATAAATGTATTGACAAATACAAAGAAGAGTTAGAGACAGAGACAGAGAGAGGCAACATAAGCTAGGAAATGCCCCAGTTGGTACCTGGAGATCTGACTACTGCGGAAATTCCAGTGAGAGTTCTGAAGAGGGCTGAGGGGGGCCCATGAGCCCCAGCCTCTCCCCTCTTACCCACTGTGGGCAGCTAGAGTCTTCCTGGTGTCCCAGGCTGTGCGCCTTGCTTTGCAGGTGTGCTCTTTTCTGCCTACACAGCTCCCCCACTCCAAAACCGCCCAGCTGTCTCACCACCTCCTCTGATCCCCTGACTAACTTACATTCTCTGGTACCTCCCCACTCAGGACCTGGCTCATCTCTTAGCACAGAGTCTGAATTCTCCGCTTTGCATTGGCCGGTTTTGGGATCATATGCTCCTATCACACAGGAAGCCCTGTGTAAGCAGGATCAGTGTCCTTGGTGCCTTGGCCTGGCACACAGACACTCTCCATAATCACTTGCTGATTTGAACGAATCCCTGGCATCTGGTGATTTGGACTGGGGCACCTAGCAAATGCCCGCTGGCCAGCTCTTTCCTGAAATCCTGGCCAAGCCTGCCTACAGTTGGGAGTTTGCTTAAGCCTCTAAGGCACAAGAGAGAAGACAGTGGTACCCAGCTCTTCAGGGAGGGGCTCCAGCCAAGCTGGCACAGATGTGCACATCAGGCTCCCTGGGGCTCTGGGGTTCCATTCTTTTCCCAAGACCCAATCTCTGAATTCTGCAAGGGACCTCTGCCACAGCCAGGCTGCCAGCAATTGTGCTAGGAGCTGTCAGCCAAGGTCAGGAGCAGATGGCTGACAGGGACGTCCCCAAAGGGCTGCACACACTGGAAATGATTAAGAAACGGCTCCCTCTCCCACCTTCTGGGCTCGCCTCCAGATAATGGAGCTGTCTTGAAAGAGCAGCCTGTTATTCATACCCAAGTATTTTTTTTCTTTCATTCCATTTTATTTGCGATAGAGTGTATTCTTTTTCTCTTTTTTTTAACCTGACGCCCACGACTTCATGACTGATGCTGCGTGTGACTATCTCCCAAGAGCCAGGGAGCCCTGATCAATTGTTCTTTCTCCCTCCTTGTGTTACTTCAGTATTGGGCTGGCACGATGGGAAAAGGAAGGATTTATGCGACAAAGAAGCTCTGAGATACAACCTCTTTTTCTCCTCCCAAGCTCAAAGCAAGAGGAGCAGAGGCTGTGGGTGGGGAAATATCAGCTGCTGGGGACCAGACTTCCCTCAGCAGTAAGCTTCTTTCTGTTCCCCTCCCATATCCAGCAGCAGGGGGTTTAGTCTGACCAAAGCCACCCAGAGACCCAGGTGAATTCACCTCAGCAGGTCAACGCCTATTCTCACCTGTTCCTTGCTTCCTCTTAAACATATTCTCACAGAGTAGCCTTCTTCCTTCTGCCTACGTCAGATGAAAAAAATCAATATGAAATGTTTTGCCTCCTAACAGGCACCAGGGACCTAATTTTCTTTCACCAATCATCTTTACAGGCAAATAAGACATGAGCCCTGATAGACTATTTAGGCAGTGGGGGACAGCTGATTGTTGCTGATGGGGACAGCGACGGAGCGTGTTACCCATGTCTCATCCTCTCCAGTTAATCACAGGTGGCTCCCAGCTGAGCTCTGTAGCCTCGGCAGATGTGAGACATGCTCAAGGCCAGGCTGACTGGTCTCTGAGCATCATGACGAGGCCATGCAACACCCCCCCCCACCCCCCCGCGCGCCTTACTCAACTAGTGACTGTACCTTAGATCACTACATTGTGGCTTTAATGCCTTGCTCTGTCATAGCTTCCTTCTTTCCAATGTACCAAAAGAGAGTCACCACGCTGCAAATATTTTGTGTTCCCAAGTGAGTGGCAGGCGTCTCATATTGGGATGTGAGGTGATGTTAGGAAAATAGTAAGAAGATGTCTTAACAGAAAGAAACAGTTGGTTCTTATTACAGCATCTAGCATGGGGGCTTCACTGCAGCAGGGCTCTGTACTTTCTTATCAAGTAACCTACTGGCTGCCTCAGATTCCCAAGGGTGAGCTGTGGTAAACAGAGGCATCCACACACAGCCTCTGGTGCCCTGGTTCTGCCACATGCTAGCCAAGCAAGTACTGGAGCACCACTTAATCCCCTTGTCACTATTTCCTTTCCTGTAAGATGGAGGTAGTAGTAATAAAAAGAATTGTTATGTGCAAAACAATAAGCACCACATAAGTGTTTGCTATCAAGATAGACACCACAAGGATTGAATCTTACTCTTAAGCAGGAGCTATGGATTTCCACCACATGAACAAATCGTAGGCACTCATCCCCCACAACACTCTGAAAGCTTCGCCTCTGCCTATGGGATCATCTACTGCAGAAGTTGGCAGGCTTTTCTGTCAAGGGCCAAGTAGTAAATATTCCAAACTTTGCAGGCCATGTGGTTTCTACCACAGCTACTCAATGCTGCCACTGTGCTGTGAAAGTAGTCACAGACAATATCTAAATTACTTAGTGAAACTGTGTTCTAAAAGAGATTTGTTTACAAAGCCAGAGGGTGGGCTGGATTTAGCCAGTAGGCCATAGTTTGCCAATACCTCATCTGTTATAATTCATTTTACAAAAACTATTTGAATCCTACTTTTTCTAAAAAACCTGCCCAGATTACTGCTGGGATTACTTTCATCCTCTGCCTTGACTTCAAAGCACTGGGCTTGAAGGGGACTGAGGACCACTTTCTGAGCCACTCTTTTCTCAGTGATAAAATAGAAAACATAACGCTTATCTCGTGGCATGACTCAGAGATCAGATAAAAGAATATATGTAGCTGATTGTGGTGGCACAGGCCTGTGATTCCAGCATTCTGGGAGCCAGAGGCAAGAGGATCACAAATTCAAGCCCAATATGGGCAACTTGATGATTTAGTAAGATTCTGTCTCAAAATTAAAAATAAAAGAAAAGAAAAATAAAAAGGGCTGAGAATGTAGCCCTGTGAAGGCCCTGAATACAATCTCCATTACCAGAAAAACTAACAAACAAACCAACAACAACAACAAAAAAAAAACCCAATATATATAAAGTGGCCAGTGGTGGTATTCAACACACATAAAGGCTTAGTCAATTGCAGATACTCTTGTTTTGTTAATATAAATGACATGTCAACTGATTTTCTTAGATGAATTTGTGTAATATTCCCAGATCTAGGTGTATATATCTAGATAATATAATAGTTTCTTTATATTATCAAGTTGTGTTCTAGAAAAGAGAAAGACAAAGACATTTAACTTTGACCACACAAAATAACTACTACCCGAGAGCTCTGATGGCCACCTTAGTCAATGGACAGGATTTTCTGAGTTATGGAGCTAGGATCAGACTTTGTTTGTTTTTTTGTTTGTTTTTGAGGCAGGGTCTCACTCTATAGCCCAGGCTGGTCCTGTACTCACTATGTAGCCCAAGCTGACCTTGGACTTGTGGCAATCCTCCTGCTGCCCTGGCCTCCTGAATGCTGGGATTACAGGCCTGTACCACCACACCCAGCTTATGTGGTACTGGGGAACTGAACTCAGGGCCTTGTGCTTTAGGACCAGGCCTTAAACATCTTTTCATTTACTTGAGGTGACCAAATCACATACACAAAATAACATGAAAAGTGGAGTTCCTAAAATCAGCAAATGCTGATTGAGCATCTAACATGTGCCCACAACTATCCTACATTATGGATCTTATTCATCCGCAACAGAACAGGAATGGTTCTTGCCCTCCTGATGTCAGTAATCTTGGGTTAGGACTAAGTTGCAGCACTTTATTCCTACAGCAGAATTCAAGGGAAATGGAGGTACCTGGAGACCAGGATGATAGAGGAAGTTTAAAGAAGAAAGAAGACAAGAAATGGGCTTGAAAAGAGCAAGGACTGAGTAGGTGGGCACAGAGGCTTGCAACTCATAGTCTTAGGTGGCCGTGAAGGGCAAGAAAGGACAGAAGGCCGGGAGCTCCATGATGGAAGGCCAGGATAACCTTAAGGATTGGCTTGGCAGAGAAAGTCTTATTTGTTTTACTTTAGAAAATCAGAGACTGAAAGTTTTCTGCTCAAGGAAAAAGACCAAAAACCAATAAAGGCATTTAGGAAGAGTGGAAGCTACTGGATGGGCCACAGGTAGAGACTGGCTTGGGTACTGCAGCTGTAGATCTCATCCCATTTCATAAGTAAGGGCATGGCAGCATGGCTTGGTGGCCAGTCTCACATTACATGACACTGGAGTCCTAAGCCACCCTCCCATATCCTCCTCCTCCTAATGCCCAACACTGAGCCCTCAGCAAGCTCTGACTTTCCTTCAGTGGCTGTCATTGCTTTCTAGAGCCCTGAAAGTGATCAGAACCTAGTTGTCTTGGTCTTGGGATACATTAACCTTACGATTTATTATTTACCTGTGGACCTACGTGTTCCTGAGTCAGTGACTCTTCCAGGAACTCCTTCTGTTCCACTGTGGTAAACTCCCTAAGGGATGGTGGATACCCAATGATTGACCAGTTCTGCGCTCCCTCTAATGACTAATGTGTTGTTTGATAGGGATCGAGGTTCAGAGTAGGGGCCCTTCTCCCCATTCCCATTTGACCACCTTGGCATGTCCTGTCAGCTACGACAAGAGATGGAAGGTGAAATAGACAGGAGGACTAAGGGAAGACCCCACATGTGTGGAAAGTCCTCTTCCAACCCAACCCTGAGGCCAATCCTAATTTGGTAGAAGTGAGCAGGTTGACCCATTTAGGGTCTTCGTAGATCACAGAGAGAGCTACTTCTCTGATTTCCTCCCGTTCCTACAAATTGGACTCACAAAGTTCCCTTACTAAGACAGACAGGATAGTCTCATCTAGGGACAAAGACAAACCCATTGAGGTGACCACACAGAGCCCCACACTCTGGGGCTTTTCAGAGTTTTTCTGTGGAAGAGGAAGTCAACTCCTTTCAACCCTAATTTGCCCAGGTAAGCCAGTAATAGCTCAATATCACCTGACCAGCTCCTTTATGGCACAGAGCAGGTTAGTGGTTTGCACAGCCAGCACAAGAGGCCAGGGTTAGAAAACGCTCAGCACTCATACCTCCTGCACCCAGGCAGAGTCCCCCACTGCTCTGCTCAGATCACTGGAAGCTGGCCTGTCCTAGAAGGTGACTTTAACAATGCAAGTGCCACTTGCTCACTATTACTTGGCACATGACTCTTTTATCTAACACTAGAAAGGTTCCTAAATAGTTTGGGGGGGGGGGGAAGTCAATGGATCCATTTAAACCACAACCAAAACCAGTTCAGGTTGGGCATAATGGTGCACACCTATAATTCCATAACTTGGGAGAATGAGGCAGGAAGATTATGAGTTCAAGGCCAGCCTGGGCATCTTAGCAAGACCTTGTCTCACAGGTAGGTAGGTAAGTAGGTAGGTAGATAACTGCATACATACACATATAAAAACTAATTCTGGTAAACACAAAAGCTTAGAGAAGCTGATCCTGAAAAGGTTGCCCAGCAAAGAAAGCAATCAACAGAGTGAAGGGATAATCCATAAAATGGGGGGAAATACTCTTCTAATAGAAAGTAATATCCAGATTATATAAAGAACTCAAAAACTTAACACCAAACAAACAAAACAAATAATAATTGCGCCAATGAATCAAATATGTACTTCTCAAAAGAAGAAATACAAGTAGCCATTAAGTATATTTTAAAAATGTTCAACATCTTTGGCCATTAGAGAAATAAAATTGAACTACATTCAAATTCCATCTCAGTCCAGTCAGAATGGCTATCATCATGAATATAGAAAAACAATAAATACTAATAAGGATATGAGGAAAAAGTAACACTTCTACGTTGTTGGTCAGAATGTAAGTTAATACATACAGAGGACCACTGTGGAGGTTTCTCAAAAAAAAAAAAACCCTAAAAATAGAAATATCATTTGATCAAGCTATAACCCTGGCATATTCTTGTAAGAATTAAAGTCCACATACGACAGTGATGCCTGTATACACATGTGTACTGTGGCACAACTCACAATAGCCAAGCTAAGGAAAAAGCCTACATGCCCATCCAGTCGATAAGGAAAATGTGGTTAATATACACAATGGAATATTATTCAGCCATGAGGGAGAATGAAAAAACATCATTTTCAGGAAAATGGGAGAAACTGAAGAACATCATATTAAGTAAAAGAAGCCCAACACAGGTATTATATATTTTCAAATATTACATATATTCTCTTCTTTATGGAATTTAAAAACAAAAAGAGAGATGACAAGAAAGGAGAAGGGAGGCTATGAAAGAAGAGGAAAGGGATCAAGGGTAGAAAGGGAAAGGGAGATAATGAGGGGTAATATAACAAAATTAAACCCATTTTTCTATATACAATACATAGTTTAAGAACGTAGTTGTAGTGCAGAGCTATGAAGGAGAAGAGCCGAGAGTTCTAAGGACGTGACAGGACCCAGCCCTCCAGAGCAGCCAGGAAGGGCTTCCTGAAGGAAATGACATGTAGGGAGCTTCTGGCGATCGACTGTAAATTAATCAGGGAAGAAGGAGGATGCTGCAGGAAAAGGGCCCAAGTGTGTGTAGACCCTGAGGATCAAGGCTTGTTCGAGGACAGGAAAAGCAGGTGAGGTGAAAAGGGCCTCCTACTGAGGTGGTGGAGACATGGGAGGGTGTAGGCACTCATTTTTGAGAGTCGTGAATTACTTCAGGCTGTTTACTTTCGAGACAAAGGCAGACACAGATTTGAGATGATAAGGAGTTAAAATAGGTCTCCTATCAGCTGGAGGTCTGAGCTCCAAATGTGTGCGGTGATCCCTTAAGTTACAGTAAAACAAGCTTGTGAAAGGCAAAAAAGAGGGATCGTGGCTGTGGAAAACCAAAGAACATATATAGTGACCAAACGCATCTAAACCTAAAATATGTTAAGACCTGTAACTGACAAAACAAAGCAAGATCCACATAAAAGAATTTGGGGGCTCTGGGTTTTGTTTGATTTTTTTAGTACTGTAGATCGAACCCAGGACCTTCTCATTAAGCTACATCCCAGCCCCTCCTTTCCCACAACACCCTGCACCTCACTCTTCTTTTTTTTTAAATTTTTCACAAAGTCTGTAAGTTGCTCAGACTGTGTTTGAACTTGCGATACTCCTATCTCAGACTCCCAGCATAAGTATGAGCCACAGTGCCCAGCTTTGGGGCCCCTGGCTTTAAAGAAACAAGTTTCTTGGAAATAAAGCATGTGGGGGAAAGAGTGAGGAGCCGTATGGCCAAAGCAAGTGAAAAAGAGCCTAGAGAGGTCTTCCAATCACGTTTCCTCCCTGGGCTTTCAGGTCACTTGCTCTCTTACCATCCCTGTTGTGTCCACCTCCAGCTTCCTCACAAGGACTTTTCCATCCCCAGGATCACCCCACTTTTCTCAAAAGCAGAGTCGGGAACAGGATGGTAACTGCCGACTTGAATAGGGAGATTGGAAGAGGGCCATGCACAGCCAGCCATCCTCACTCAGCGGGGCCTGGCTTCTGACTGTGGGTTCTGCTGGAACGCTGTGCTCCCTGAGACTGGTAAACTCCCACCAGCACAAGATTCAGAAGTGGTGGAGTTGGGAGGAAGAAGGTGCTGGAAGGAGTTTTAAAAGTTCAAAAGCTGAGAGCATAACATTAGAGATACACTCATGGATTGTTTTAACTCTAATTTTTTTCTAGCACAATTTTGGGTTACTTGTATCACATTATTGGCTCTTTCAAAGCTTGAAGGTGGGGGGGATTTATTTAGGAGCCCCTCTAGTTTCCCTATGTGATGTAAAAACATGACCGAGCTCATCTTAACAGCAATCACATGTCCAATAAAACACAATCGCTACATTTTCCTCTGTGCTCCGATTTCAGTGTCCTCACACATACGGTATTTGGAGAGTTTCTGGCACCTACTGTCCTCTGGGTGGTGTAGAAGGAAGATGTTGACTTCCCTGCACACAGATTAAGGTTTCAATTCATTATGCCAGACCTCTGTAGGGCAAATCCTTTCACTTGGGAAAAGAATTTTCTTCTGTCTCATAACGGAGGAAATATTTTTAAAGCCCATTTCAATACGCAAACACTATTCTCACACACACATGCATCTAGTTGCTTGTTTCTACCACCCCTTAACACAGAAGACAGAGAGTTCTTGAATGAACCTCAGCTGTCTGATCCAGAATTTTGAAAGGACAGGCTTGTAAATGGCAAGTCCCCAAATGCACTGAATATTCCTGACTTCCTGATGGCCCAGTGTCCTTCTCTTTGGTGCTGAATGAGTACGGTTTTTTTGTTTTGTTTTGTTTTTCAGATGCCCAGCAGCATTCCAGGGAAGTTCACACCACCTTGAGTCCCAGTAAAAGCATCACTTCCAAGTTGAGACAACCAGACAACCAAATTCTCTGGCTGGGTCCAGGATGGTCACCTGACTGAATAATGAAAGAACCAAGGAGGCTCAACTTCAGCTACTAGGGAATATGATTCCTTCCTTTTTTGCTGGTCTTAAGACTGAAAGGATGCAAGGCTTGGACCACTATGGCCATTTTGTCCACATAGGAATAACTGTAACAATGGAGCCAACCCATGTTAATGTAAAGCCCAGATAAAGAACCTGAGTCCTGGTGCCATCATTTGAGCTTTTGAATCAAGCCACACTTAAAATAATCCTTACCTCAGGGATTTCTAAACTACAGAGGGCAATTTCCAGTTTTTCCCCAAGTCAGCCTGAGTTTGGCATTTTCAGTCTCTCGATATCAAGTATCCACACAAAAGGCAATGTGGCTGATTCTCATCCATGATTCTGGTAGAATCTATACGATTATTTTATTGTCATCCTTATTATATCGTATGATGTTTTCAACTCTTAAAGCAACTTGACCAATGTATAGTGGCCTTTCATAGATGTTTCTTAGGAGAGTATTCTTCCTTCACCTCCACGTGGTAAGCGACTTTCCTAAGAAGACACAGTAGTATAGACAAGAGTCCTAACTGTCTCACAAACACTGCAGAAGACCATTTCCTTGTCTACATCCCTTTTTCTTCAATGAAAGAAAAATATCTTAAAGACCACCCTAGGAAATGCCACCTGGAGAAAAGAAACAAAAATAGCTTTCGATTCACAGTAGCTTTACTTATGAAAATCAGAAATCAGGCAAAAAATTCTTCATTAGAACCTCCAAACCATGGAGCAGTATAAAGCACGTAACAAGGCAAACTCAATGTCTTTGCATATACAAGTGCCCAGAAATATAGTTCAGTGATAAAGCAAATACAGGGTCTAGTATGTTACTGCCTAAGGTTTTTTTTGTTTTTGTTTTTTGTCTTTTTTTTTAAAAATAAAAGGCTGTCTGTACACTTAATCTTGCATGTGCAGACCGTGGCAGAAATAGGTGATGCTGTTACTTCTGGAAGAGAGTTCTGGAGACTAGAGACAGAAATGAGAGTGAAAGAGAGGTTTTTGGCACAGTTAAGCAAAATGTAACCAAAATCTCTTTGGGAGAGAAGGAAGAAGCAGAAAAATGTAGTTAGGGAGTGGGGCTCCCCTGAAACTAGGGAAAAAAAAGAGGTAGTTTTCCAGAGCAAAGGGTAAGTCATTGGGACGCCATTTATTCATTCAGCATCTTAACATCATCATTGTGTGCTATCTATCCAATCATCAATGTGGGCTCTGCCTGCTTATTATCTCATGCTTCTGGCAAGCTTTATTTTGGACAGGAATATGTGGCTTGAAAAAAAACCCATGTGACAAAAAACAATAAAAATGTATTAAGCTCATTAGAACAATGGAATGAAGAATGCAAGAAACCAAGAATCGCATGGGTCCCACATCATGCCCAGCCCCTGAGAAAGAGGCAGCAAGAACATGGTCCACAGCAGAGGACCTGCAAAAACATTCTGAGAAGAGCAAGCACCAGCCAAGAAGGAGTAGAGGGACTATGAGACTCAGACTGAACAGGACTATGTTAAGAGCCAGAAGTCCAGACATCAGCAACATGGCAACATCAGCAACATGCATAGCAGAAATAGGGCAACATCAACAGCAGGGAGCCCTAAGGACTCTACCCAAGTCCCCATCAGGGATCCTCCCCACCAATATCTGGCCATCAAGCAAGAGTGAGCTCTGTAGACAAGAATAACTCTTGCAGTAGGATGTTACTGAATTTATGGAGATACTATTCATGAAATGTCTCACAGATTCCCTAGAGACAGCAGCTGGGACTGATATCTGAAACTGGGGCACTATGGTCTTCACTGATGCTCGCTACTCTGGAGTTCAAAGACAATACCATTTATTTATCCAGTACTCTGCTGACGGACATGTGGCTTGTTTCCACTTTGTGACCAGCACAAATAATGTTGCTATGGACAGTCCCGTCCTCATCTTTGGGTTTGCATATAGTACTGTTGGTCCTTATGGCTAGCATGCAGTGGAAATGCTGCTCACCAATCAGTTCACTGGATGCTGCCGCCATCTTGTCCTCAAAGACTTTAGCACATTTATTCCCACCAGTGTGGACCAGAGCTTTTGCTGCTAAGCATCCTCAGCAACATCCGAGATTGTAAGACATTTTGGTGGCTCTGTGACCTTTGTTGTTGTTATTATTGTCATTCTTGGGTTGCCAATATTGTTTGCAATGCTAGGGATCAAACCCAGGGCACCACACATGCTAGGCAAGTGCTCTACCACTGAACTACAAACCAGCCTCTGTTGTGGTTTTGATGTTCACTTTACTGGCAATAGTAAATTTGAATGCTTTTCCCATGTTAGATTGGGCACTGGGATTTCCTCAGGTAAAATGTCTGTTCAAGGGCTTTACCCATTTTTGTTTGAATCAATTCTTACATCTTTCTTGGCAATTCATGTGTTGCAAATCACTATCCCTCTTTTGTGTGTCTTTTCATGAAGAGAATTTAAAATTTTAATGTTGCCTATATCGTTGTCTATCAAACTATCTGCAGATGATAGACCAGTTTTTTTTTTTTCACTAGTGGCAGACTAATATATTCTCAAACAAAATAACTTGTTTTTCCAAAAGAAATTTAAAACAAAAGTCAAAAAGGGGAAAAAACCCGCTAAGACAGTTGTCATGGAAATCACAGTCTTTTTCTGTGACTTTAGCTCTTAATACTCTCAGATTTTCTTCAAGTAAAGCACCTGTATTAAGCCAGACATATTTAGACACTCAGCAGATGCTTTAGAATCTAGAATGCATAGGATAAAAATATCACACGGGCCTGAAATGCTGGAAATGGAGCATGAAAGAAAAGAAAATTGAGCTGGCAGACACGCCACAGAGGAACACTAGGCACACTAGGATAATGACAAAATGTCCTCATGCAGCAAAGTCTGAAAACAACCAGATTAAGAATGGAATACATTCTTCCCTGGCACAATTTTTGCCATATGAAATGGTCTACCGGAATCACAAGCCAGGAACACAGTGATCTTCCTCATTTACATGCCATTACCCAGAATGCTCTAGGGTGTCATCATTTTGAGGAAGAGCACTGCTGGTAGCATCAGAGTTTGGAAATGAAAGCAAATTAATTTTAGATATGGTAGAATTGTCTATTTCACTTGACAGTTGCTGGAATAACTTCTAAACTTTCAAGCTTTGTGGGCATCAAGCATGACAAAGGCCTTAGTAGACATTAACCTTATGGTGAGCTCATTTGGGGGCCAGTTTTCCATAATCAAAGACAGAGACTGAAAGAAAAGAGACAGAGCCAGCAAGATAGCCCAATAGAGAGAGAGAGCACACACTGCCAGTTATGCTTTTATTTGTTAGAATTCCTATGAGGGGGGAGTAGCCTGCCTATTTTTTCTTTCCTCTTGGGGATTGAACCCAGAGCCTTTGCTCTGAGCTACATCCCTAGTCCATTTTATTGTATCATTTTATGTTATTGTTTTTATTTTTTGAGACAGGGTCTCTCCAAGGTGCTCCAGCTGGGCATGAACTGGCAACCCTCCTGCCCAAGCCTCCAGGGTAGATGGGCTTATAGGTATGTGCCCCATTTATTTTTCTTGTCTTCTTTCCACCAGACTGATCTGGCAGTTAAGCAGCATAAAACTTAATGATTGAAAAGTAAATCTTTTCTGACTCATTTCAGTTTTCCACACTGTCCAGCTTTCAGTTTGCAAGACAGCAAAGGTAAAGAAACGGGAAATTACATCCGACTTCTCTAGAAGCACAGATGTTCAGATTGTGCGTGAATGTTTGAGTGTGAAATGTGTGGATGCATGTTCAGAGTATTTACTGCACATGCATGTCCACTGAGTTGTGTGTACTGAGTGTGTGTTGAGTGTTTGTGTGTACTGAAGTGTCTATCTGTTGGGTGTGTTATTAAACATAATGTGTTGAGTGTCTGTGTTTATCAAAGTGCTAAGTGTGTATCATGGAATACATGTTTATACTGTTGAGTGTGCTGGCAGGTCTGGTTATTGCGTATGTGCCTGCAAGTGTGCCTGAGGTAGTGAAGCAGGAGTCAGGGACACCAGAGGAATTGAGCCACGTCTACTTTAGGTCACACAAATTGCATTCCAAATCAGAAGGGCTGCTCCCTGAGTCTCATCTCTCTTGTGTGACGTGCAGCTTGGCACAAATGAGACAGCAAAGACTGCCTATTACTTATTTGAAGGTGATTATTTTGATTAGTCTGGAAAAACAAAGAGGATCTCATGACTAGTCTCTTCTTATCTCTCCACTGCAACTCACAACCCATTTCTGCTCCCTTTCAAGTCGGAAAAAAAAAAAACCTGCCCAGAGACAATAAATAGATGCTGGATGGTACATAATTCACACACACACACACACACACACACACACACACACACACACACACACACACAAAATGCATACGTAGCTGGAGGAATGGCACCGTGGTTGAAGTGCTTGTCTTGCAAGAGCAAGGCCTTGAGTTTGATTCCCCAGCACCATATATTGCCAGGTGAGTTTGCACATGCCTGTAATCCCAGCACTCAGGAGGCTGAGGCAGGAGGATTGCCATGAGTCTAAGGCCAGTCTGCACTATACAGTGAGTTCAGGACCAGCCTGCGCTGTGGAGCGAGACTCTGTCTCAAAAAAAAAATGCATAGGGCTGGGGACAGCAATGACAACAAACCCACCATCAAGAAATTGGCTTGCAGTCTCTCTGTCAATTACTTATGCAACAGGTATGATTTAGATTCTCTACTAGATAAAAAGCTCTTCAAAACCTAGGATTTTCTCTCTACTTCTCTTCAGTCCCTTCCTACCCTTCTCCTGCTTGGCACTGTTCATAATAGTAATGATAGTAGCCAAACTGGATACTTGCTGTGCCATGGTTATGAGGAGCCCATGTGGCTCTGCAGCCCATGTAGTTTGACCCCAGCAGACCTCTGCCATCTCAGCTCTGTGCTCTGGCCTCACAAACCTTTTTGTCTGTTCGTTGAATTCACTAAGTTGGTCCCCGTCTTGGGACATACGCACTTGCAGTTTCCTCTGCTGACAATACTCTCTCCACCTCTCAGCATGACCAACTATGTCTAATGCTTCTAGAAGGACAGCGACACTCAGAACACAGCAGTCATCGATGGATTCAGGCAATGCAGACCTTATTGGTTACCCTGATAGGTGAGGCCTCCCTGGCTTAGAGGACAAGGAAAGTAGGGGAGAGGGTAGGGGAGAGAACGCACAGTGGATAAGCTGAGCTGGTAAGTACAAAAATTCTGGCACAAAGAGAAGCAGAAAAACAAGGTGTCAGCAGCAGAGAGGAGTGGGGTCAAGAAGGGGTTTTGGTTTGCATGCTTTCTTTTAAAGCAAGAAGTAACAGAGCATGTCTCAACAAGGATAAAAATGACACAGAGCTCTGGCCCAGGGCCCAGGTGTAGGGGTGAGGGCTAACTGCTGGGAAGTCATTCTGGAGAGGAACAAAACCAAAACAGGATCGATTGGACAGCACTGTGAGATAGCTAGGTGTTACTAACTCTGAACAACACATTTAATGCTCTCTAACTCCTATAAAGTACGTATTCTTATCCTCATCTTACAGATGAAAAACTTGAGGATGAAAATGTTGACTAACTTGCCCAAGATTGTACTGCAGGCAATTGGTTTGAAAAATAATTTTGACTCCTGGGTAAGTAGGAAATTTGAATGCAAGATTGTGAAGGACAAAAAGGCAGTTCTAAATAGATAGTAGAGAAGATTTTGAATGTTTTTACCAAAAAGAAATGGTAAATGAGAAAGGATGGATATCCAAATTACCACGATCTGACCAGTCCATATTGTGTACATGTCCTGAAATGTTACACTGTGCCCCATAAATTGGTATAATTCTCATCTGTCAATTAAAAATAAAAACATTTTTAAAAAGTCAGGTCCTTAGATCACAGGATATCAGAGATATAATTGAAACCTTAGGTGCTATAGAAATGGAATAGCTCTAATATTTTATAAATGGGATAATTTTCCAGATTTTGGCTGCCCAAAAACATCAATTGGCAATACTCCATTTCTCAACTGGGAGAGAGACACTTGGGTGTTTGCAGTGAACTAAGTCACTGGGCCCCCTTCTATTTTGTATGTTTTTCTGCATGCACTTATTGTATGCTCGTTATATTTCACAAAAATAGACCTATCTGCTTTATTGATGGCAGATGACATGTGATCATCCCCCTTGAAAATTTGGCCCATTTTAGTTCCCAAACCTTTGAACCATCTAAAGGAAACTTCTGAAATGATTTTTCACCCAAGACCCCACTCAGCACTCCCTGGCCCAGAGCCCAGAACTTGTATCATCAGAGAGATCCCTGTGACGGTAATACTCAGCCATGCCTGCAAACTGCTGACCTTAAGTTCACCAATTCAGGTAATACTAGTGTTTTCCAAGATGTTAGTCCCCATGGCCCATGGGGATGCTCCAAAAATAAAAAGCGTCATGCAAAAGAAGGCTACTTAACTTAGCTGTGTCATGTATTCTCTGTTCTTGCCCTAAATGCTAGGCTTAATTCCATTCTTCACCTTCCTTTTGACCTGTCCATTGCCTTGTGCCATGGATATAAGAAAAAAAAAATAGGCAAATACAATAGAAGAAAACCTTTAGGTTTGAATAAGCAATGGTCATAAAATTGATCACATCTCTTACTTCCCTTCAGTGGTAGTCTCTCTTGACACCTTTTGGGGAAAGACTGCATACTACCCTGAGAGGACAGATTTGTGGGATGGCCAGAGCACAGGTGCAGACTTCACACTCCTGTGGGAAGGGACCAGACTTTCTGTTAGACTATCTCCCTGCCTGAGGGCCCTGGCCCTGCACTGCTGGTGGGGAGTAGTGATGGGGAGACTCTACACACTCACCTTTACTCTCTAGAGCCAGCTGAGAAGCCATAGAGACCTATGCCACTCCTGGAAAGGAAGAAAGGGCAATAGAGCTCAGATGTAGGCTGAGATTTGGGAGAAGCTGAGGCTGAGGCATAGCCAGCCTGCTTTCACCATTCATTTGGGGGGACCTCAAAGGAAAGTGTCACCTTCCTTCATTCTATAACCTAGAAAAAATAAAGTCAAAGCAGGGTTCCATTTGCTGCCCTTCCTGAGAAGAAAGGAGCAAGAGTTCAGGACTTGCTTTGCAGTCTTAATCTCAGGAATGTGCAAGACACAGCGGCCTGCCTCTGAGCAAAGATGCCCTACTGAAATTTGACTCATCCTTGGCAGTTTATTGTGTTTTCCCTCTCCTTCCTTGTGACACAGAGGACTGAGGTGAGTAATGCTCTGCGCAGGGAGAGAAAAATAGATCCCCAAATGCGTTCCATTATGCGAAAGGCCTGTGTCACCAGCTGTGGCGGCAGGGGGCGTGGTCACCATCCATTAGCAGGGAAAGAGTTGGAACATGACTCCCTCTCCTGCCGAGGCTGTTTGTGGTTCTAAAAGCCCAAGCAGGGACAGAGAGCTAGTAAATACCAAGGCCTCTAAATACCCTGCTGGAGGGGGTCTTGTGATCCAGAGGCCCCACCCTATACAGCAGTTACTAAGGCCATACAAAAGGGCCAACAGTCAGCTCTACTTCCTGCTGCATTACCTTGCCTAGCCTCTCCTGGCAGATTTTAGAATTACCTCTTCCACCTAAGAGTGAAAAAAGTGGGGGGCGCAGGGGTATGATTTCCAAGAGGTTGTTACATGCCAGGCACTGGGCAAAGCATTTTTCCTGGGTCTTAGTATTTAATGCACACAGGTACACACTATACACACACACAAGCATGCATGCATGTTGTGAGGGATATGTTCAGGGTCCCCTCGCACAGAGGAGGAAACTAAACCTGGAGTTTCTGTTACTTGCCCAGGATTCTCAGATTAACACATGGCACAGGCTGAGGCAGTCCTCAGAAAACAGCTCTGAGAAAACAAAGCCATAGAAATACATCTCCTCGGTTAAGGCAGTCCTTGAACAATGAGGAAGAGAACACTTTCTCCCGCTCATTTGTTTTGCTCTATAAACTACCAGGTCTTCCCTAGGGACAGAACTCCAGATCAATAACCCCGGACTTCCTATGAGTATTTTATTTTATTTATTTTTTTGTTACTGTCTATAAGGAAAAAATGGGGTTGGGGTCACTGCCAGAGTTGGAGGCTTGTTAACAAGGCAGCAGTGAGTACAAATCACAAGTCCTATAGCCTCTCCCTCCCTTACAGAAACTTAAACAAATAAATGTCTCCATCTCCCCTCTGCTGTTTTAAAAATAGACGTCAAGTTGTATTAAATAATGTATCAGGAACATATTTTCTCCTTTTGGAATTGGCAGCAGTTATTTTCCTACCCAGGTGGAGTCGTGCTATGGAGAAAAATGTTCGTCTCAATGGCGTTTTCTGATTCAGCTAATTGATTTTTTTTTAAATAACAATAATGCTTGAACATCCAGCCACCTAATTACCAGCAGCTTTTTATCTGCACCATCATTAACTTCACAGCCTCCGTGCTGGTGACAGAGGACCACAGAGATGTCAGCTGTAACTGTTAGTTTCTGAAAGGAGGAACAGGAACTCAGCCAAGGTCAAGGAGGTGCTGGGGTGACAGCAACAGTGTAAGTGGGGAAACTGCTTAGGGAGCCCTGCTGGGTGGAAAGGACTCTGGAGAACAATTGGCTGAATTTTTCCAGTTACAGATAAGGAAACTATGATCCAGAGAGGTTAAGTGAATTGCCTGGAATCACACAGCTAGTCACCGTCAGAGCCAGAATGAAAGCTCAGGCCTCTTATTTCCTTAGTGAAACGTACACACAGAAAAGTGAACATATCATAACGGTACAACTTAAGTTATTATCTTTACATGAACACATCAGTGTAACTGCCATCTAGGTCAAGAAAAAGACCACCTCCAGCACCCTACAAGCCACTCTGATGCTTCCCTTCCTCCACTACAAATTTCTCCTCAAAATTTGCCAGGATCCTGACTGAAGATCAGTTTTACCAATGTGCTTTGAATAAAGAACTATTATTTTGTGGGAAGCTTAGCTATACGGACCTTAAAAAATGAACTCTTTTGTTTATGGAGTATACTGTTTTGTTTATGGTGATTAAGAAAGAATGTCCCCAAAGGAAACATGGGATCTTCTTTTAGAGTGATGAAAACTTTCTAGAACTAGATAGAAGTTGTAATCATACAACATTGTGAATGTACTCTATCCCAACTGAATTTTTCACTTTGATATAAATGGTTAATTCTATGTTATGTGAATTTCACTCAGTAAAAACCTTATCTAGCACTTAAAATGTGTGCATTCTGTTGTATGCAAATTTAAACTAAAAATAAACTGTAAAAATATTCAACTCCTTAAAAAAAACTAGCATATTTCTACCAAGGACCCATCAGTACGCCTCATGTATCTAAGGCATCCTAAGGACCCAGCCAGGAGGCTGCAGGGCTGCTTTCCTGTTTCTCTCCTTGCATTCACCTTTTGAGAAGCCCCATATCAGGGTCATCTTGCCAAAGCCATTAGTCAGTTCTCTGTCCTCATCCTAGTTGATCCTTAGTCAACTTGTCCAGATTTCTGTGACTCCATGTTGGTCTGGCTTCCTTCTGCCCTCACTGGACCTTCATAGACCTTGGATCTCTTTTGTTTCTGTTCCCTTTCTCTGAACATGAAAAGCCAGGGCGCTGTTTGTGACCATCTTTCCTCTGTCTGCTAACTGGATGACTTCATCCAGTCTGTCTCTATGTCTATGATTTACAAATCACCATCTCCAGACTACATATTATCCCTGGACTCCAGGCATGCTCTATCTACGGCCCAGGTGACATCTCTACCTGGATGTCTTACAAAGCTGAGACAGAAATATGGATTCCTCCCTACCCAACTGAGACCTTCTCATTTTTGTAAACAACACCATCATTCACCTTAACTGCCCAGGATAAAACTTAGTCATCATGTTTGAATCATCTGTTTTCCTCATATCTTACTTCTAACCCACAGTATATCCCATCGGCTCTGCCTCCAAAGTATGTCCTGAAAGCAACCATTTGTCTCCATTTCCACCTCCACTGCTCCAACACCAGACCAGGGCCCTCCATCCTCTCCTATCTGGAGGACTGCATCACCTCCCAAGGGGTCTTTCTGATTTTCTTCTTGCCTTCCATCAGTTCAACCTTCCTCCCAACAACCAGAATCATATTTGTTTTTAAATTAAGTCAGATTTTACCAACACTCCAGTGAGGGCTCACTGCATAAAATCCACACTTTCACAAGAGGAGTTCCCCAGCTTACCTCTCCATTCTTACCTCTCTCTACCTATGTATCTCCTCACTCTCAAAGCTGTAGCCACAGTCACCTTCTTTCTGTCCCTGCCACAGGCCAGTTAGATTCTGTCTCAGAGGCTTTCTACTTGTTCTTCCTTCTGTTCAGAGGTGCTGCTGCAGTCTTTGAACAGCTGCCTCTTCTGGTCATTATGGCCTCAACCCAAATGTTGTCTTCACTGAGAGAACAGCTCTGCTCTGATGGCTGGTGTCTCCTATTTAATCCTCTTGCTAGCTAGTATTTAGACCTAAAATTTTCATATTTCTTTACTGTGGATGGTTTAATGTCTCCTCCTGCTAGAATGTTAAGTTCCTTGAAGACAAGGACCTCTATGCATGGTGATCTTCCCAGTATCTAGTTATAGAAAGCACTATGTAAACTGGGTCTCATCAACTCTAAGAGGATGAAAAATTGTCATTTATGATAATATAACTTCTATTATTTACCAACTCGGACTGTTCACTTATAAGTATAATGGAAATCGAATTCATGTATTAAGAAATAATAACAAAGAAGAGTGCCTCTGTATTAGTCTGGTTTCACTCTATGATAAAATATGTGAGTGGGTCATATGCAACAAAAAAAGGAAGCTTTTTAGCAGTTTTGGAGACTTAAGAGCATAGTGCTGGCATCATTTTGGCCCTCTAGTGAGGGTCTCATGGCAGATGGCATCACAATGGTGAAAACACATGTGGAAGGGAGAGAGCACATGGTAAGACAGGAAACCCGAGAGTGGGGACAGGCCAGTCTTGCTCTTCTATCGTAAATCTCTCTTGAAAACTACACAGGGTCCCACAAGAACTCACTTAATCTCTTCTGAGGACAGCACTCCAACACCTAACAACTTCACACTAGGCTCTACCTCTTCTAGGATCCAGCATCTCTCAACATTTCCTGACTGGGAACCGAGCTTCCAGTACATAAACTTTTGGGTCTCAAACAACATCCAAACCACAGCAGCCTTTTTTCAGGCACAGTTGGTACCAGAAACTCAAATTATATCCCCAGAATTACTGTCTTTCAATTCCCCCTTTTCATCTTTCCATTCTATTTTCCCCTGGGTTGTTTTCACTTGATGGAAGACCCTCTCTATGCAGATGTTTCTACCAACTCTGGGCTTGCATTCTACACTGTATAGCTCAGAGTTCTCAGCAGAAGAGCAGCTCTCTCCTAGTAGTTCCAGGAAAAAATTCAGAATGAATTCTCATTGGACCACTTTGGTTATGTGTCCATTTCTAAATCAATCATTTCTAAATCAATCATTGTGTCTAGAGGAACAGAATATGCTAATCAGTCAAGCCAAGTCACTTGCCTCTTCAGAGATGACAGAGTGTAGTTGGGAGTTGTTATTACTGTATCCTCAAAGTTTGAGGACACAGTGTTGGGCTGTTGATACCTCCCAGAGAAAACTGCAATGCTATCACCAAGAAAAAAGATGTGACTGGGTGGGGATTTTCATCTCTTTTTGTTTGTTTCAGAGTATTAAATCACACTTCTAAAATCTGTATCAGTTCCAGAGGATCTGCAATTTTAGAGCTTAAGGATGAAGAGGTGTGTGATTGTTGGCATCTCATAGCCTAGTGACTTCATCCACTCTAGAGAAGACACAGGACACCTACAGGACATCTTCTAGCCTCAAAGGAGTCATCTTTTGTCAGGCTCACTTCTGTTAGTCACTGCTGGGTTTCAAGACTAGGTCTTGATGTCAGGATCTTAAGGTCAAAGTTCTTGCCTCCAGCTTCTCCAGGCTTTAATGTTCTCGAGCCCTCCTCCATGAAATCCTTGCCTCTGTACATCTAGGAGGGTTGCCCTTGCTCTGCACCATTGCTATCTTCCTGATTTCCCACCTCATTTTTCTAGACAAATCTTTTCTTGGAACTCATCCCTTGGAACTTTTTCTATGGCCAGCCCTAAGCCTGTTACAAGTCACTGCACTTGCCAGGTGAATCTTCCTCAATTTCAGTGGTAGTACTCATGTTAGCTAATGCTTACGTCTCAGAGAAGTCATGGGATCACCCCATCATGAGTGCAAAGAACACATCCAAGGGAGTCTTAAAAGAGATACCCTACACAAAAATCTCTCTGAGGGATGCAATTCTTCAGCTTAAGAAGGCATCCTGTTGTTGTCTGCTGTCCTGCAGATAAAAGTCTATCTGGAGATAAACTGGTTATGTATCTCATAAATGCCTTGCACAGACAACATCCAGAAGGTCATCAGTTTCTCCATTCTCCCAACTTCATTTATTAAAATAGGTTTTCCTAACTCTTTCTGATTGTTCCTCCCACTCTCGCTCTTGTCACCTGTCTTTTGCTCTGGGGCTATGATCTAGGAACAAGTATGCTGTAGTTTTTGCTCTGAGTCAAAAATTTGGGGACAATGTATTCTCACTTTACTCGATATTTCCTTTTGCTTTGCTGCAGAAAGTCACTACAGTGGTCAGGTGAGTTCCTACGCGGTGATCTTTTGGCATAAGTGTTCCCATTCTAACCATTTATGATGGTTAACCTATCATCTTGCACAAGCAGAAATATACAGCATATTTCTCTAAAGAATCCATGAGAATATGGACTTTCTTAAGTTACTATTTTATCCTCAGTACTCTGGATATGTATCAACTCAATGACTATGAATTTGTCCTTTCCCCAAATGCTTGATTATGCATATATTAAAGAAGGCACTGTATCACTATTATCAGGTGGTACTTGGGATAGAAAGATTCAAAGCAAATGTAGTCAGGAGAATATCTCAGCCATAAGTAACTGAACTGCCTTTAACAATTAGGCATTTATTAGTGTAAGTCCAAATTTAGATCAGCTCAGGTTTGCTGAATCTGCCCTCGAAGGCCCAGATTTTTTCATAGTATAATTCTAAGACTTGTTCCCTTTGTAAACAGGGAAAGGAAGAGAGACGGAAAGATCATAGGATGACCATCAGTAAAACTAGGGTAAAGACAAACGAAAGCAAGAAGCTTCCCAGAATGGGGAAGACCCATCCCATAAGCCTCAACAATCCTCCTAAGTCTTGATGGCTACAACTGAGTTATAGGCTCCTTCTTCAATGACAGATGTAACCTTGAACCAATCAAACCCTCACCTGAAACTTAAAGTGGGATCAGCTTCTGCTGAAGCAAGGGGATTGTGTAATAGTAAAGCAGTATTTTCATTGCAGCGGTTAAGGTACAATCACCTGTGGAGTGCTTCTGATTCCAAAATTCTGTGATAGTGCCAGGACATTTGTAGGTTTTTTTATATTTTACTTTATTTTATTTATTTTTGCAGAGCTTTCACAAGAAGCTTCACCCCAAGCTCACTTTTATTTTTGTTTTTTCAGATAAGATCTTGCTAATATGCTAGTTTGCCCAGGCTGGTCTCAAACTCATGATTCTCCTGCTTCCACTTCCCAAAGTGTTAGGATTACAGGTCTGTACTACTGGGCCTGTGAACACTTACAGCTTTTTAAAAGATGCACAGAGGACCTCAACGATAAGTTTGCACTGCCCATCAGGGTTGTAAGCTAAGCATTATCATCCCAAAGGGGTATAAATAAGAATTCACTATAGTTCCTGCTGTGTAAAGTCTACAAGAAATGTCAATTAAGAGATTTTGAGCTGGGCGCAGTGGCACATATCTGTAATCCTCGCTACTTAGGAGGTTGAGACAGGATAATCTCAAGTGTGGAGCCAGCCTGGGCAACTCAGCAAGACTCTGTCACAAAGTACAATATGAAGGGCTGAAGATGTAGCTCAGTGGCAGAGCACTTGCCTAGCATGGCCCTGGGATTTTGATAGACCTGCCAGGAGAATTCAAAGGAAGAGCTCCTCAGCAGCAGAACATCCCTGGGACACAGTAGGAACTCCAAGGATGACTAAGACTGGAGCAGAGAACCAGAGGGAGCAACGCAGTCAGAAAGGCACAGCATGAGCTGGGGTGGAAAAAGATAGAACATTTGTCACATTCATGTGTCATCCTTGTCAGAAGACAGGATGACTTCTGGTTTGTTCCCATCCTAGTTCACGAGAAAGGGAAGTTGTCTATCTTGAACCAACAGCTAGAGAACCCGAGTTCTGTTTCCAGAACTTGGTGAATCAGTGCCATCTGATATTCCTGATACTTTGATGAAACTATTCACTAAGCTTCCTCTTTGGGCACACAGGGAATTTTAAGAGGTAACAATTGGGGCTTTCACATATTTATGTTTTTAAAATCAGACAGACTGGGTGGAAAAACCCTATGAGATCACCTTTGTGCTCTACCCAAGCTGTGCAAGGGATATACAATCACCTTCTTAGAGGAAGCATCTCAATTCCTCCTTGCAGCAAACAAAGATAAATCCAATCAAATCCAGCCAGCCTGCAAAAATGATTAGGAGGCAGGCTGGAAACAACCTGAGAGTATGGAGGAAGTCTGTAAGGTGGCTGGCAACAGGATTCCATTTAAAGATTCAATTAGTGAAAAATACAGAAGAAAGTTTCCTTTAGTGAGTGTGCTAACTATCAGGCAGAGGCTGGGTGGTGGACCCACAGCACAGTTGAGTCATCAGCATTGGTTTGCTCAGCTAGGCTGGCACAAATGTCACCCACTCACTTTGTCAGATGTACCCCATGTGTACAAACACGTGGACAAATATTGATTTTTTGAACTCTACCATTACTCATTGTTCTTGACAAACTTACTTTCCTTCATTGGTTTACCTTTGTTGGTGCCACTTCAGTTGCTTATAATTTGTTTTTTAATAAACTCTGAAGGGGTCTCCCTCATGCTAAAGGAGTTTCTCAAAGGTAAGTGTCTGCAACAGACATTTAGCATGTGGCTTGGGCTGCATTTCGGAAGAACAGTGCCTTCCCCAGGTTTCAAGAGCTCTGTCTACATTCAATATTTAGTAAAGAAGTGTAGGGGGCTACAGGCCCAGGTTCAAAGGTTCAAGTTCAAACCCAGTCTCAAGAGAAA
Organism: Ctenodactylus gundi; assembly: GCA_004027205.1. Lineage (NCBI taxonomy): Eukaryota > Metazoa > Chordata > Mammalia > Rodentia > Ctenodactylidae > Ctenodactylus > Ctenodactylus gundi. The sequence continues at coordinate 226,518 of PVKB01001970.1, forward strand.
AGCAAGGCACTGCAGGAAGTCCATTCATAGTTTGTTCAGGTACATTAGAGTACACAGAAAGCATAAGTTGCCTCCCAAAGTCACCTCTATAAATCCCCTCCATAAGTGATAAACTCAGAGTTTATACAGAAATAAAGACAAAAGTGGCATTCTGCCAAGCAATTACTTAACATAGGGTCATCTCAAGGCTAATATGGCAATGGCTTAGCCATGCTGCATCAGCATAACTGTATTTGCCACAGAAAGGCTCAAGGCTGTGGTGAGAGGACTAAAGGCTGCACCCTGCGAAGGCCCAGGAAAATCCCAGTGCCTAAGTTACTCCATATTCCCTATATCCTACCCTGTTGTGTCTTTTTGCCATACAATCCATGCATTCCCTGTCTTCTGCAAAGATCTCTAGGCAATCAGGAAGTAGCATTGTATCCATATTTTACAATACAACATAGGCACAGGAGCCTCCCATCAGAAGCCAATTCACTCATCACAGACAGCATGTGTCAACCACTAGGTGTGACCTGTTATAATGGATCAGACATCTAAGTGTGTTTAGCCTCGCTGTTGCAACCAAATCCAGTTTTTATGTGACACTGTCAGCTGTCACCATGGCAGCCCTGTGACATAACTGATGGGCAGCTTAGGACACACCCAGGAAGCAGACTGGATTACCACAGAAGTACATGTGAGTCCAGTTCACCAGCATGTTTGTCAGATCTTGAAGGGTAAAAGGACGAAGAGGTTGAAGGAACCAGTAAAGGTAGAGCTCAATGTCCTGGAAATGGCTACCAGGGCTGACAGTGGTATATGGCTTTGATTCCCAAACCCAGAATTTTTACACATTGTCACATCTTCTATGGACACTAGTTCCAACTACTTGCTACAAGCCAAGGCATCTGCGTCATTAATTTTCAAGTGAAGCTAAGGGCATGTGCTTTGACATATGATACACTGTTTTGTTTTGTTTTGTTTTGTTTTTTTGGGGGGGTGTGCCATGGTTTACAAGTCTTGTTATATGGCTGTCCCCATATGGGATGGTGCCTAACTAACAACTATAGAGACTTTTAAGCCAGGAGCCACAATGTTAAACCTCTATACACAGCCTACCTGTAAGCAGGCAATGACCAGAGGATAATTTTGTTGTTATGACCATTCATATAGCTTTGAGCTTTGACCAGATAGTACCTGTGTCAGGCTGGATAACCACTGCCATCCATACAGGCAATCGGCCTTTACCTGACCTATCCATATAACATCCACAAGATGGTGGTGGTGGTTTCTTCTCACTATCCAGTGAGAGCTTGGACTCCTGCAGTACAAAGATTGCCCTATTATCGCAACTTTAAGGTATTTTATTGGGGAGTCTGAAGCATGGCACTGTGGTTAAAGTGCTTGCCTAACAAGCACAAAGCCCTGAGTTCAATTCCATAGCACCACAAAAAGTCGTGTGTGGTCATGCCTATAATCCCAGCACTTGGGAGGTAGAGGCAGAACGATTGCTGTGAGCCCAAGGCCAGGCTGAGCTACAGAGCGAGACGCTGTCTCAGGAAAAAAAAAAAAGAAAAAAAAAGATATTTTATTGGACCTAGAACTTGCTGTAATTTTGCTGACAGGGAACAAGTATTTCAGGTACAGCAGAGTAAATAAACAGCAATGAAAATACGTACATTTCTTTCAAGTAGGCTCCAATATGAACTGCTATGTTCTTAACAGACCAATTCAAGGTACTCAATCACCTAAATTAATATGAAATCCTGATCTCTCTCTTTCTCCAGAAAAATCTCTTTTTTATGTATATAAATATTTTTTCTGGCTACCTTGATATTCCCACCTGAATGTACAATAGGCCTTTCAAACCCAATATAGCCAAAACACACATACTCCCTCCTCAGAGTCTGGATTTGCTTTTCCCTCTGCATGAAATGGTCATCTAAAATAATCACATGATTCACAATTCTTATTCTCTTCAAATCTCAGCTTCAAAGTGAATTTTTCAGTGAAGGTTTCCTGATAATTTGCTATAAAAATGAACACGATTCATCCCTTCTGTCATGGTTTGGATCTGGAGTGTCCCCCAAAATCTCATGTTCCTATGGATACTATGTAGGGTTAGGAGGTAGGGTCTGGCTGAAAGGGCTGGATGCTTGGGCTTGACCAACCTGGAGGTGCATGTGCTGGTTCTGTCCTTCCTCCCAGTTTCTCTCTCTACCACCATATTGTAAGGATCTCTGCCACTGGAGCTCTGGCTCTGGCCCTGCCCCTGCTCCAGTACTGCCATGTGCTTCCACCATTTTCCAGCCTCCCACCTGTGAATGGACTAAGACCTTCTGAAACTGTAAGCTAAAATAAATCTTTTCTCTTCACTGACCATGAAACTACTACAGATTCACTTTTTAAACTGTTGCTCTTTTCCCTAATTTAGGTGAAAGCTCTCTGAAAACAGAGCCATTCTTTCTTTTTTAAAATTATATTTGGGCATTTATTAGTGTCCTGATTTATTTCATGTATATTCACTGTAGAGTAAAATCCTCTCACACTGTACAGAATTTTAACTTAAAATTAGAAACAGTTTTTAATATTAAGAGTAAGCCCTTATGCAGAAGAGGAAGGAGTCAGTACTTGCTTGATAGTCAGTCAGGACTGAATTGGTTATGTCCTGTATGCAGACTCCCAGGTGAGAGGAGCATGCTTTTCTCTAGGTCAGAAGCTCTGATGAAAGGCTGTGTCTCCCCAGAGAAAGAGATGCCTTTTACTAATACAGCATCTAAGCCATGTGTCTCTGGTGTTAGATCTTCCAGAGAAGGGAAATCTTTTCCTCAGATTTAAAAAAGTGGCCTTAGGTAGAACTCAAATATGTTTAGGTAAATACCAAGAGGATCTTCCTAAGATTTTTCTCTTCCTGTTTTTGAACATATTAAATAAAATACTGCAGACACAGTGAAAAGTCTTCCGTAGAACCACTCTCTGATATGAATACATATTCAGCTTCCCCAAAGGCAACCACTATCTTGAATTTGTTACTTTTCATCTTCTTGCACTCTTCTAGTCTTCCTATGCATGTGGCACCATAAACAAATGAAGTATTTCTGCATGACCTTAAAATTTGTATCAATGGCCTTCCATTGTACACAGTACTCTGCAATTGCTCTCTTTCGTGAAAATTTTGAGATTTATCCATGCTGATACATGTACATATTTACCTTCATTCATTTCATAGTTACTTAATATTCCATTAAATGAATACATATTTCTCCTCCATTTTCCTGTTAATCATTCAAGTCATTTTAAGGTTTTTTTAAAAATCAAAAATGTGAGTTTTGTACAAATGTGTCTCTCAGAGTAAAACTGCTGGCTCCTGAAGGTGGCCACCTTAACTTTATTATGCCAACCTGTAAATCATGTGTGAGTATTAACATTTTCTGTGTTTTGTTTCCAGACTTTTAGATTTTCTCCCATCTGAAGTGCAATAGTTTTTGGTGGCATGTCCCTGGTTATGCATAAGTTTGAGTACTTTTCAGGTTTATTAGCCATTTGGGTTCTTTCTTTTGTAAAGTATTCATGCCCTCTTTTTTTTTTTAAATTTTTGCAACAAGGTCTCACTGTGTCCAGGCAAGTCCTGAACTTGCTATGGAACACAGGCTGACCTCAAACTAATGGCAATCCTCCTGCCTCAACCTCCCATGTGCTGGGATTACAGGTGTGCACCACCATTCCTGGCTTATGTGGAACTTAGGAATTGAAGCCAGAACCTTGAACTTTCTAGGCAAGCACTTTAACCATTAAGCTATTCCTCCAGCTCCTATGTCTTCTTCTTTCTTCTGCCTTCCATTGTTTAAGTTTTCTTAATGATACATAGGATTTTTAAAAATTATTACTACAATGGCTACAAATCTTTACTTATCTTCTCATGCCTGTGCCATAACTTTAACATTTCAATGACGTAGTTAATTGCATCCATCATTTAAATTTCATCATAATCACTATTTCAGTTCCTTAACTGAACAGAACAGACTGAGTAATTTATACCAAATAGAAGCTTATTAAGTTCATGGTTCTGGAAGCTGGGAGATGCAAGGTTAAGGGCCTGAATCTGGTAGAGCCTTTCTACTGGTGGGGACTTTCTGAAGAGTCTCAGCATAGAACATCACATGGTGAGAGTGGGGCATCCATAAGACAGCCATTTGCCTTTATGACAGACCCACATTTGAGACAATGACTCTCTTACTCATGAAAGCAGAACTCTCAAAACCCAGTCACCTTTTAAAGGTCACCTGGCTCCATTTATTAACACCTCATTATGAGGAGTAAATGTCCACATAAGTTTCTGTAGCAAAATTCAAACCACAGAAGTCATCCTTTCAAAGATGAATCAACATGAATAATTTTTAGGTGTATATACTAGAGGAAGGAGGAATCTAAGGAAATTCCTGCTAAATGACTCCTCTTGTTTCTGTAGAGTAAGATGGGAGAACAACTACTAAGAGACAGCTGTAGAGTCTGAGCTTTCTCCTTCAGTCAACAGGCATTACCTGAGTCTACACCAAATGCCTAGACATGGGAATCAGGTAGTGTAGGTGGAATAGTAGAATAAGAGAATCTCAGGGCTGAGGGTATAGCTCAGTAGTTAAAATGATTACCTACCATACATACAGACCTGGGTCTAAGTCCCCCAAACCACATAAAGATCAGCCAAGCACAGTGGCACATGTGTAACTCTAGCACTCAGGAGACTGAGGAAGAAAGATTACAGTAAGTTTGGAGCCAGCCTGGACTACCAAGTGAGACTCTGGACTCTGCCAAAAAAAAAAAAAGTTTTAATACATGGAAAATTGCTTGCCTAAAACTCATCAGCAGAGGACTAAAAAGGATTTGCTTGTGTAGCTCTAGAATACTGCAGTAGAAACTTAGAGGAGAGATGGGGATAGGATTAAATATTTAGGGACTGGATCTATCAGGGAAGATTATATGACAACTTTCTTGACTTCCTATAAACCTGAGAATCAGAGAGCCTCAGAAATGAAGAGAAATATAAACAATTTCAGGAAATTTTTAGAATATTTATCAAAATCAAATATAGGACTGGACAGTTAAAGCACTTGCCTAGCAAGCGCAAGGCCCTGGGTTCAATTCTCCAGCACCACATAAATCAGTCATGGTGATGCATGCCTGTAATCCCAGCACTCAGGAGCCTGATGCAGGAGGATTGCCACAAGTCTAAGGCTAGCCTGGGCTACAGAGTGAGATGCTGTCTCATTCTCTCTCTCTCTCTCTCTCTCTCTCTCTCTCTCTCTCTCTCTCTCATATATATATATATATATATATACATCTCATATATATATATCACTGGTAAGAATATTCCTCTGTACTTTCAAAAGAACTAGCTCTCAGTCCAGCTAGTTAGTCATGTTATAGAGAACCCACCAATGCCAGAAACATCTTGCCAGGGGTTGAAGGCACAAAGAATAGGATGCAATTACTGTTCTTTGGATATGATGCCAAGAGAAGCCTGGTTCTAAGCACCAATAATCCAGGAGGCTTTTGATGAATGTAAAATCCCAAAGGGAGCAGAAGGAAGTTCTACCTGTGAAAGCTGGCATGCTGTCATCATGCTCATCTAAAAAGAGTTTTTAAAGACAATCTTCCAGGCAGGGAAATGGAGAAGGGCACAGAGGAGCAGGCACTAGAGGCAAAGTGAGGCATGAGAGAGCAGGGGAGATCAGTATACGGAGTGCACAACCTCTTTCTCTGATGGCCTTATGTGTGAGGGACTAACAAGCTGAGATTTTTTAATATGTACGTGCATTTTTAACACGTAGGTGCTTCCAATCAATCAATTCAATCTGAAAGCCAGAAAGAGAAGAGCCTCAGGGAAGGAGTCCCATTCTTAGCAACCGAAGTGAGAAATGCTGGGGCTTAATGTGCAGCACTAGAGAGGCAGGAGACACAGCCAAAAGTTTTTAAAGAGGGAAATGGTTCAGCTTAAACTAGGGGAAAAAAAGAAAGAAAAAGAAAGAACACCAATGTTAGTGGAATATAAAAAAAGCCAAAGTAAGGTAAATTTTTAAAGGAAAAATATCTTGTCTATCATTACCTGCAAAAGAGGATGTTCTTGACTATTCTCAAGTGAAAATATCACTTATTCCCTCACCCCCTTTTTATAATATTCTAATGGCTTTTGATATACTAAAGTAAATAATTAGCAACTGAGCCAAAAAAATTTTGGGAAGTATTCCACAAAAATCAAATGCTTAATCTTCACACCTGAAATGCAAATGCATAAGCAAGTTCTCCCACAGCATAAATATATACCAAAAATTAGTCTGAAACAAACATGATTATCATTTACAGGAAGGGCTGAGCCATCTCTTCACTAGGTTTAACCCAAGGAAATCAAGATGAGAAAATGAAAATAAGATTAGAAACTGTTTGACAGTTTCTAACGTGGACAGCTTTTGCAATAGAAGAAGCAGTATCAGAGATCCGAATAAAAAAAGTGATATGAAAAAAGTATGCCTTCTTCCCAACTACTGTGGACGCTGTGGTATACTACTCAGAACCTGAGAGACCCATTCCTCTAGTAGTAAGAGTGCTGGAAGGTGACAATTTTTTTTAAGACAGAATTTCACTCTGCAGCCTAGGCTGGTCCTGATTTCATGGCAATACTCCTGTCTCAGCCTCCTGAGCTCCTGAGTGTTGGGATTACAGGCGTGCACCACCACACCCAGCTTATGTGTTGCTGGGAAATCGAACTCGGGTACTTAGCGTTTGACGTAGCTAAGCGCTTTAACTACTGAGCCATTCCTCCAGCCTGACAGCTCTTGACAGTACTGCACTTAGCCCCCTTTACAGGGACAGCTGATCAAATGATAGATTGATTAGGGAGGAGTGATTATAAAGACCTGGCCTTGTATACCTGAGGCATGGTGGTGTCTCTGAAGGACCAAAGCTCCTTCTACGGAATTGACTAAGGCCTCTACTGCATCTGTGTAGCCGCTCACCCCCTCATCAGCCCTCATAAATGATGTTCCCAAGGGCACCCTCCAGTAAATCTCTTGTACAGAATCCCTGTGTACTTTTCCCAGGAAGGAAAACCTAAAAAAAACAAACAAACAAGCAAACAAACAAAAACCCTACCAGGACGATTAAGAGACTTTCCTGAACAGTAATTACATAGGATGAGAGTGTCAGTATAAAAGTAACTATTAAATGTACTGGCTCTTCAATAAAATAAGATGTATTTCCTTTTCATGTTCTAAAGCTAGTAACACAGACAGGTAAGCAGCACATAAGTGGTTTAGAAAGCTCAGGACATACAAAGAACTCACAAAAATATTACTGTTTCAGCAGTTAGAGTATTTGCCTAGTACAGACCTGGGCCCTGGGTTCAATTCCCCAGCACCACATAAGCTGGACGGAGGCACACATCAGTAATCCCAGAACATAGAAGGCTGAAGCAGGAGGATTGCCATGAGTTCAAGGTCAGCCTGGGATACATAGCGAGTTCAGAACCAACCAACCTGGAGTAGAGTGAGAGCCTATCTCAAAAAAAGAAAAGAGCTTTTCGCAAAGGGTTTGCCACCAGAAAGCAGGTGCCGTGAAAACCACTGCGAAGTCAAAGCCAAAATGGGAAAGGAAAAGACTCCCATTAACATTGTCATCACTGGACACGTAGATTCTGGCAAGCCCACCACTACTGGCCATCTGATTTACAAATGTGGTGGAATTGATGAAAGAACTATTGGAATATTGAAAAATATGAGAAGGAGGCTGCTGAGATGGGAAAGGGCTCCTTCAAGTATGCCTGGGTCTTGGGTAAACTGAAAGCTGAGCATGACTGTGGTTTCACCATTGACATCTCCCTGTTGAAATTTGAGACCAGCATGTATTATGTGACTATCATTGATGCCCCAGGACACAGAGACTTTATCAAAAACATGACTATAGGCACTTCTCAGGCCGACAGTGCTGTCCCCATTGTTGCTGCTGGTGTCAGTGAATTCGAAGCTGGTATCTCCAAGAATGGGCACACCATGAGCATGCTCTTCTGGCTTATACACTGGGTGTGAAACAACTAATTGATGTGAATAAAATACATTCCACTGAGCCACCCTAGAAGAGATACAAGGAAACTGTCAAGGAAGTCAGCACCTATATTAATAAAACTGGCTACAACCCTGACACATAGCATTTGTGCCAATTTCTGGCTGGAAAGGTGACAATATGCCGGAGCCAAAAGCAAATATGCCTTGGTTCAATGTATGGAAAGTTACCCATAATGATGGTGATGCCAGTGAAACTACACTGCTTGAAGCCTTGGATCACATCCTTTCACCAACTGGCCCACCTGACAAACCTATGTAACTGCCTCTCCAGGATGTCTACAAGATTGGTGGTATTGGTACTGTCCCTGTGGGCCGACTTGAAATTGGTGTTCTTAAGCACGGCATGATGGTAACCTTTGCTCCAGTCAGTATCACCACTGAAGTCAAGTCTGTTGAAATGCATCATGAAGCTTTGAATGAAGCTCTTCCTGGGACAATGTGGGCTTCAACATCAAGAACATGTCTGTCAAAGATGTACGTTGTGACACTGTTGCTGGTGACAGCAAAAATGACCCACCAATGGAAGCAGCTGGTTTCACTGCTCAGGTGATTATCCTGAACCACCCAGGCCAAATCAGTTCTGGCTATGCCCCTATGCTGGATTGTTATACAGTTCACACTGCTTGCAAGTCTGCTGAGCTGAAGGAAAAGATTGATCGTCAGTCAGGTAAGAAGCTGGAAGATGGCCCCAAATTCTTGAAATCTGGTGACATTACAGTCATTGATACGGTTCCAGGTAAGCCCATGTGCATTGAGAGATGCTTTGACTATCCTCCTCTGGGTCATTTTGCTGTTCGTGATATGAGACAGACAGCTGCTGTGGATGTTATCAAAGCCACGGACAAGAAGGCTGCTGGAGCTGGCAAGGTCACCAAGTCTGCCCAGAAAGTTCAGAAGGCTAAATGAATATTACCCCTAACACCTGCCACCCGACTCTTAATCAGTGGTGGAAGAAAGGTCTCAGAACCATTTGTCACAATTGGCCATTTAAGTTTAAGAGTAAAAGACTGGTTAATGATAACGACGTATAATAAAACCTTCAGAGGGAAAAGAGAATGTTTTGTGGACTATTTGTTTTTGTGTGTGTGCATGGCAGGTTTAAGTTATTAGTTTTTATAATCAACCTTTTTTAATGAAAACAACTTGACCAAAAATCTGTCTCAGAATTTTGAGACCATTTAAAACAAAGTTTAACGAGAAATATGTGTCTTCTTTTGGTCAACGCTGGAAATTCTAGAAATCTTTAGGTGAGAGACAGCATTGAAGATCTGAAACCTGCTGAATTTTGCATTAAGCGTTTTACATCACTGTTAGTGAAGAAACATTAGCTTTGTGTAACTTGATTTACTTCAAGTCTGATACTGTAATTTAATGACATTAAATCTAAAATTATGTAGCTCAAAAAAAAGGAAGAGAAAAAGAATTACAGCAAGGACAGATAATCAGGTATATATTTAAAACTGAGAGTTGAGTACAAATAAACAGCTGACCTGCAGTTCTTTGTTTGGGTAATTAAGTTTCTGATTAATAAGCCTTTGTTTTTGTTTTGGTTGGTTGGTTCTGGGAATCAACCTCGGCCCTTTTGCTTTTGCAGGCTGGTTTATTTTTAAATTTCTATTTATTTATGTATGGTACTGAGGATCAAATCCAGAGCTTCACACTGAGCTACATCTCTGGCCCATTTTTATTTTATTTTATTGATACAGAGTCTCACTAACTCACCAAATTGACCAGTCTAGGCTCAAACTTGCAATCTCCCTGCTTCAGCATCTCAGAGTGTTGAGATTATGAACTTGCACTACGTGCTCCCAGTCTATTTTTATTTTTGATGTTGAGAATGGGTCTTGATAAGTTGTCCAGGCTGAGCTCAAACTTGCAATTCTCCTGTCTCAGCTTCCAAGAGTGCTGGTATCACAGGCCTCTGCCACTGGGCCCAACTATAAACTATAGTTTTTGTTTGTCTTCCCTATCCATTCTTCCTCCAAGCTGCTCGGCCATGTTTCTTCAGTACAGCTTATTGGGCGCAGGGGTGGGAGAGGTAAGATCTGATTTTAAAAGATACCTAGATCCTGACTGCCACCTAATGGAATCTTCAAGTATTAAGCCTTCATTATGTAGTTTTTTATCTGATTTTCCAACCACTGACATATCAATAAAGAAGCTAAATGTGATCAGATCAAACTATGGGCTATTCATCTTCTAAGGGCAAAACTCTGGGGTTCATTCTGGTTTCTGAAAAAAGTCAAGAGCTGCGTATGGTGGTGCATACTTGGAATCCAGGGGGACTACAGTTTTGAGCCCAGCCAGGACAACGTAAGTGACTTAGTGACTGTCACAAAATAAAAAGTGAGAAAAGGGCAAGGATGTACCTGGGTTCAATCCTCAGTACTGATGAAAAGTCAAGTCAATGATCTCCTTGCAGAAATACATATCTTCCAAGATCCACGTTTATTTGGTTCAAAGAGCCTTTAAAAAAGATTATCTTACTATCCTTTGTGCAATAAAACTGATGTGAAATATTTTACTCTTTTACTTCTTTTTCTAAGATAAATAAGGGGTAGGCATTAGGAAAGCTGGGTGGGAAATACCCAGGTAAATACAGTACTTTTAAGGACTGTGATGCAGGCAAACCCAACTAATTCTAGGTTTAAAAGACTACTGTAAATTGCTGCTGGAGCTGTGATATGGGAAAGTCAGAGGGCCAAAACCAACAACAACAACAACAACAACAACAACAACAACAACAAAAGTTCCTATCACTGTCAGAGGCCCAGCAGACTCTCTTCTGAACACAGAGAAACCAAGGTAATTCTTCTATACATTGATCATACTTTTCTTCCTGGACTACAAAGAGCTCCTGGTGACTGCTTCTTTGGCCGCTATTGCCCTCATCTTTCCTGCTATATCTTGACCTACCTAGCCTTCTACTGTGTTTTGTTTCTGAAATCCACACGTGCATCTGCAGTATTCTACACTACTTCTGAATTTGCTAAGCTATTGGCAACTCCAAGAGTTCCCTTCAACTTTCTGAGCTCTTTTCCACCATTCCCAAAATACCCACATACACCCATTACCCGAAAACCATTCTAAAGGCTGCTCCAGCCAGCTCATGAATACTTTTCCCAATCATTTTGAAAAATGTCAAATATACAGAAAAATTGAAAGACTAATATGATGAACATGTATATATGTGATTATATTATATATATATATACACATTCTTACAGACATACACAGACACACACACACACACACACACACACACACATATAATTTCTGTAGTATCTATATATTTTTTGACCAAACCACTTGAAGGCAAACTACAGTATCCCCAAGTATCCCCAAGTACTTGGGCAAAGGACAGTCTTCTGAGTTACCATAAAGTAAGTTTTGCACCTACTAAAATTAACAATAATTCACTGATCCCACATTCAAATTTCCCAGTGTTCCCTCCCAAAATCTTTTATGGTCTTATTCTTCCAAACCAGGATCCAATCAAGATTTACCCAGTAAATTCTGATTGTGTTTGCTTTTGAGGGACAAGGAGTACTAGGGATTGAGCACAGAGCCCACAGTGACACTGAGCTACATCACTTATCTATTTTTGATTTTTGATTTTGAGACAGGGTCTTGCCAAGTTGTCCCAGTTTTTGTGGTGCTGGAGAATCGAACACAGGGCCTTGCACTTGTACCACTGTGCCACTCCTCCAGGCTCTAGTCAATAGTTTCTTAATGTTACGTGCTTGTGCTTGAATATTTAACTCAACCTCATTAGTTCTGGGATATTACTTTCTAGAAATGTGTTTCAGGCTCAACTTTGTATTTCCTGGGCCTAATCCAAAAGTAGCCATTTTTCTAAGAAGTATCATTTCATTTTAGTGGACAATGGCATTTATATATTAAAATATGAGCACTCTTTATTCTAATTTATTCTGAATTCTAATGCTAATTGGTTTAGTTCGGTCATTTTCTTAAGGTGGTATGGACTGAACCCAGAGCCTTTCTCCTACTAGACAGGCAATCTATCACTGAGTTACATCCCTAATCCAGCCATAATTTCTTCTATATTTATTTCCTCATAGTTTCCACTAATATAAATACCATTATTCTTTACTTATACTATATATAAGACTTTGAAAATTACATTACCAATAGTACTGGTAGCAACAAATACATGATTTTTGAGACTTTATGCTTGAGTTCTTTTTGTCCTCAGAATACACATCACAAGAACTGTATAGCTCATAGGTTGAGCATCCTTAGTCTAAAAATCCAAAATCTGAAATGCTCCAAAGCCTGAATTTTTTGAGTGCCAACATATCACAAGCAGAAAACTCCACATCTGACCTCATTTGATAGATGACAAGTAAAAAGCAGGTGCATTAAATATATAAAATTACTTTCGAGATACGTGTATAGATGTGAAATATAACTGAATTTCATGTTTAAACTTGAATCCCATCCCCACAATATCTATTATGTATATGTAAACAGTCCAAATTTAAAATAATTAGAAATTTAAAACCTAACTGATTCTAAGCACTTCACAAAAAGGATAACGTATACTATTAAACACCAATTCTGAATAGGTCTAAAGAATTTAGAATGACTGCCATTTCTCTTGAAAAGCTTTATCATCTTTTTCAAAATGCTAAAACTCTTGTTTTATGCCTTTAGTGGCATGTTTCCTATTCTTTAATGGTGTATATATAGTTTTCTGTTTCCTAGTTATACACGTAAAGCAGAATAGCTGAAAATATACATTATTAAAGACAAGCAAGGGAATACAGATTTAAGAATTCATGAATATCTGAGTGCCTGAAATGACCAACATCCATTTAAGGTTGTTTTTATCATCAATTTTAAATGGATGATACCTCCTTCAGAATCACCCCAGGATATATTTTCAATGTCCCAAAGCACTTAAAGGCAAAAAGTAGCTTACTTACCCTGCAGCAAATCTCCATGTAAACATTCAAAATTCTTATGACAAAAAAGCCAGAGAGCACAAGTAATTACTATGACTTCATATACATCTACAATTCTTCGCTTTAGGCATTTATAGAGATATGGGAAATGAGGCTAAATCTAGGACTGCCTTTAGTCAGGAAATGAGACAATAAAAGCTAAGGAATGTAGTCTCCCTTTTGACAAACACACACTATTTTTAGCATACTTTTGCTCTGCAGTGGACTGCCTCATTTCCAGAGATACAGCTATACTTTAATTTTATTCAGTAGTTCTTTAATTTTTCAAATAAAAAAGCTGTAATTCTGAGGACAATTTGGAGCCTTTGTATTTTATTTACTTACTTGGTTTGATAAAATACCAAGTTTGAAGAGCTAAGTGTTTTAGATACTACTCTTTGTTTTTATAGTGCTTGAGATCAAACCCAGGGTCTTATATATGAAAAGATAGTTCTTTTTGAAGAGTAAGTATGACTGTTTGAATATACATGTTTTTAAAGAAAAATCAAACATCAAATATAGATTTTGACACTTCAACGGAGGCAGTAAGTCAGGAAGACTACCTGAAGTTGCGCTCTTAAGTCAAGCTCATAACTTGCTTCAGTTTTGTTTTCAATGTCACAAGAAATCATTATGAAATGAAATAAATGGTGCTTAGAATGGTGTCTGGTACAAATGTTATGGCCTCTTTGAATTAAAATTCAATATAATTTCTTTATAAATCTGTTATTTAGATGGAGAAATTAAAAACAATTCTGCTGGATTCAGTGGCACAGGCAGGAAGATCAAGAGTTTGAGCCCAACCTGGGCAACCAAGTGACTTACCAAGATCCTGTCTCAAACGCAAAATGGGCTAAGGATGTAGCTCAGTGTTGAAGGCCCTGAGTCGCATCTTCAGTACCATAAAAAGAGAGAGAAAAGAAAAGAAACAACTTGAAAACAAAACTGTCACGATGGTACAGAAATCTACACTAAAAATGACATACTTTACTGTTTTCTGACTTTGGAGGTTCAGGAAGAGCTCTCAATTGGGTGGTTTTTACACTTGCAAAGCTTCTCCTGACAGCAATTGTTAAAATACACAATTACAATAAGAATGTTGAAAACTACATTTTATATTAAGCAAATCTGTAGTCAAGGAAAGGTCTTTCTTCTCTGGCTTGTATTTTCCAAATTGTAGTTACACACTGCTGCCCTCTGCAGACTTTTTATTTGTTTGCAAGTTGCCTTCCATCCCAGTGACACCTGCAAGCCTGACCTAGTTCCTCATCTACACAGGTGATCTGACTAACTCTATGGACTATGTATGCGTATGTACAGAATAAAAAGGAGGGCTCCACCAACAGAAACTATGAAACTAAAATAAGATGTTGGCACAGTTCAAAAAAGCCCATTCTAGGGACTGGCGGTGTAGCTCAGAGATTAGGAACACTTGCATGGTGAGGGTCAGGGTTTGATTGCCCTCCATCACATGGACTGGGCGTGGTGACACACAACACAGTTGTAGAAAATACATGTATAAAAAGAAAATAGAAGGCCTGTACCACTGAGCCCGAGTCAGTATTTTTTTTTTTTTAAAGCCTATTTTAAGAGGAGGGCCTTCCTAGGAGTCCACAAACAAAATCCCCTAAGGAAAGTGCCATCCTGGCATCCCTACAGCCCTGGTTCTTCAAGTCTTTTATCTTTTTAAACATGAAATACAATTTTATACGGTAGAGAAGGAGAAAGAGAAAGCGGAGGTGCAGCAAGAAGAAAAAGGGTAAACAGTCAAGGATGTTGAAACATCTGGCATGCCTTTCTAACTTCAGACAATTTAGTATTTAGTGCATCCTCAAAGAACTTGGATAAACTGTACCACTGCATACATAACAATGGGATTTTCTTTTTTAACCTAAGTGTAAGTATTCAGACTACTTTGCTTATTTTTCAAGTCCACTAACTCCGTATTAGGCGAGATTTACTAATTAATTAAACTCCAATAACTTCTACCACAACTTAATTAGCTTCCTCTTGCTACTCAGCCTTTCATTATATTAAACATAAGTTCTCTACTAAGAGCGGACATCGGTATCACTTGGAGGGCTTGGTGAAAAGACTACTAAGCCCAACTCCAGGCTTTCTAGATTCAGAAGTCCAGGAAGCGGCTTAAGAATCTGCATTGGAACTAAATTCCCAGAGGATGGTGATGCTGAAAACTAACCACTAGAGACTGCATTGAATCCTGTTCTTTTCACAACCGCACACGAAATTACTCCCCACACAACCTCATGGTAGGCGGCCGTAGACGAACCTCTCCAAAACAATCTCCCTTACAGGGTCTCGGCCCCAAGCCGGAAGTGAGGTAAAACGAAGATACGCGTGGCGCCAGGCGCATCCAATATACGCCATTTCCTTCCTAGTCAGTTCCGTCTATTCCGCCTCTCTAAAGCAGGAGGTCTAGAGCGCCCGAAATCTCGTGAGTCGAGCGGCATCTCGCGATGGTTTGTATATCCCGCGAGACTTCACTCGCCTTGTCTTTTCCTCTTTCCGTCGCTAGGCTTTCCTCCCCTCCCCCTCACCGCCGACGGACGGACTTCTTTTCAGACGGAGCGTGGCCTTATTGTCGCGGAGATATTTCGTACTGTCGCTGCCTCTGTCGCCGCCGTCGTTCCTGGGCTCTTTTGTCCCGACCCCTTCCCGCCGCCCCACCCCTAACCCTACGAAGGTAACAACGAATCGCATAAGGGAGAGAGTCGGGCCTTGCTGGGCCTCGGTTGCTCTCCATTGGAAGCGGGGGTCTGGGGTTATGGAGTCAGCCTCGCGGGAGAGATCCGGGCGCGGGCAGTCGGGGTAGGAGGCTCAGTTCCACACCCAGCCACTCGGTCCCGGACGGACCACTGCCTGGCTGGGCCTCCTTTCCTTGCTGGCTCTCTTGGCCAGCCTGCTGATCCCGTCGGGTGGGGCTGGGACTCCCGCCGGGAGCCTGTGTTCGGGTGGGGGGCTCCGGCTGTTGCCTTGGGAAGGGGATCGTTGATCTTCCTGGTCTGAAATAGTCGACCAAGTTGTGGGCTCTGAGGTGTGGTGTGGCTCCGAGTAGAGAGCTTGCTTTAACCCTTGGAACCTTTCCAGATTTGAAGATCTGTGAACGGGAATTTTAAGATCGATCCTAGGAAGCCCCGTATGTTTGCTTATCAAGAAAAGATTCATTCGTAGCTCATTTTTTCAGGAAAAGAAGTGAGCTGGATTGGGCAAAAGCACGTTTCTTAGAATGCCTGCATGCGAGAGTGTTTTGTGATTTTGCTTAAGAAAAAGCTTATTTAAGCGACTCAGTGGACGACTTTTATTCTGGAAAAGAACTACATATGTTCATTTGAAGAATTTACTTAAAAATAGTGTTGAGTAGTTAACTAAAAACCATTTTTAATTGTTACGCTCTGGAAGCATTCTTTTCTGCCGAAAACAAAAATTTTCCCCGGAGTTTGCTTTCCTAACTAAACCTGTTTCCCAGACTGCTGTCTCACTAAAGAGTTAAAAGAAAAATAAAAATTTTTTCCCTTACTTGGTTTATTTTCCATGTTTTTATATAGATTTTGTCACATGGTTTGGGATGTTGAGAATTTATTGCCCTGAGGTTTGTGATTTAGCTGTCCTGAATAAAATAATAAGTTAAGCTGCAGTATTAGTAAATTAGGGTCAAAACTGGTTAATTCAGGAAGGCTAAGGTAATACTTTTTATGGTTTGATATTCCTCTTAGTTCTCATGGTTTATCCTTAATATTTTCCCCAGATGTCAGAGGATTTAGCAAAGCAGCTGGCAAGTTACAAAGCTCAACTCCAGCAAGTAGAAGCTGCATTATCTGGAAATGGAGAAAATGAAGATTTGCTAAAATTGAGGAAAGATTTACAAGTAAGTATGAGTGTACAGTTGTATTTAACATTACTTGAAAAGAATATATCTTGTGTTTTTCAAATGACCCATTGTTCAGAGTCCATAGATACTCCATGCCATGTAAGATACTCCCTGTCTTTATGCGTATAGGTGCATATAGGCATTGAGATTTGTAGAGAAATAGAAATTGCTTTTCCATTTTGTGTTACATTAAAATTAGTAAAACATTGTAGTTATGTAAACCCTGTGTGCTCATACAGGATTTAAAAAGAGTAGATTTTGCAAGTTTGAATCTTTCAAGAGAAGGAATTTTACAATGGAATGTGCTTTTAGTTTTCAAGAGTTGACAAAGGAAGTTAAGTTCAAAAAGGTAACCAAGATTAAAGGGGAAAATTAACCTAATTAAGAGTCTTGTTAATGAAAAAAGATTCTTTAGAAGTGAAATGTGTGGCTTCCCCCCCCCCCCAAAAAAAAAAAGCCAGTTAGTGGATTACATTTTCTATTAAAAACACATAAGACTATCTATAGAGATACATGTTTTCTGTATTAATGTTAATTGGTTGTAGTTAAGACTTACTTTACAGTGTAGTTGATCCTTGCTGAAGTAGCTGATGCAAAAATAAGATCTTAATTGTCATAGAAGAGTTGAGTAAGTATGAAATTTTAAAACCTGCACTGGGATTTCAAGACCAATGTAAAGCCATGATATTTTTTGCTGTTTCTTAGGTTATCACGTTAAGACTTAACACCTCATATAATTAGTAAACAATACATATGACTTTTCATATGGAAAACTTCCTTAAAATTCTAAACCTGATCTTCAAGTTCCTAGGATTTTTTGATTAGACGATTTCTCAATATTTACTCTGTATCCTGTCTGAATAATCTTTCCCTTATAGCATCCTATTGCCCATTAAAACTATTATGTGTTAGGGGTACATACTGTATGTTGGAAATATTACTCCTGCAAACAAATGAAGCTTGTCTAAAATGGGGTCCACATTTTAACTTCTGAATGAGCTTCTCTCAGCATAATTAAAATGAATATTTTCAAATTCTAATTGTAGATTAAAGATGGTATATTTAAAAGCCAGAGAGGCTCTGAGATTCTCAATTTAAAACAGGAGTCTTCAGTATGTAGAAGCCAGGTGTATGGATTTCAGGCTGTGAGTTTATAAGAAGCCATTTCAAGGACAGTTTGTCCAACTCCCAATCTTTTCTGTAAAAAATTATTCAGTGGTTTACGTTCTCCACGTTCATGTGATTGCTCAGTGTTCTGTGAATATGTATTAAAGGTGAGGTGACAGGGCAAACTACCTTTTTCAAATAACTAGTTTTCTTGCTTCAGAAGGATGACCCACCTATCTTTACCAGCTTAAAAACAACCCTTTTTCTTTGAAGAAAACGTTGTGTGCCAGTGTTTTGTGCTGTACATTGCTTCCTGGGCAGTTGGAAGAGGAGGGAGGTATATGTGGAACTGGTGGAGGGAAAGTTGGAAGTGGACTTATTACCAGATTTTAAAGTATTTCTAGAATAAATGATCTTTAGAGTCTGGAAACGAATGTGTTAATACATCCTACAATGGAAAGTACTGCGGAGAGAAACCATTGTGGTAGACCAGTGTAGTAGCACTTAAAGGTTTACAAGGATTCCTTTAATGAACTAGCAGTCATTTGTGTGTAAAATAACTTAACCATGTAGACCAGCACTGTCCAATAGAATGTTCTGTAACGATGAAAATGTTACTTATCTATCATCCCACACCATAGTCACTAGCTACATGTGCCTGTTATTTGAAGTATAGCTTGGGTGAGTGAGGAGCTGATTTTTTAATCTTATTCGGTAGTTGGTTACATGTCTCAGTATGCTGTGTGGTGCAGCCTTAGAAGCTCAAGTACTAATACTACAGATGGTGATAGTACAGAATATCTGAATGACCAGTATTGATCAATTTCTTTATTATTCCATCATGAGGAAAAATAACTTGATTTTGGTTAGCAGATCCAGGTGTTTTAAACACAGCTACTCAAAAAAGATGAAAATCATCTTCTAAAATTACATGGTGTTTTGAAAAGTATTTGAATACATGCTTTTATCTAGTAATTGTCTATTGAGACTACAGTTAAAAACCTGTTTTGTTAACTGTTCCCCACCCCATCCCTTTTTTTCCTTTGCTTTCTGGGATGTATCTTGTGCCATTAATATTTAATCCTACCTGTTACATTTGGTGAAAAGGCGGCTCAGACTGTTTTAGGTTTGTAGCTTCCCCATTTTCATACTTTTGAGCTGTCGTGGTTTCTGGTTTCTTGTGTCCTTCATGGAATTGTGTCCTTACCCTGGTTATTAATTTGTATGCCCTTTGCTTTATTACAAAATGTTCTGAGTTTTTTCCAGTGGCTTCTATTTTTCTAGTAAGGTTTCTTGTGTTTATCTCTTTTATGTACTGTCTTTCATGAAGAAGTTACTCAACAGGCAGCAAATTCATCTACTGAAGTACCAACTGCCTTTCTTTTTTTCACTAAAAGAAGCAGTAGGTGTACTAAAAATTCAGGTTACAAGCTGATTAGCTCCCTAGACAGTTTATGTTAATCAAAAGAAATAGTCAATATATTAGGTTGTTTTGCTGAGTAAACTGGTTCTAGAGGAGGCAGGGGTCAAGTCACTTGTCTCATATATTACAGTGGCTCTCTGCATCCCCGAAACGCCTTCCTCCAGTAAGCAGAGTGCTTGAGTGCACCCCCTTTGACCTGCTGATATGTAGATCACAACACCTGATGCTTCCTGGAATTGCCGATTACTGTAACTGCTGCCCATCTGTCAATGAAGGAGCAGTTTCAGAACTCAGACTTGGGGGAGGAAAAGTAATTAATGGTATGTACCTTTAAGAACCCCCTCATACATAAAATAGTTTTTTCTAATATTTTGGTCCATATGCACATGTGAAGAAAAAAAATACAAGGTTCTTCATAGCTGGGAGGGTTTTGTAAACCATGGCAGAGAGTTGCAGGAAATTAGGGATAAAGGATCTGGATTTTGAATTTTTTTTTTTTTTTTTTATAAAAAGGGTCATTTCAACACAGAACTCTGAAAATTCTTTATAACATGCACAGCTTTTCAGGACCCTTTTCTCTGATGAACATATATTCCCTTATGAGGAAGTAAGAAAAATGTTTTGAAGAAAACTCAAAATCTGAGACCAACAAATGCAGAATTCATGTTTGTGCTTTAATAGTTAAATGATCCTTGGAAGAAGGTGAAAGTATTTAATGATAGAGATTTTATGGGCTCTTGAGTCAGGCTGATGAGATTACGT
Source organism: Ctenodactylus gundi (assembly GCA_004027205.1). Classification (NCBI taxonomy): domain Eukaryota; kingdom Metazoa; phylum Chordata; class Mammalia; order Rodentia; family Ctenodactylidae; genus Ctenodactylus; species Ctenodactylus gundi. The sequence continues at coordinate 246,762 of PVKB01001970.1, forward strand.
TCCCACTTTAGAAAAAAATGGTTAACTACAAACTGAGTTATTTATTCTCTGTGTACTATGTTATTTGAAGCTTCTTTGCTTTTTTGGCAGAGTACCATCTGATTGACAAGTATGTGAGGGCTGAGGGTCTAGCTCAGTAGCAGAGTGCTTGCCTAGCACACACAGGTGCAATTTCATCTTCTGTTCCACAAAAACAAGTAAGGACAGGTAGATGAATGTCCTACCTCTGAGGCTATGCCCCCCAAAAAGAATAGCTACTTAGCAACTAATAAAATGTAGAAATATTCTGCTGAATTTTTTGAATTTTTAAGCTTAAAATCTGACTCCTCTCATTTTTTAATTCATAAGACATACCTTTCTCCAACGTATGAGTGTATATTATATACATATATATATAACATAGTATATACACATTTATTTGTTTATCGTAAGGCCCAAATTCTGGTTTTTCAAAAGTAGCCAGGGAGATTTACACTTTTAGAGAGGTAATATTTAGCTTTTTTGGCTACTGAATTGGAACTGCTGTTGTGAAACCTCAGGGGGAGCCAAAAGAAATCAGGTATTTTCTTTTGTCCATTTTTCTCCACATAAACAAAATGTTTATTTGATCTTTTAAATACAAAAATGTGGGGGAACAGTTGTGCAAGTTCTTAGATAAGATTAAATAGTGTAGTTTTTTATTAGAGTAAACATACAGCATATAGGTAGAATCTTAACAATTTGTACTGCCTCACAAGTTTTTTTAACCATTTCTAACACACCTGTGAATAAGACCAATAATGTAGGCCTGAATTAGAAAGTATTTGTCATACCTAGAGGCGTTACCTGCCTATGAGTGTTAATTTTTATTTTTTTAAATGAAGCTGTGCTGATGTGCTTAATTTTAAGTTGTAGAATATTCTAAATCTAACTTGATAATTTGCTTAGTCCAGGTAAGGTTTATAGTAAATAAGTAGAAAGACAACTGGTTTTTATGTGGCTACAGTGTTGTAGTAGAAATATATGTAGATAGGAGCCTCTTTATTAAAAAGCCTACAAGTCGTTGGGGATTTGTGAAGCATGGTGTTGCTTAGGTTCATACTACTGCTAAGTAATGCCCTATACAACTCTACAGTTGCATGAAATATACATAGCATTGTGAGAGTAACTCAGCCCTTCATACTTTCTCATCTTCAGAGAGATCTATTCAGATAAAATAGACACTTAGAGGTAATGCATGGTGTAAGCCTAAGTCTGCTTTATTTCCATTAGTATTTCTGGTTAAGTTGAAGGCATCTGTAGAGGCTTAAATTACAGCTTCATAACTTACTAGGATTAAAATACTGTTATCTCAGCTTCTATGCAGGGATAATCATGGTACGCTCGTAACAGGGTTGTAAACACAGAAATAGAGTACTTATAGGTACTGTGTGGTGTGAAAGATGCCATCATAAACAACTGAAAGTAGTTGACAGTGTGAATTGTAAAAATATTATTGTGGTTTTTATTCTTTTTTAGGAAGTTATAGAACTAACCAAAGACCTTCTGTCGACTCAACCTTCAGAAACTCTTACAAGTTCAGACAGTTTTGCTTCAGCTCAGCCTACTCACTCATGGAAAGTTGGAGACAAGTGCATGGCAGTCTGGAGTGAAGATGGACAGTAAGTGTAGAAAAAAACTAACTATAACATGAAATAATAAAATACAATGGTAAGATGTTTTTATTCAGTTTGAACCATCCTATTTTAATCTTTCTATAAAGGCAGTGTGATTTATACTGACGGGTTTAATTTTTTGGGTGGCTGTCATTAGTACAATTTAGCTTTAGCTTTTGATTAAGTCTGGGGGAGAATAATAACTAGACTCCTAGAGAGAAAAAAAATGCATGTATTTTATGAAATCTAAGTCCTTTGCCTTTCAAGTTTGGAGTTCAGGGAATGGTTGAATATCAGATTTCTGTAAAGTTTCACAACACTGAAATTATTCCTATTAGAGACATATTTTCTTTCTCAAAGAGATTATCTAAAAGTAGATTGAGTAGATCTATATGTAATAGACTTTCTTAGCAATATTTTTATTACAACTTCTTTTAATAGTAAATGCCTAATTCCAACCATTCTTTTTATTAAGAGACTTTTGTTTGATTTTAGACACGTAATAATTGAATCACTGCAGTATAAGTCTTGGAGGCTGAGTACTAAATCTTTACTCACCTGCTTACAGCCATGATATCTTTACAGGTGTTATGAAGCGGAGATTGAGGAGATAGATGAAGAGAATGGTACCGCTGCAATCACCTTTGCTGGTTATGGCAATGCTGAAGTTACTCCACTTCTGAACCTCAAGCCTGTAGAAGAAGGAAGGAAAGCAAAGGAAGACAGTGGCAGCAAGCCAATGTCAAAGTAAGTGATTTTGACTTGAACTTTAGGTGTCCCTCATTTGGTAATCAGAAGGTGAATCTTTGCGGATTTGAAGTAATCTCTGTACACACTAGATGGGGTGAGGAAACTGCAGTACTGTTTACCATTGTTTTGAAGATAAGTGAATAGGGTTAGTATAGTTCATACACATATGGTTAGGTAAAATGAAGAAAGACATTTTGGTTTCCACTTAGACATTCAATAAGTATAAAAGGATACTATGAAATAAGTATATCTTCCATATTTTAATAAGCCAGGTACTAGGGCTACACCATAGTGAAATGGACTCAGGCTTTGTCCTACTGAAGTAAATATCCAGGGAGAACTTATAACTGAAGTGTTGTAATAATAGCTAGGTATGGTGGCACATACCTACACTACAGGTGACGGAGGAAGCCAAGGCAGGAGGAGCATGAGTTCAAATCCAGCCTGGGCATGTAGTGACTTAGTGTGATACCCTGTCTCACAAAAAAAAAAAAAAAAAAAAAAGAGCTGGAGATACCTCAGTGCAGGTTCTGACCCTCTATATTTCATATTTATGTTCAGTGGTCTGGGCTTAATATAATCACATACAGTACCCCCAAAAAAGTGCTTTAATAGTGAAGTGTGTAGAAGCCATGAAAGGATACAGAGATGTAACAGGTACTTAAAGGCAGCAAAGAAGTGCTGGAACTAGTTACCTTGAGAGAGTTACATGTAAACTAGATTTGAAAGGAAGTTAACAAGGTAAAAATCTAGAAGGCATCTTAATTATGTATGTCTGGGCCAGAACCTTTTTCTTCTGTTAGTGAATATTATGATATTAGGCAAATGTTGACACCTGCTTGCTTGCCTGTAGAATAAGAGGAGTAGACACCTATGTTACTAGTTTTCATGGATTAGAATGATAGCATCAATGAAGATGTTATAGCACTTTTCACTGGGTACCTACTGGTAGCTCAGTTAATGTCTACTTTATAAAGGGTGGTAGAGCTAACAAAAAATTTCACTGGGGAGAACCTGCGGCCCTAAAGGTGGGTGATTTGACAAGTGTCTTGAGAGGTAGAGGCCAGATCATGAAACACTTGTAAACTGATGATAACATTATATGTAGAGTGGATAATGGTGTGTTACATTTTGAATTTAAGAATGATCACTATCAAGAGAAGACAGCTTCTGTTTTAACCTAGGTATGAAACAGTGATGATTCAAGGAATTGCAGTGGGGCAAGAAGTGAAGTTTTGGGGCTGGAGGAATGTTTCTACGGCAAGCGCTGAGACAAGCGCTAAGTACCTGAGTTGATTCCCAGCACCACATAAACTGGGCGTGGTGGCACAGGCCTGTAATCCCAGCACTTGGGAGGCTGAGATGGGAGGATTGCTGTGAGGACAGCCTAGGCTCCAGAGTGAGTTCGGGACCAGCCTGGGGACAGAGTGAGACCTGTCTCAAGAAAACGTAAATAAATAAATAACAGTGCCATTTTCAGATTTTTCAGAGATAGAAGTAATATATTCATTGACTTTTGCATGTTTACCACAATTTGTTGTTCATGAGATTTAAGAATTTTCAGAATTTAAGTTATAAAATAGATTTGGAAAAATTGTATTGTTTTTAAAATATAAGCATCCCCAGGAAGAAAATTACATTATGGATCAGTGTATAATCTCTAGTTTCAATAGTTTGACTTATGTTTATAAAGTCACAATTAGCTTCATGGCTGAGCTCATACAGTATCGTGAAATCTAGATTTTATTGCCTTTCTTAAAGATCTCTTCATCCTTCTTTTGGTTGTGTTAACTAAGCAAAGATTATTGATTTAGATTTTGATCCTCTATATTTAATATTTATGTTCAGAATTTTAGGAAGCCTGTAGGTTTTGATTTTGATTTTTTTTTTTTTTTTTTTTTTTAAAGACAGCATCTTGCTGTAGAGTCCAGGCTGTTTCTGAACTCACTATGGAGCCCAGGTTGACCTTGAACTAATGCAATCCTCCTGCCTCGGCCTCCCGGTGTTCGGATTACCGGAGTGTGCCACTACACCCTGCTTATATGGTGCTGGGGAATTAAACCCAGGATCTTGAGCTCACTCGGCAGGCAGGCTCTTTAACCGTGAGCTATTCCTCTAGCCTGCCCTTACTTTTTAATTTTTGAGATAGGGTTTTGCTAATTTGTCTAGGCTGGGCTTAAATTAGCCTCTGTCCTCAATCTCCATTACATGCAGAGACTACCACACCCCAGGCTTAACTCAAGTTTTTTGCTTTTTGATAGTGATTTTAAGAATTACTAGCTGTGATTTCCTTTTGTGCTGTTGAGGTTAAGGTCTTGCAGCCTTAAGCGAAACAGTTTTTTCTGCACTGAGTCTTCATACGCTTTTCCCAGATACTGCCCATTATACTGCTATGTCTTTTGAAAATTAAAAGATTTAGCTAGCCGTTAATGTTGAAATCCCACTTCTAAAACATAATAAAGACTACATAAAAGGCAAACAGAGTTGAAATATTTATGTTGTAGAGTTATGTTTGAAAGTTTCCAATCACACCTTACAAATATACATGTATTTTTTTCATTTCTTAGTACTAGGTGATTGGCATTAATTTTAATGAGTTAGGACTTTTATTTATGGAGAGGAATGTATAAGTTTATTGCGTTTTTTTCATGCCGTACTAAGGTCTGTAAAGAAGTCAGTGTTTAAATCTTAAAAGTTGACATTTAGCTCTGTTTTTTTTCCATGCAGAAAAGAAATGATTGCCCAACAGCGTGAATACAAAAAGAAGAAAGCTTTGAAAAAAGCACAGAGAATAAAAGAACTTGAGCAGGAAAGAGAGGACCAGAAAGTGAAATGGCAACAATTCAATAACCGAGCTTATTCTAAAAACAAAAAAGGCCAGGTTGGTAAATCTTTTCATCAGTTTGTAAATCTGAAAAATACAACTGTCATTAACATAACTTTAAAATGAAAAAGGCAGTCAGGCCCAGTTGTGCAGGCTTGTAATCCCAGCACTCTGAGAGACTGAAGGCAGGACTATTGCATATTCAAGACCAGTCTGGGCAGTTCAAGACCCTGTCTGAAAATCAAGAACTGAAAAATGGACTGGGAATATAGGTTAGGGTGAAGGCTTGGATTGGATCCTCAGTACCACAGTAAATAAAATGAAAAAGAAGGTACATAGATTTCCAGAAGTGCATCATTAACTAGTTCTTGAATTCAGAATCCCTGTCAGTCCTTATTGTGACTTAAACTACCTTTATTACCTATTGTTCCTGCCAGATACTAAAAATAAATATATGTCAGGAATTAACAAAATTTTCATGAACTATTTGCTACTTTATATCCCACATAGATGCAATGTGTTGAACTCAATCTGTTTTGTTTATTCATGTGACCTTTGTGCCCATCACTGGTAGATTTTATTCAAAAGAGCTTTCAGGTTCTCTTGATAAAGCTTTCTTAGTATTGGGTAGAAGATAACTGTAGCAGTCAAAGTCGTAAAGAATAAGGATAAGCTGGGTGTGGTGGCACACACGTAATCCCAGCCCATGGAAGACTGAAGCAGGAGGAGTGCTGTGAGTTTCAGGCCAACCTAGACTACATAGTGAGTTTAGTACCAGCATGGACTACAGAACAAGATCCTATCTTAAAATAAAAAGGATAAAGTTAAACTGGCTTTAACCTGTATCTTTTTATGCTATCAACACCTCCATGGTGGACATGGCTTCTGGAAAGTAATGCTTCCTTTTCATAATCATGCTTATTTTATGACTAACAAAAGGGTCTTCAAAATTTAGACATAACCAGCCTCACCGTAAATTAGACCACAACCAGTTATGATCATGCCAAAATAGATGGCTCCTATCATATAGTAGGATTTGAGACTATGTAAAACTAAAATGTTGAGACCTAAAAGGCATATACTCTGAGTGCCAATAAAATGTGATATTTTCCATAACTTAACAAGTTTGAGTAAATGACTTGTAACATGGCACTATTTCAGTACGCATTTTTGACCCTGAGCAAATGTAAGCAGTGTATTTCCTTAACTACTAACTCATTAATTTATTCTGACATGTAAGTTTGTAGAACTTTCAAAAACTAATTGGGAGTGGTGTTTTCTTTCCCCTAGGTAAAAAGAAGTATATTTGCTTCACCTGAGAGTGTAACTGGCAAAGTTGGAGTAGGAACTTGTGGAATTGCTGATAAACCTATGACACAGTATCAAGATACCTCTAAATACAATGTCAGGCATTTGATGCCTCAATAATCAGAAAAACTGTTGGATTTCATCTCCGCAGGGCTTTACATTTACCTTTTTATCCTTATATTTTTCTAAAGGTAAATTATTTGTTAGATGAGTAAGAAAGATACCATTGTTGTCATTGTTTGACTTCAATAGAGTGAAACTTGAAGAAATTGCATTTGATAACTGCTATTCATTTAATTTTCATTACTACTACCATAGTTCCTTCAAAATTTATTGAATAAGACAGCTTTAGGTAGATGCTGCTTCAGTCAGCACTTAGACGAATTGCTGGTCTTTTAATAGTAGGCCCCACTTAATGGTGTATACTTTTAAAGTCATAACTTGGAATTTTCATATGCTTTGAACTTGACACATAGTAGTTCATTGGAACATGAAGGCAGAACAACAGCCTGCTAGAGATTTTTCTTCCTTCAACTTTAAAAACGTAGCTGTTGTCAAGATAAGCCTAAATATAGGTTATTTTAAAAATGGCAGTTTGAGGTTTTCCTTCAATAACTTGTTTCCTAGGCCTGTTAGGCCTCTGTAAAAATTGATCCAGCTCTACATTTTTATTCATTTGAGTTAGTTTTATGTAAGAAACCATGTTTAGAATGTCCCGCATTTCTAAGATTTTTGTTTGATATTTTGTAGGATTTTTCTGTTTTTTTCTTTTGCTGACTTTTATTTTATGGTAGTAGTTACCATTTTTTTGATGTGTAATGTTTATATGGGAAAGCAAAAAGCTGATGTATAGCCCTGTACACAATGTAGATACTATTTTTGTAAAAAAAAAAAAAGACTAAATTAATGAACAAGAGTACTAAATGTTTCGTTAAAATTTTCTTGTATTTCTTGTGCATTAATCTGATCATAATTTCCCTGTATATTATGTTTATGTAGCTGAGTTTGTAATTTTTATTAACTAGATCACGTTGCCAGCATTTGTTGGTGTGAGGATCAGTTATCCTCAGTTGAGTTTAAGTCAAACACATGAGTAGAAAAGGGTCTTTATTGGAAGATGATAATTTTTAGAATGTGTTAATTTCAGTTTTGTATGTTTAACTTTTATTAAATAAAGTGTTTTTTAAAATCTCCAGGATGTGTTAACAAAAGGGTGAATGAAGTCTTTAGCTGGCAGCTGGGCATAATGATTAAGCCTTGAACACAGAATTGCCGTGAAGGAAAACAATGAGTTTGTGATAAAGATTTCAATAAATTCTTAAGTATTCCATTAGACATAAGAAATTGAACCTCATCCACCAACTCGTCATTCTCCTGCTTTGTATTGGAGTGTATGTAAATTTTTGTGTAAATTGGAACTTTAGGACAGTGCTCAGAGATAGAATTATTTCTCTCCTTTTGCCTTTTACCTCCTCCTAGCCCAAGGTCACTTTTTCTTTAATATGGGACAAAAAACAGATTATAGTAGAAAAAGTGCTAAAGCATGAGAACCTGGAAATATATTAATATTCATGTTTCTACCATTGTAATACTTAAGAGCGTACTAAGAGCCTTGAAAGATTGCAAGAAAATCTAATGTCAAGAAAATAGTTATTGTTGAGATTGTCATAATATGTTTCTTGTATAAGGACTATGGTATATTAACTGAAACTTATCCCTCTTTAATTCTGTGGGATTCTTTCTGCATTTTAATTTCCTGGATGGCTTTCTGATAGACAAAAGGAATAAAAGTGATCATATCATAAAAAAAAATGTGTTTTGAAAATAGCAGGAAATCAGAAGCCCTTGTGGCAAAGATCTAGATGTGGCCCATTGGAAAATCTTAGTGCTAACATGATGCCTGGACTCTTATGAAGTTAGGACTTCTGGGAGAGGTGTATACAAAGTGCTTGTCACAGTTTGGTGCTGAAGTTGAGATGATGTTTGGCGAAAAGCATGACAGAAGGATATTTTACAAAGGTTAAGCTCTTACACTAAAACCATGTAGGAACTTTGGCCTTAAAGCTTTGTTTAAAAAAATCTATTTTCCTTTTTGTCAAAGATGAAGTTCTGAAACTGAATGAAATATAAAATACTGATCCATTACTCCTATATATGATGGCTACAAGTATCTTACAACTTGACTACTTCTGTTGTTTCAAGGAATGAACAGGTGTAACACCCCCAAAATTAGTAACCAGAATTTTAAATTTTTAATGGTAATTGCATAACAGGCCTTTCTACTTAACAAGATAGGCCACTAAAGCATATTGGAGGAGCAAGACTTCTAGAAGCAAAGTGCTGTTTGACTCATAACTTTGCATTTATTGGCTAATATGTATGACTCTTCTACCTCTAGTCTCTGCTGAAGAAATGTGTATTTCTTTAGGTTTTAAGGGTGAATTGTAAACTACAGTAGTGTAAATGGGTACGCATACAGGAGTGTGTGCTGTTTACTGTAAAGGTGGCAAAGGCGAATATTTGATCATACTTTACATTTTCAATGGATAGTAAAAAAAAATCAACTGCTTGATTTGCGGCTATGAAAATGTTATCAGATTACCAAGTAAAAGATGCTAGGTAAATCTTAGTAAAAATTTTAAATTAATTTTGACACAGGGCATATTTCTTAATGGGAAGGGGTGAAGGTTATAATAAAAACCACCCCTAATGCTTATTTAAAATTAAAGAAGAGTTCCTAGGTCTGGAGTCCTGTCCCGTTTATCTTGTCTGAGATGCCTGTCAAACACTACAGGTTATTCTGATGTGCATCCTTAGCTGATAACCAGGCTTTAGATTAAGTGTAAAGAGTTCAGTTTTTGAAATGAAAAATTTAGTGAGTTTTATTAGCCTAATTATGAAGATTCAGGTATTAAACCAGAATGTACCAGTTAAAATTAGTGTTAACTCATTTTTCAAATACTTAATTTTTGTCATAATTGTATGTATGTTTCTATTATGATGCACTTAGTGCTGAGCGTGTCTGCCTTGAAAATAGGAAGGGAAACTTTTCAGGTAACAAGTTGATTTTTTTTTTTTTACTTCTGTCTGTAGATTGTAACTTTTATAAGATGAAAAATACCAGTTGTAAATTCAGTCAAAAATAAATTTAAAACTTTAATTTGGCTTTTTGCCTAACCTGGATGTTAATTGAAATACAAAAGGAAGGTAATTTAAACCAACAAGGTTTTGTGTTTGTAAAAAATCTTTAAAAGGTTCAATAAATAATTGCTGAACCATATTATTTGTATTATATTATGAAGCAGTCAGTATAAATTTATAAATTCAACAGTAAATGTAAACGTTCTTTGTATTTAGGATTGAGTTGCACATTAAACTTTTACTGCAGAGGAGAGGAAGAACAGAGCAGAAAAAATTACAGGTAATTCCACAGTTTAAACAAACCCCAAGTAACTGAATCCCTTTTTTAACATATGTTCTTTAAGAGGTCCAGAAATCAGTAGCATAGAGAGTATGTTCTAAAATTTGCCCTGGCCTAGCCAAAAGCAAGCAATAAAAAGAAGATGGTGCTTTTGTTGTGTTGAATTGGATAAAGCAGATCTAAGAGTTCAGTGGATTGGTATTAGTGGACAGTTTAAACTACCTGAAGTACCAGATGTTTGATGCGTAGTTCATCTCTCATGTTTCGGTAAAAACTATAGCCGTTACTTCTATGGACCTTACCTGTCCATTGTGAACTGATGATAGACTTAAATCAGTGAATTGTTTAAATTGTAATTTGTCTATTTTTTTTAAGAGCACACACCACAGCTCATGGAGCCACGATTATACTTACCAGAGACAACTTGGCTTTTATTTGAAGAGATACTTTTTCAATTGGGGGCCCAAAATCATGGTTATTATTTTGCTGGCTCAATTTCCCTTTCCTGATAAAATTGATAGGTTGTTTCCCCCCTTTCAAGCCCTATATTATTTTAGCAAGATGCAGTGAATTTTTGACCCAAGCAACAAAGAATTCAGGCTTGCTGCAAACCTTGACTCCATGTCCCGGGAAAATGGGAGTCGAATCCCCGGGTCTGCAGCTACGCGCGTCTTTAACAGACAGTAACTGCTGTTCATTACTCAGAAGTAGCAAGAAAGAGGACTACGTTCTTTCCGTTCTGTTGGCCTGGAATTCTTACCTCCAAAAGCACTGTCACGTTTAGTTCACTCTAACTCTGAGTAAGCATGACGAAGCTGTTTTATTTAGAAAGAGCTGACCTCTTAAATACCCTTAATACACATTTTAGAAATACTTTCTGGCTTTTGTTTTTACAGTGTTATCCAGTGCCCTGGTGTGGGTATCTAAAATACCCCAGGTACTTCCTTACCAGTAAAGACTTAAAGCACTCTGTGCGGCAGAGCTAAAATCAAGGGAATAGGGAAAAAAATGCCAAAATTATAGTAAGTTAGTTGGCAATATTTTAAAAGCACTTCATTCGGGCTATTTTTCATGACATTTTGTGGCTCCAGAAAGGCAAAACAACCAAAAAGTTAAACTCGGCCAGTACATGTCATTTGAATCATAATGCCTAATAGAATGATCCCCAAGAGATCCAAGTCCTTATTACAGTCTAGTATATGGGAACAAGAAAATAGCTGCTAGTGCTGTTTTCTTAGCAAGGTCAGCACTGAATATTACCTAGGGCTCTCAGTTATGTAGAGGTTGTTATCAGTGTCAGGATATGCTTCACACTGCCTTTTTTTTTTTTTTTTTGCCTTTGTGGGATTGAACCTAGGGGTGCTCTACCCCTGAGCTTCATCCGTTGTACCCTTTATTTTCACATGGTCAGAGTTGCCCAGGTGGAACTGGGGCTGGGAGTTCTGCTCTTTCAACCTCCCTGAATGATAAGACCACAGGTATATGCCGTCACAACCAGCTCCATTGCGCCATTCCTTCCGTTTAAAAAAAAAAAAAAAAAAACAGATAATCTCTAATAAAAGTATAATTTACAGAGCCTTTTAGAAATTGTATAGATTGTCAGCTTGAGCCAGGCTTGGTGGTAAGTGATTACTGTTTTTCTGTACTATAAGGAGTTTCCTTGTGGAATGCTTGTGCTTCTGTAGGTGGTGTAATTCAAACTGACACAGAAGAAACACTTACCAAGGACCTAGGCAACACAGTGAAACTTCATCTCAAAAACAAAAAAAAAAATATTGCCAGGTGCAGTATAATCCCAGAACTCCGGGAGGCTGAGGCAGGAGGACTTCAATTATTTCAAACAAGCCAAGGCAACTCAGACCTAGTCTGAAAATCATCCAGGGATGTGGCTCAGTGAAAAAGCCCTGGGTTTAATCTCCATTACTGCCAACCCCCACCTCTTCTTAAAGTACTACCTGCCATGGAATTTTGCTATTATGAGCCAATGATTAAATTTTTTCCATAACCTAGAGTTAAAATTCAATGTTAAGGGTGAAATTAGATTGCATTTATCAGAAAAAGTAAAGTACATACCTATTTCATTATTAGACACAAGATTTTTGGGGAAAAGGAAACAATTCACATTTATCGGGTTAAATTGTAGTATTTCAAGATGGAGGTAGTGTTTATGATTTTTCAGAAAGGAGCAGGCTCCATCAAGAAATCATTTGTCCTGGAACTACCAGTTGAAACTGGGATTAAAATGTGGTTAAAACCCCTTGCTCTTGTCATATTACACTTGTTTTTGGTAGTTATACTCTGACTGGGATGTTTGAAGTGGGAAGATAACAGAAAGGCAATGGTTCTTTAATTGGAAAAATTAAATGGGAAAAGAATCATAAAAGTCTCTAAAAACACTAAACATTCCTCAGGAGATATGAACCCGGAAATGAATGGCCTTAGGAGTTTCACCTTGAACAGTGCTTTTTAAAAATCCTTTCATAATTCTAAAAATACGTCATGGAGCCTAGGATTTTTTTTTTTTTTTTTTTTTTTTGGACTTGGGTTAATCCACCTGCCCCAGCTTCTAGAGTGTTAGGATTGTAGACATGCACCACCACGCCCCCCCCCCCCCTTTTTTTTTTTTCCCTACAGGAGTTCTTATACTAACCAGAAACTGAGTGACAAGGAAGGATTCATCGGAATTCTCTGGTAATACCTACTGGCAAAAGATATACGTGCACCTCTTAATACAAAACAGCACTCACAGGCACCTTACTAGAAGAGTACCCTAAAGAAAGTTAAAGGGGACTAAATGGGAACTAGCAGCCTTTTCAGTCTGTAAAATAGAGTAGCCAAAAAGATTCCCTAAAAAGAGATAATGAGCCAACAAATGACTTTGTGTCCTACCTAAGGCAATCAGATATACCAAACCATGTGCAGTTATGTGATACGAAGTTAGTCAAATAGGTACGTTTTTAAATTTTAGAACAATTACAGTAATTTTAATTCAAATTGCCATTAATTCTGGACCTTGACATATTAACACAGATACTTGATAGATAGTTGCCTAAAAGGTGTGGATACTCCATATTTTTTGCCTTCGTGGAGAAGGGCGTTTGAAAAATAACTCAGGTATTCTTTATTCACAGTATTTTATTTCTTGCAGTTAAACTTTGTGTCTTCAGTTTATCTGATAAAAAATTAATACTTCTCACTTGCCATAGAATCTACCCTTGCCTCCCCTCAGGGAAATCAAACCAAGGAGTAGGCTAGAGGAGTAACTGATATATGTACTATAGATTTGTGACAAAGGCTTCCCAGCCCATCATCCTTTATGTATACAACAAAACGGCAGCACCTCAAGTTTGTCTGTTCTAAATTCCAGCCCTATGTCATATGATGTAGTGAATGCCATGGGAATAACAAAATGGAACCATAAGCCATTGGCTTCCATTTTCTTTCCATGGTAGGTAGCACAGTCTTTAATCTCTCACTTGAGAAAGTCAAAAGTAAGCAAATACGTAGCACAACAACTTTACCCAGCCAGGACTAATTATAAATTAAACCAGAAATAATTACCTGGGCCACAGAAATGAATTTGTTTTGTCATTTTTCATTAAGTCCTCAGCACCTGAAGTGTAGCAAGTTCTTCTAATACTGGGTTTCTAACGGCATGCAGTTTTTCACACACATCTACTTCAGAGAATTTCTCCAGTCAAACATAGTACAATCAAGGAAAAATATTTTCAGAGACACAGGAATAGCACAAGAACAAACACCTATATATGCTAAGGCCTTACGTATAACCAAGATGGTACACTTCAGATATAGAAGCAGTGATTGCTGTTAAAAGTGCTACTCACAAAAGGAAGTCTAACATTGACACACAACTCAACTGCACTGCTAAATATGGTTTTATTTTCTTTTTCCTCGCCCAACCCTATCTAAACATAAAATAAAACTACAGGTCTGAAATTAACAACCCATTAAAATCAGCAATAAGTTATGAAAATCATAAAGCTTTTTAAAAAAGTAATTAAGGGTAGTTAAATTATGTAAAGTATACAAAGTCCAAGGTGGGGAGTGGCAGGGGTGAGTTCTCTAAGAAGGCTTCCTGGGGTAAGGAAGAGGGTCAGAGGGAAACCTTGCAGTTTAAGACAAAGGGAACACGTGACATCAAAGTGCAGGCTAGAAATTTCACTTAAAAGAAAATAACATTTCTGAAAATATTTATAAGAGCAACAATAGCACCTGCACAGTGGGACTGTGAGGAAGAGACTGCGTGTAGAAAATGGAAGCAAATCTTTACATCAAAATGAGAGATAAGTGCTGAACTTAACAATTGTAACTATGATAGTGTGTCGATTATGAATATCAGATGGTTAAAGCTGGTAAAGGGTAATGAAACTAAAAGAAAAACAGCAATGACCTTTTTCTACCTAGCCCGGACCTCATTCATTTTGTGCACTATAAAGAGTGAGGTGTTATATCATTATCAAATGCTGCATCAAAATAGATGATTTTCCCCATGTTTTTCCACTATAAAAGACTTCTATGTTTACTTATGGATAAGCTTTAAAAAGATGTCATTTTGGTTTTCAACACATATAAACAGTTATCAAAATCTCAAATAAAAATGCTGCCGTGGCTCAGACTGTGGCCTGCTCATCTGCGTGCACAACTCTCTGACCCACGCAGACACTGAGGCACATGGGGCTTTTTCCTTCTGGCCCCCTAATCCAGACTCATAGGCCTTGTGTGTCAGAGGCTGTCATGCGTGGACTGCCCCCACACCACCAAGGGGCAGCGGGCTGGCGAGCTGGCGGCTGGGTGCCCTAGTGCTAACAATGCAGGATAAGGTTAGCTTGCTTAGCATGGGATCCAACAGAAAGCTGAGCTGCATGATGATCCCTTTCAAAAGGCTTCATGGGAGTCTCTCCTTTTGTAGAGCATGAAATAAGTTGGGGTGTTTTATTTCTTGTTTTTAAAGCATTGATCATCCACAGGCTTCATGATAAGCTGTTTAAGCTGAGTTTTAATAATTCTTGAGCTATCCAAGTTTAATGCCTGATTATCTTGCCTTTTCCTTACTGTAGATTTGATTTTGTTCCCAGGGCCATAAAGCTTAGGCAGGGTTCATAAACCCATTCCTAGACTGTGTCTACTCAATGTATTATGAGCAAACTAGGTAAAACAAAGATGGAATTTCCAATGTCCTCTTTTAAACCAACTAAATCAGATCAGGATTGTTTCACACATTTCTGCTGCCATTAGAAATTAACATTTTTTCCAATGTGGATATTCCTAATATTTGATCTGCTGAGGAAGATCTACCCCACTTTTTGCTAAGTATTTGCTTAAGTATAGGTCTTATGACCCTTTTGTTCAAGTATAGTTTAGCTTTAAAGAGGAGACTGCATCATGAACCCAATTTAAGAGATTGTATTGTATTGGCCCAGTGAGTATTTTGCCCTGCACTGTTATGTCATGCTGGGTTCTAGGAAGTGAACGAAAGTTTGACACTGGCACTGGAGTAACCCTCATCACTCCCAATACTCTGCAGGCTGCTGTGGTCATCAATGTCACTGATGCTGGTGGTACTTATATTGTCCACTTCTCCATGGGAGAACTCTGTGCTTTCAACATCCACTTCAATCTCTTCTGCCAAAAGAAAGAAAGGAAGAATGTTAATCTTTATGGGCATATTCAAAAATTAATCTACATGAGGAAAGGTGATGTAAGTGTTATACAACAAGCTTCTTATCAATGAACTCTGGAGAACACAGAAATTGATGGTGAAGACAGGAAGATTTTCTGCAGAGGAATGTCTGGTATACAGTGGTGGTCTTAATTTAGGCAGCAAGTTTACTAAAACCCTCTGACGCCAGTCCGTCTGGACCTCCCACTAAAAGTGCTTGGCCTATTTGGGAATTAGTACTTAATATTAAAAGATTCCAACCCCAGTGGTTTAACAACATCTGTTTTGCATTATACTAAAAACTAATTCTCAGTGCTGTTTATTAATCAGAGTTGGCTTAAAAGGGGGAAAAAAGCATAAACTTGAAAACTGACAAACTAGAAAACTTGTCCCTCCAGGCCTTTGGTGATAACATTCTACAGACAGTTCTACAGAATTCTATAATTCATCATAAAGATTTTTAACTATTCATTAACTAAAGACCATAATTATAAAGTTGTTTTTTATAGAGATTTGTCTTCAGTTTAACTTTCTTGCATCAGCTAATAGCTTAAAGTCTTTCCTCCCCTCCCCCAGTATTGGGATGAAACCTAGGGCCTCTTGCACATTAGGCAGGCACTCCACCATTGACTGAGTCCCAGCCCCTAAATAGCTTGAAATAAGGGCCTGAGGTTTAAAATGTGTCAGATTATAGTGAGATGTACAGAAAGAGTTTTAGTAAAGGTGTTTTGGTAGCAGTAGCATTTAGCATCAACAAGCAAACAAGCCAGACCTAGCGGCACAGGCCTGTAATCCTAGCACTCCAGGAGGCAAAGGCTGGAAGATCACAAGTTTGAGCACAACATGGGCAACTTAATAACTTGATGAGACCCTGTCTCAAAATCAAAAATTAGCTGGAGATGTAGCTCAGTGAGAAATAATAACAAAAAATTCCTAAATACATACATGACATGAAACCAACTGTCAACATGTACCTTATTAAATGCTACTAATATAATCACTAATAATATATATTAATGTGCTTTTAAAAACCAAAATGCAGATTAAAATTGCTTTTTCCCATAAAAGCTAAAAAGAAAACTCAAAGATTTTTCAATACTATTAAAACAGACAAGCTCAAAGATTGATGTTTCACATTTGACTTAGATGAAACAAGAATAACACTAAGGACAACTATTATAACTGAATGACTGGTGCATGGGAGTTCATTATTCTGTCTTCT
The DNA here is from genome assembly GCA_004027205.1 of Ctenodactylus gundi. Taxonomy (NCBI): domain Eukaryota; kingdom Metazoa; phylum Chordata; class Mammalia; order Rodentia; family Ctenodactylidae; genus Ctenodactylus; species Ctenodactylus gundi. The sequence goes on from PVKB01001970.1 coordinate 263,601, forward strand.
CTCCCTTGGAGTATGTTTGGAAATTTCCATTAAAAAGCACAATAAAAATCCTGAGTCTTTAAAAAAAAAAAGCTTTAATGACACTTGTCTAATACAAGATTTGATCAAAAATTTAGAGTGAATGTTTAAAATTTTTAAAATACATTGCAGGAACAGACATCGCCATTAATCACCTTCTGAATATTCTTTACTTCCAGCGCATTTATCCTCTTAATTTCTGCCACTTTCTACCAAAGTTCTAGAAATCCCTCATTTGTCTTTAGTTATATTTGGTGGCTGCCTCAATATCCTAAGCCAACTCAGATTGTTTGCTTCTGACGCTGGGGAGGAGTCAGGCACGGCACAGTGCTAGACCTTGTGAGTGAGGTGGATGCTGTGTCCTGCTGCCTCATTGCCTGCCGTCCTTTAACGTAATGCCCAGTGGCATTCACTGCATTTCTGATCACATCTCACAAAGACACAGAAGAGGAAGTGGCAAGAATGATGGGTAAGCGTGTCTGAAGTAAGGCAGAATATTCTAGGGGGATTATGTCTTACTAATATCTGATAATTTATATATCATTCCTGGTATTTTGGAATTCTGAAAGTCTCACTAATTTATTTTACCAAAATAAGGCTTAAAATCATCAGTGTTCACCTTTGGGGTCTTTTATTGTGTCAGCCTGAGGTGGTTAAGGCTGTAATTCAGGGGTGGGGAACATGCATCTTCCAGGCTATATGGTCTGGTCTAGCCCAGGCAAACATCACCTTTAAGGTGAGTTAGTTAAAAGATTTGCCAAATACAGCAAGCTGCTTTTTAAGTTGATAATTTTACATGGCAGCAAATGTTGCCATAAATGCCAAATGGCCATTAACAGAAAAAAGGTTTCCTATCCCTTCGATGAACATATCAATAAAATTCAGACCTTTTTTCTCTTTAGTTGGTATCTGTTCTTTACTTCTGCCAAAGACAAATATTCTATGACATTTGGGGAAAAAAAGTTCAGGTTATGGTACTTTAAAAAAAATACATATGAAAATTATCATTAACATAACAGCGGTGTATTTCCTTGACATCATAATGAATGAAGAGCATAACCTGACATAGATGATAATCCTGCCTCATATGTATACCCTCAGTCTAATAATATGAAAACAAGAGGGGCCAGAGAAATGGTACAGTGGTTAAAGTGCTTGCCTAGCAACCTCAAGGCCCTGGGGTTCAATTCCCCAGCAGCACATAAAGCTGGGAGTGGTGGCACACACCTGTAATCCCAGCACTCGGGAGGCTGAGGCAGGAGGACTGCCATAAGTCCAAGGCTAGCCTAGGCTACAAAGTGAGTTCAGGACCAGCCTGGGCTATCGAGAGAGACCCTGCGTCAAAAATAAATAAATAAATAAGAAAACGCGAGACCAGTCCAAATGGAGAAACAATATAAAAAGATTAGTCGGTGTTGTCTTAAAATGTTATAGTTATTAAAGAAAGACCAAAGGAGGGGCATCATGCGCAGGTTCCTAGATCAGACAAAAGACATTAGTGAGAAAACTAGTAAAATTTGAGTAAGATAGATAAATTATTTGTCTGTATCTTCTCTTGTCCTCCTTTACCCTCAGGAGACTAGGGCTTCATGCCTGCTAGGGAATCACTTTACCATGCAGGCCATATCCCTAGATCTTTTTTTTTTTTTTTTAATTTTGAGCTGGAGTCTTATTAAACTGCCCAAGGTGGGGTTGAACATATGATCCTCCCGCCAACGCTTGCCCAGTAACTGAGATTGCAGGTGTGTACCGCCAGGCCTAGCTCTTTAATAGTACCATGTCAATATTAACTTTCTGGTTATAATAGCTTACTCCAGTTATATAAAATATTAAGGCAAAGCTGAATGAAGGGTAGATGAAAACTCTATAACCCTCAACAAAAATGGTAAGTCTAAAATTACTTCAAAACAGAAAAATATATTCAATAATATAGTCAATATGTTATATTCAAGAAATAAGAAAAATCCCATAATTTGCACATGCACTGCTAGATAGTATTATTAAGTGCATAAAACATAGTATGTCACAGAATGGCTAAAAAGAAAGCAAACATAATGTGCCTCCCTGTTTACCTAAATCCAGCTTCCAAAATGCTTAGTGTTTCATGAGAAAAGAGAATTACTGCCTACCTCGCTCTGAATCAGAGCGATCTGAAGAAATAGTTGACCCAATGCTGTCCATTCGTATTCGTTCCACCTCTTGAGGACCCTGCAGCTGTTCCAGTCGCCGCCTTAAGAGTATCTGTTCTCGCTCCAAATTCTCAAGCTGGTGCTGGCTCCTCCTTTCAGCTTCTTCAAGTTTCTAAAATGACAAAATAATATTTATATTTGCATACAGCTGAATTTTAAAATTCTACAATATTTATATCTAACATTTTAAAAGACTATTTTTTGGCAGTGAAAACACATATATCTGCATGTATATCAATATTCATAAGTACATATATTTTTAAACCTCCAAAAGTTTTTTGTGTCAAAAGACTGCATTACTTGTACAAGTAATGAGTATCTATCTGAACAAGTAAGTCTGTAAAGCCATATCCATAAAGAAGAGACTTCCCTGCACTGGGATGGAAAAACACTGAGGCATGCAGCCGAATGAAGTCATCTCCACCAGAGGGCACAAGTGCCTTCTTTCTGGATACAGAAGGGTAACTTCCTTTCCTACCTTTTTCAGCTCTTCAGGTGGCAGTACTGAATTCAGACAAATCAAGTTGCTCCCATCAGATTAACTGGGAAAAACTTCTCTTGAAGTCAGTTATGAAAGAGTCTGTGGTAAACTAGCTGATGTGTATGAATAGCAATGATTCCTAATAATTAAATCAGGGTCCTAAGAATCATACAAATCTGAAAGTAAAAATTCTCACCTTAATGTGTGCTTTGGCTTTGTTAAGCAAACCAAGGGTTGTGTGCCTCGTGCAGTCGGGTCCTAGTGGAATCAGAACTTTTAAGCGTTCTAAACACAGGCGCAAATGAGCTCGCCTAAGGAAGACAGAAAAAGTCAGCCTAGCCTGGATACTTCACTAGAAACATCATATACCTTATTTTAAGACAAACAATAATCTGTATTTATTCAGTAAATAACTATGTTATGCCTCTAATTCTTCAAAGTATCTGCAAGCATAGGGGTGTCTGTTGTATCCTGTAGACTGGTCACATTACGGGAACATCTGTTAGGTTTTTTTTTAGTCTACCCCATAAACTGTCTGAACAGTATTACTATGAAAGTGTGAAAACATACTAAAGCAATTGTACTTGATTTTGAATTCCTGAAACTTTAGGCTTAAGCTGAATTTTCAACTATGGCACCCTAAGGGTATATAAAATGTTCCCCAGTTTCCATTTCCTCTTTTAATTACACACACACTACTTCTCTGCAATTTTAGCTATTCTACAGCACATGACTGTATATTTTTGGCTGACATGGGAGCTTCCTGATTCTCAACCATTTTTCTTATAAAAACAATTTCATATGACCCAACACAAAAGAAAATTCAGTTATTATCTAGGATAGAGCTGGCTAGACAAAATATATGACCCTGTGATCAATTCTGGCTACTGAAACAACCACCCATGAAATAGTCTTTCTGTTTACGGGTACCAGCTCATTAATAACTTGTTTCTCTCTTCCACCTTCTCTCACTACTTGTCTCCCATTTTCTACACAAGAAAAAACAGGTGACAGTTCTTTACTGAAAGTCACTACATTCTCTTAATCCACCCATCTGGTAAGAAAGTTGGCGAAAAAATCTTAGAAATGCTAGCAAAAAGTCTCAAGGATTTGCCTCCCCAGTGCTCTCAAAAAAAAAAAAAAAAAAAAAAAACTAACGATCATGGAGATGATAGAGAATTTCTGAGTATGTAGTTCCATCATAAAACATTACTAGTCCCTGTTTTTGGTTCTGTGCTTTATCAAGCATTAAATAATTCAAGTACAGTATATCTAAAACAAAAATATGCAAATGTGTTCATATACTAACTCCTTAAAGAGTTATAACTTCACGTTACACTGAACTTACAGCAACTATCTCAACTGCAACAAGAACAAAACACATCCTCCATTTTCTTCTCAAAGACAAATGGTTCACTAGCTCACTAAAAGAGGTTTTCTCTGTCTTAATATGTGCGCATGTACTTGCACACACAATGTCAAGTGAAATTCTTAAATGTTAACAATTTGAAAGAGTAATAGAAGGCAATAATAAGCATCCAGTTATGTCACTGACAAGCAAGGATGATTAAGGGTAGTAAGGTGAGAGGTTTGACTAATAATTCATTTTAAGATTCTTTTAGCAACTGCTCAACCAGCTATAGTACAAAGTCTTATTTAGAATTTGCATTATTTGGTCCAGGCTGACCCTGACGTATTTGTGGTGGTTAAAGAAATGTTTTTATCACACTAAACTAAAGGTTTATCACTGAATTTCTCTTAGTGATATTTAATATTTTTTGAGGTACCTGGGGATTAATCCCAAGGCCTTCACAATGACCTATATCAGTCCTTCATTTTATTTTTTATTTTGAGACAGGGTCTCATTAAATCTGTCAGTTGCCCAGGCTGGGCTCAAACTTCCAATCCTCCTCCCTCAGCCTCCCAAGGTGCTGTTGTCACAAGCATGTACCACCATGCTTGAAGACTGTTAACAATGTTAAAGTCATTCTATTACTTTGCTGTACTACCATTAAGGGATCTCACAGGATCAGATTGTTCGTGCTGATCAGACCAAAGGGGAAAAAAACCCACCAAAAATATACCTTTAAATTCTTCATCAGGCTTATTGTAGCATGATAAGTTAAAGGCTCCATTCTGAGTTCATTCTTCTAAAAAAGTTGTCAAAGCAACTAATAAAGTTAACAAATAGAACCTCAGAATAGCTTTGTTAATTTTATTCAAATTAATAATTATATTAATACTATAATCAAGTACTATAATAGAAATTATTTACATTTTAGTTTAAGAAGCTTCTGATTTTTTACTATAGATTCACATCAAGAATAAATAATACAATATGGGTGAAGTTTTTATTTTTATGCCTTAACACTGAGAATAAACATAAAATTTCTTCAGCATTGTAATCCCAGCATTGTAGGAGGCTGAGGCAGGAAGACTGCAAGCTCAAATCCCACCTGGACAAATTCACCACTTAGGTAGACTCTGTCAAAATATAAAATAAATAAACTTTTAAAAATGGCTTGGGGATATACTCAGGGTGAAGGCCCTGGGCTTGATTCCTGGTTCCATAAATAATAAATTAATGAATTAATTTAATAAATTAATAAATTAATTTTCTTTTTGTCTTTAAAATTTTAGTTGCATACACAGGACTTTTGTATACTCAGCAGTGTTCCAGATGGTTGCTTAAGCAGTCAAGGTAAAAACTGAAAACTTTAAGATTTCCTAATTCACACTGCAGACCAAAACATACTGCTTTGTTTCATTTGGCCCATGTAGGAAAGAATCATGTAGTTATCAAGAGCAAGAGAATGAATAAATGAAGAGATTGTAATTAGAAGAGAGACTAGTAAGAGATTGAAACTTGACTTTGAACTTGAAGGATACTTAATTTGTTTTTGAAGAAGCAAAGATTTTTCAAGTAATTAAGATTGAGACCAAATATAAACCTAAAATTAAAATACCTTATTTCTTTCATTTAAGAGAAAACAACTGAGCTGATATTCTGTAAGGAAGGAAATATCAGCTAAGTTCAGCAGTATTAGGATCTCCAATAAAACATTTACATTTATTAAGTAATAAATCAAAACCAGAGAGTCCAGACTTAATGCCTAAATGAACAGAGAAGGCAGACTCCCCTCTAAAACAATTTTTTTTTACCCTCTACTAAACATTTGTCCAATCAGGTAATTATAAACCTGCTCTGACATCTAGTATACCAAGACTATGTACCCTGAGACACTACCTCACAAAGTCCAAGAGATGCCCTTCCCTCTGTTTTGTCAACACAGCTCTCCAAAACAGAGGAGAATGAATGCTGAGCATTGATGTCATCTGTTCTGTGGAAAGAGGTGTATCTGTAGGAGCTACATGTTATTTCTTCTAGTTTTTATACTTGTATGTGAAACTGGCATTTGGAGAAAAAAATCTTAAAGGGCTCATGTCAGTTCAAAGTCAACAGCCAGTCAGACTTTTGAGAATCCCATCCAAAAAAGGCACAATTTTCATATGTGAGTATTTCTACTTAGGGAAATGTACCCTTCCAAAAGCAGTGGATACTCCATGACTATAAACTGGAAAATGTTAAATCATTTTTTTCCTTGATGCATTTTTTCTTTCCAGCAAAATTCGAAGACAAAGAATGTATGGCAAATTACTTCCTTACCATGGTGCCACTTTCTACCATTTCCCCAGAGTATTCTCGTTGGTAAACACATTGCAAAATTCACCACTCCAGACCTAGAAAGGCATTATCTTTTGGTGCCATCTAGTCTTTGCTTGCCTTCTTTCTCATGTGACTGGTGGCTCAGGAGCCTTTGGAAGGGGTTGTCAAATCATGGGCCATAAGACTTTGCAAGAAGGAAAGAAGTGACCCAGGAGAAAAACGCTTGGTTGGATTTGATAATCCTTTTCACTGAGGGAAAAAAATTATCATACAATGATGTTTTCAAGTCTGCAAGGAGTAGAGTAGTTAACAAAGACAGTAAGGATAAACAAAGAGCACAGAGCGCCTGACATTATGCATTTTATGGAACTACACTTAATGGAAATGGTTTTTAAAAGTATTTTAATTCCTGGTTAGCAGTTACTTAACTTTTATTTAACAAAACACATACTCTCTTATTCACATGGATAGCTCAATAAAAATTATAAAGCTAAAAATGTTTCCTAAATTAATATATGTAGAAGTAAAACAAAATCAGGGTAAGACACTGCAATAAGGAGGTGACCTATGAGAGAACTGAAGTCACCTTCTGAGAGGGATTGAGGAGACACCAATGTACTTCTATTCTCAGATGCCTCAAACTATGTTTAAATGACATTGAAAAGTTGAGTTTTACTCAAGGAAAAAAGGCAGTTTGTAGCAACTAACTCTGTTAGAAGAATCCTATCAAAATTGCCCACGCTTTAAAAAAAAAAAAAAAAAAAGCAAGGCCTTTATAGGAAAAAGAACAATTAGAGTCTGTTCAAGCTTTTATTTTGGTAGATTGGGATCATTTTTCCCTGAAGGAACCAACATTGCTTTTGATTTCAAACCCTGTAAACTGTACTACCAAACTGATATACATAGAGCTTGAAGGGAAATAATTTTGCTATAAAATGGCTCCTCCAAGCAGCTATGATATTTTAAAGAACAGGTATACCAACTATAAGAAGCACACTGTTATGGAATGAAAGGGGAAGAATTCCCTTTGGGGGGGAAAAACTTCAAGTATCATACAATGATGTTTTTCGATTCTGATGTTTTTCAAGTCTTGTCTTGAAACGCTAATCCCTCCGCCCAACAATAAGAAATCTAACCCCTGTCCAGCCCTGCAAACTCCACTGGATGTCCTTGGAGGCAGGGTCCTTCTTAGAAATTTGCTTGTCTTTCAATCCTCTACTACAGGGTACCAGGACTTTGCCAAGTGACTAAATCAAAATGGAAAATAAGTCAAGTGATAGGGGCAGTGCTTGTCTTTTTCTCTCTACTGAATGTTACACAATGGGCTTCAAGTCCTCCCCCAAGCCACAAGTCTTCAAAGTTAGTGGCTTATGGCCAGGTTTCTCATCTAGCACACTTAGTAGCTAGCTAGCTGCTTGCCCTACACAATCTATATACCAAAGCTAGTCTAAAATTTAATGTGCTGAAAATCTTTTTTAAATCCCCAAAGATGTATATACATACATACACACACACACAACATCAGCCTATCTTTATGGGAGAAAAAAATCTAAAATCCAGATAAAATATATGCATATTAAATATATGCATATTAGCATATGATGATATATGCATATTGTTATATATGCCTATTATTTATTATTAAAATATTATACTCAAGAATTTTACTAAAATATGTATGATCTGCTGTTTAACTTACTGTTTATGAAATAAATAAGAATCTATTCCTATAAAATGGTACCTGATAATTATATTTTACCTATAATTCATATTTCATAGGTTATCTACTTCAGAGAAAATAAACAGGCTAATACTAAGTAGTAACTAAGCAGGTGGTATTTCTCTAGCATCTGACATGACTGGTAGTCATGGGACTTAATGACAACAGAAATTCATCTCCTACAAAGGAGTAACTGGGACCCTTTTCTCACTTTTCAAAGCTGCTGATTTTACTGAATAATCCTCTTAATTTTTATCTTGTAAAATAAGCAGGAATATTAACAACTGATATAATAATATTCCTTTTTTCTTTTTTCCTTTGAGACAGAGTCTTGCTCTTTAGTTCAGTTTGATCCTGAATTCACTATGTAGTCCAAGCTGGCCTAGAACTCATGGTAATCCTTTTGCCTCACCCTCCCAAATGCTGGGACTATAAATGTGTACGTACCACCACTTCCAGCTATTGCATGGTGCTGGAGGATCAAACCCAGGGCCTTGCATTTGCTAGACAAGAGCTCTAATCACTAAACTCCACCTGCTAGCCCCATAATATTCTAATAATATAAATTATTCTACCATCACATAGTCAACCTCAGCATGAAAGGTCTCATCATAGAAATAAAAATTAAGTTGAGATAACATGTTGGAAAGTCTGGAAAGACTTAAAAAACATTTTATCCCAACAAAACATTCCAAAAGTAGGCTACGTACTATGCCTTTAAGGGTATTTAGCACTGAGCCAAACAGTATTTGAAGACACAAGATTAAACATGGTATCTCTTCCAAAAGATTTTGAACAAATACATTACTTTACATAAAAATAAGCAAAGATAAAACAACAAATAAGAAAGCTTCAAATAAACTTCACATTACTTCATACACACCTCAGGACTTCCAGGAATCTATATTCAAACTGCTACAGCAAATCACTACAGGTCATTATTAGATCTCTGGAATTGAGAATCTCATTTCTGACTCATGACTGTGATTATGCCTCCCAAAGATTTAGAGGAAAAATGAAGGCACAGGGTGAGCAGGGATGAGCAAATATGAGAAGGGGGACATCAAACGAGAAAGGAGAATGGAGATCTGAGTACCTGACAAATTAATGATCATAAAATGGACAAATATTCTTTTTTACATTATATAGATTCCACAAAACTTAAAATGTTTATCCTTCCCAACTCAGATAGGAAGAATGTGAAGTACCATTCAGTCAGTAACAGTGATGATCAGTACACCATGAGCCCAAGCTGTTATGCCTAGTAGCCTGACGCTATAAGGATTTTTAAAGTTGCCAGTAGTAATCTTTATATGTTTTAAGACTAACTTTGCCCTCTCCTTCTCACCTTTCCAGCCTCACTTCCCACTACTTACACACTACGCTTAAAAACTTCTTCAACAACCAAATGTTTTTATACATGCCAATCTACCTGGAATGACTTTTTCTACACTGTCTACCTTGTGTGGATTCAACACATTTCTCAGCCTAAAACCAAATTAGTGTTTCTTCCATAAGACCTTGTCATATTCCTTCAGATAATAACTGATTTTATACTAATCATACTGTATTTTATTTTTTCCCATTTTATTGATATGTATACGTGCAAAATTTAAGGTTTACAATGGAGTTGAGCATTTTGTGCACATACATATCTTGTCAGGTGACAAGGGCTTTCCCACTCTCTTTTTGTCCCTCCCATCATACTGTATTTTGATTTTGGCTGAATACATATTTTAATAATTTCCATTGTATCAGTACCAAACAGAATGACTAGCACCCAGAGTAAAAAAAATATAACCTTGAATGGGTATTTCTAGAACTCTAACCCAAATCAGTACAGAAGCCTCTCAGCAGTAAAACTGGATGCCAGGCCAGCATTTGTGAGAATTCTGCTTATTACTGACAGAACTCTAAACACCTGGGTTATTTTTGGTGTGGCTTTAGTCATCAGTGAATATTAAGGTGCATACTTTCAAAGATACCTTATATATAGAGTAACTGACAGTCACTGACGTAACTCTGGAGTAGAACTGACATTTCTTTTAATAGTGAAGTAGAAGGCTTAAGAATTGCAGCCACTATACAATAATGACTTTATCAATGTATTTATAGTGATAAACAACTAGGAAAATAATTCCAGGTGAAATTTTTAAATCTAATTTTTGTCACCAATTTCAACTTTCTTGACTCCTAAAAAGTGCAAAATTTGACATATTTAAATTTAAGTTTGGCCTATTCCAGCTGTTGTTCCAGAGTAGCAACAGTAACAAGTATCAAGAACAGGAAGACAATCGCTAAGAAGTCAGAAACAACTAAAAAATCCCAGATATGAGAAGTCTAAAAAAAATGCTGTACAATAACGAGGGAGAAAAAAATCCAATAGTTTGTAATCTCATCTTGTACAAGTCTCCCTGAACTTTGGATCAAGTAAGAACTATAGTGCAGAGAACACACAATTACTTTTTTAAAAATTATCTTGCATTTATCTCCAAGTAACACTTCACTTGATGGGCTCATTTGAATAAAAAAAAATTAAATCTTTTTCCAGAAGAAAAAGATTTAAACCTAAAAGTGAAATGACCTGGGAGAAATTGCTCACCTGATGCTCACTTTGTGTGTAAATCTAAGTTTCCATACATATATTTTCTGCCTTATCTGCTCATAAGGATTTTTTTTTTATAAAAACAAACTTACTCATTCAACATTTTTCTTCTTTGGTCACACAAGAACTTTCTGTATTCCAAGTTTCAAAGTCTGGGAAATAGGGCTACATCACAGGAGAAAACAGTAGCAATTTGTTCTAAATACAAAATAGCTTATTTTCCTCTGGCAACTCTCCAGGTATTTGGGTGGAGGGGAAGGATCCTCCTCTCTGGTGAGATCAGTCTCTGAACCTGGACTACTGCCAAAACTTAGCTGTGAGTGGAAGAGATTTTTTAAAATTTATCTTTCACATCAGTTTGGAAGCAGATTAAAGATTTTTGCCTGAATAACAGTTTTTTACTAGTTGGCCTTTTGTTGGTGTTCATCCCTATTCTGGCAGCCCCCACTGGCTGATTTAATGGTACCAATGAGCTGAGAAGTATTGCTGTCCAAAAGAAAAAGCATTCTCTCACAAGGACTGGGAAAGCAATCTGTAATCACAACAGTAGCTACTTGTTAATTTTCTATTTGAAACACAGTGATGTCAATAGTATTGTATCCTACCAGCCACCATGGGGTAAAGGACATTTTGAAACCAAAACAAACTTCCTACGTGCAGGCAAGTCAGTTGTGAGACACTACAACGTGCTATAAGACACTATCCCAATCTTACATACCCAAATGGAGTGAGTCTATTCTTCCAGAGGGGTTTAAGTCTAATTCTCAGAGTATCACTCCTATCCTGAGCCCAGTACAGTTTTTAATCACACTAAATTATTGCTCAAGATGGCAGAGAGAAATGAAGTACTGTTATTGCCACCTAACAGAATGGTGATGCTCCACAGCACAAAGAGCACGCACAAAGCTTACGTGGCAAGGTAACTGTTCATTCAGAAGCATAAAATGAAAATGATACAAGATCTTTTAAAATGGCCTCACTAATCAGATGTGATTAGGGAAATGGTTCATTTTAAATGGGGTTTATTCAACTAGGAGCTGAAAGACACTTCTTACCAAAAGGAACAAGAACATTTTGGCCTAAAAAATCAGTGCACCCTCAGAAAGTGAATATTCAGCATACATTTAATGTAAGTAACCTAAAATGGAGACTAAATGATTAGAAGTGATAACCATGTTTACTGCTGACAGATGGCAAATAGCTTGACACTGCTGGATACCTGCCAATCCAGTTAAGCCAGCAAGAGATTATTTTTAAAGGCCCAATTTAGCAATTTTCCCAAAATAAAATGTATGATTTTTTTGATTGGTTGGTTGGGTTTTGGTGGGGAGGGGACAGAATTCCAGGCAAGAACAGAGTAACACAGAGCAATTGTTGGCCAATATATTTTGCTTGTTTAATAATCCTGAGGCAGGGCTGGGAGGCTGAGGCATAAGGACTGCTGTGAGTCCAAGGCCAGCCTGAGCTACACAGTGACATCAGGACCAGCCTGAGCTAGACAGAAAGACCCTATCTCAAAAATAAAACAAAACAAAAAAATGAGCTATACATTGGCCATTTAGAACCTCTGGAAAAATAAAATTTATAAAATTTAAAATAACCCATAGTCCTAATGATGACAGAGAACTGGTATTCCGGTATGTTGTTTTTATTTCTGAGCCTCTTCTTTCCTTACACTGTATCACATTTTTTTTTTTTCTGATCACAAAGGGCCCAAGTAAAAAGTAGTTTAATTATTTTTGGACGCAGCATATCATAACTAATACCGGAGCATGCTCTCCTTTGGTAAAGAGGTACCAGTGTTGTATTAGGGTGCGAGTAGATGAGCACTTTAAGGCAGGTAGAATGTGAACATAAACCAAGAACTTTATATATACATTCATTCATTTGGAGATAAGGTCTTGCTCTGTAATCCAGGCTGGCTTAGAACTCATGGCAATCCTCCTGCTATAGCCTCTCAAATGCTAGGATTACACGTGTTATCACTACACCCAGCTATCATAATAGGTAAAGTTGCTAGGGGATGGATCCTGCAGCCTTGCACTGCCCAAGCAAGCACTCTAGTCACTGAGGTATGCTCCTCAGTCCCAAAAAACAACTTTGTCAAACCCTTAAAAAAAAAAAAGGAAAAGTGATAAGTGGATTAAGAACAATTACAATTTTCTCTTACAAGGTAATTTTTTCTTTTTTTCCATATTGGACAGTGAACTTAGAGCATTCACACTGAGACACTGAGCTACATCTCCAACCCTTTTTAGCAATTTTTTTTTTTTTTTTGAGACAAGGTCTTGCTAAGTCACTAAATTGCCCAGGCTGGGCTCAAACCTGTAATCTTCCTGCCTCAGTCTCTCAGAACACTGGGATTATAGGCATGTGTCGACCATGCCCAGCTTTAAATGGTAAATTTTTATCAAGTACATAACTGGGTTCAAGTTATGACTGAGTGTTGACATTATATTTTGTGACTAGCTTCTGTTTTTATTTATCCAAATCTCCTTAATGGCTTGATTCTCTAGAAAAGCTTAGAAAAGATTAAATAAGAGAGAAATCCAAGTTCCAATACTATTTTGTATGACTCTCATCTTAGTTCGACACCATTACAGTTCACTGTTCAATAACTGTTTCAGAAGTAACACTGTATTTTTCTTTGCTTTTATTTTTAATTGACAAATAGTAAAACTGTGTATTTCAATTTCATCAACTGTCCAAGAGATCTACTCAGAAAAATTTATATAGTTCCATGGAATTGGGAAAGAGAGCAGGCTAGGCTGAGGGGATGTGCTCCATTCTGATACTGCTGCCAGACAAAATCCTGGGTATTCTACACAGCAGCTTGCACAGCTCTCTTGCCAAAGTATACAACAAAAATTAGACCACTATTCAAACTAAAGAAGACAATAGAATCTTGAGATTAAGTTCACCAAATGTGGCTACATTTCCTTTCAGATACTGCAGGATCAAAGTCCTGAAATATATTTCAGGATCATCAACATTTTTCATTTTACAGAACAAAAGATATATGAAGGGTCTTTTAAGGGAGAGAAAAATAATACCAAACATTTATTCAGTGTTTTCTTCTAAAATCACCAATATTTCATGAACACTGCAAGTCAGCAAAACCATGTTGCCTCTTCATGCAACTCAATACACACAATAGTAAATTCCAGTTACTTTCAGGACAGCTCTAAGAGCCCAGTATCCCCAAATCACACTTTACAAAAGCCTTTTCTATTATAAATATATGCAGTCTTGTAGAGTCATTTAGCGCTATCTAAACTGACTCATGTTTACAAATATTTTAACTACAATGATGGAATTTCTAATTGAAAAAAACCTTATTTAGAAGAGACTGGATTTTTTTTTTTTTACAGCTTTGCCAAATAAAGCTGTTCTATGAAGAAAATAATTGTGAATCAGGCTGGAACAAAGTGAATCAAGATAAAAACCATACAGACACTACAATCCTAGAGAAATATGGGTCATACCAATGATTCGAATGCCAAACGATCCACTGTCTGCCAGTGGTACCAATGGATGGTCTCACGGTTGTCCTGTTACATAGGCTGACCTATGTAGTAACAGATACCTGACATATTCTTCCTAAAGCCCGCAGCATTATTAATGATCTGAACTGTCTGGTTTTACTTCAGCTAAGAAGTCCTTATAGACTTGCCATGTAACTATGGCTGTCATTTTTTTCAGTATGAAAATTTCTCCTTTAAGTTTCTCAAGTTTCAAAAGGGGTATACTCTCTAATTTTAGTTATTTTGATTTTGAGGAAGAAATATGAGTATACTTTCTATGAAATTTCCAGATTTCTCCCTTAAAAATTTAGTCATTGTATTTTCAGACTAAAAAGGCCCATCTTTCTCATTTAATTTTAGGTTATTTTAATGAGTCAGCTTTGCTCTACTTACTTCAAGATAAAGTGTGGGAAATTAAAGCATTTCATGAAAAATAATTTTTTAATAGCATAAAATCTCACAGTTTTTTGGCAGAGCCCAGTGGTATAGGCCTGAATCTCTGCACTCTGGAAAATAGAAGCAGGAAGATCACAAGTTTGAGTTCAGTGTGGGCAATTTAGCAATTTTACAAAACCTTATCACAAAATCAAAACTAAAAATGGGATAGGGACGTAGCTTGGTGTAAAAGCTCTTGGGCTCAATCCTCAGTACCACAATAAAACAAATCAAATCAAAACAAAACAAAATCTCATACCTCCATTTTTATGCACATTTAAAAGAGACTAGTTTGGGGTTGAAATTTTTAAAAATCTATAATCTAGTTGATGTACTAGAGCAGGGCTAAAGTTTAAAAAGGCACAAGATTTCCCATACTGGCATCTTGGAGTTCTCTATTATAAGGCTATATTGAGAAGTACCAAGAGACACAGTATATGAGGAAATGACCTTGACGTAGGTTCCAAGTGTGCCTGTCCACTTACATACATATTTTTTTTCTGAGACTTGTGACAACTAAAAACTCAGATGTAGCCTAGAAATACTGAAAAATTAAGCAAAGGCATTACCCCATTAATATAAAAACACAGACATCAGCAGTGAAACTGTATGTCACTTGTCAGTAAAAACACACCAAAAAGTGAGAGAATAAAATGAAAGGGAATTTTAAAATGCCATATAGCATTCTATTCTCTCTCCCTCTCTTCCCACCATCCCTGCCTCTTTTTAAGACAGAATCTTACTCTCTAGTGCAGGCTGGTTCTGAACTCGCTGTATAGCCCACGCTGTCCTTGAGCTCACAGAAATCCTACTACTTCAGCCTCCCAAGGGCTGAGACTATCGGTGGGCACCACCACACCTAGTTAACATTCTTTAAATGTACTTTTAGGTCCGTTACAGATCTATCCATGCTAAGAAACTACAGATTCACTTTTGACAGAGTAAAAAAGATTCAGATACAGCATTTCTCCTGAAAGCCCTTTCAAATAAACTTGATAAGACCACTCCTGGAGAGAACCACAAACGAGTCACAGAATGACTAAGCTGTTCAGACTAGCCAGTACGTGATAACTCCTGCTGTGAGTTTACCTGAAGTCCCATCTGGGACACACATAACTTAGCACTTAGTTACACACTTATTTTTTCTTTTCCTCTTCCTCTTCCTCTTCTTCCTCTTCTTCTTCTTCTTCTTTTTTCTTTTGAGGCAAGCTCTTGTTTTGTAGCCCAGGCTGGTCCTGAACTCACTATGGAGCCCAGGCTGGCCTTGGACTCACAGCAATTCTCCTGCCTCAGCCTCCCAAGTGCTGGGTTTATAGGCGTGTGCCACCATGCTCGGCTTATGTGGTGCTGGGGAATCAAACTTGGGTACTTATTCCTCCAGCCCCATTTCTATACTTCTTAAAGGGGCTTTCTAGTATCTTCTGTCTTCCACCTACTTAGATTACAAATCCTCAAAAACAGGGTCCAGGACTTGTTTTATTCTACCCCCAGTCCCCAGCACACAGGCAATACCTACTAAGCCCTTGACACTTGATTTCTAACTACCTTTATGAGCCTTTTATCTGCCAAGAATTAAGCCACTGCAAATGAATTCCCATTTCCACTCAAGATTTCAAATCAGAAAAGAAGTCTTAGGAAAAAAGGACATAAACCTGCTAGGAGTTATTAGCAGGTATACCTGATAATTACACACCTTTAGCCATTCTAGATTGTGTGTTTTAAGGAAGTTCAAAACAAACCCAAAAATTTCAAGATCAGTAATAAAGTTTAAAAAGCTAAAACAAAAATTTCAATATTTCCTAGTTTCCTAAAAGTACAAAGGATGGGTGAGGCAAGAGAGAAGCCAAACTATATTTTATTGAGAATAACAGAATTGCTGCTAAAAGATGAATAATCTTAACTACTGTCTAATCCAAACCACTGCTAGGACTGTAAGAGCATCCAACCCCTCTGTATTAAAGCACTCAAAACTCTACCCAAAATGTGGAGGAACCTCTGGCTAACCTTCACTTAACAAGAAAGTGGGGTTCCTTTTGCACAGTGAAGGCAACAATCTCAAATATTTTGCAACTCACCTTTTCCATTTTCAAACTAAAAAATCATAGACAGGAGGAGAACACAGCTCTTTCTGCCAGGGAGTCTCAACTCCCCAGGATCACTGATTGGTACCTGTCCTTTAGCCTATGAGGAACCCAGCCACACAGCCTGAGATCTGCTCAGGTGGGAAGGCAGAGGTGGGTCTGTATTCACAGCTGCTCCTCATCACCTGCATTACCACCTGAGCTTTGCCTCCTGTCAGATCAGCTACAGCATCCAATGGAATATCTATGGAGACCAAACCCTACTTTAAACTGTGCTCCCGCTGATTATTATGAGTTGTATAAATTATTTCATTATATATTACAACAGAATAGTAAGAGAAATAAAGTGCACAATAAATGCTACGTGCTTCAGTCACCTCAAAACCATCCCCACCCCACTCCACTCCTGCACTCTATCCATGGAAAAACTGTCTTCAACAAAACTGTTCCCTGGTGCCAAAGAGGCTGAAGACCTCAGCTTTAAACCAAAAAAATTTCTGCAGCAGCAGATCATGATTTTAAAAATTATTGAAAATTCAAGCACTAACCAACACTAAAGCACTATTCCTTAAACTAATGTTTTAAAATTATTTTTTATTCTGTTCAAATATTAATAAACTTAAGACTATGAACACCAATTTTAAAATAAGAGATTTGTATTGTGGCAAACTCTAAAACCAATTAAAATTTAGAAAATCGTGGCAAATGCCTATTCTCCACTAATCAGTAAATTAATACATAAATTTCTTTAAGATTTAAAATTTGTAATCCCAAGAGTGCAAAAGCAACCAGTAGTATCTTTCCTTCTAAGCATAGCAGTTCAGAATGTGTCAAACATAAACATTTTTAAATTTTCTAATGAAATACTTGAGAGAACAAGTTTTAATATGTTAAATTTGAAGCTCACTAAAATAGATTATTTGCTATCTTTAATTCTTTTAGAGCTTTCAAATGACAGAAATTCTTTAACTTTTTGGTTTTTTACAGAGACAGGTGTATTTGTAAAGAACATAAACATGTTCTTTAGGGTATATGCACCTATACATGATACACACACTTTTAAATTGTAGTAACATCAGAATGGCTCCAGAAGATAGGCCTGGTGCCACTGGCCTAATCCCAGCACTCTGTGAGACTGAGGCAGGAAGATCTCCAGTTCAAGTACAGCTTTGGCAACTTAGTGACTTAGTGAGAGCCTGTCTCAATACGAAACTAAAGAATGGGCTTGGGGAGTAGCTCAATGCAAGGCCCTGGGCTTGATCTCCAGCACCACAAAAAACAATAAAGAATGACTTCAGATGACCATCTGTAAGAACAAATTGTCCATTTCAAAGTCTTTACAGCTACCATCGTTTATGAAAATTCACAATATCCTATGATGTTTTCCTAAAGCTATTAATTCTAAACCTCTTATGAGAAACATTAACTTTCCAAAAAAGAGTAAGTCTTCTCACGGCCTTGCCAAAGAATACTGTTCCAGCTGATTGTGGAAAGTTCCATGAGGGACTATTTGTTTAAATAATTCTACAGACTTTTAATGATGCCAAATAGCTATGAGAATAAAAGTTACCAAAAAAAAAATCAGAAGCAAAAGAGAACACAATGGCAGTTGAAAATCCTGAAAGCCTGCATCTTACAAGCAAACTACAATTTAGTGAGAGGTAAATATTAAGATGTAGAGTTATTAAGACAGAATAGGGTAATAGCACCTCAAGGGTAGGACACTTGCATAAATTTCAGACATCTGGAGAAAATGCTTTCCTAACCACAACAACGAAAAATCCACTGCAGTTTCTCTGCTGTTTATAGTAGTAAAGCTTTAAGTCACAATTAAAGTTTCTTGGTCCGCTACACCAATTCAAACACAGAAAGAAATGCACACTCATCTGTAAAACCATCACATTCAAAAGGCATTTTCCCAGGGTACAATAACGTTAGCAGAGGTCCCAGTAGGAAGCACAATCACCACATATTTCCTAAGTGGGTCATATTACCTAGAATATCCTATGGGGACAAACTGTTCTCTCTAGAGCAGGAGCGGAGAACAAAACTATTTTTCTTGGAAAGGAAAGATGTTTGCAGGGTAGCAAATGTCTCATTATGTGCCTTCCTAAAATATTTTCTATCTTGAAGTGGCAGGTTTTAAAAAAAAAGCACAGCAATTTATTAGGCTTGACATTTAACTTTTTCTTTCATCTTAATCTAGGAAAAAAGGTACACAGCCTGCTACAGAAACATTCATTATTATCACTGAGCTCCTGTTTACCAAGGTACTTACTTTCAGCACTGAGTACAAGATGCTGTTTGTCAGAGGTATCTTATAGGCTGTGTCCTCATGGGAAGGTGTATATTCCAGAAAGAATATGGATGGATCTACATAGGCAGGAAACTCCAGTATAAAGCAGGTTAAAATACATGTAAGTAGATCTTAGGAATTTAGAGAAGGCACCACTTTGAATTATCAGAAAAGGCTGTGAAAAATATGTATTTTAATTGCTCATTGGAAACAGTATGTAAAAGTTCTAACTTGGGAATCACAAAACCTAGGCTTACAAACTGACTTTGTCATTAACAGCTTGGGGGAAAATATAACAGTTGTTAAGTTTTGAGGATGATACTAAATGATTTTTTAACATTCCCTTAAAGCTGTATGATCTATGAAAATGTACGGACAGGTTTACATATTGTCTTTTCAAAAACATTTGAGATTCACCAGTACAACCCTCTTGCTACAAAGACTAACAGTAAAATCAACATGATAATTTCTCCTTGAATCTCATTCCTTTCTCCAGCTACATCAAGTGTGATACAAATATTTTTGGAGGGGGGAGCTGGCTTTGAACACAGTGTTTCTACTTTAGCTTTCCCAATACTGGGATTACAGGCATGACCAACAAATTGACATCATGTATCTTTTTTTAACAAATATCTTTCCCATGCATCTACACAGGCACACTCATGCATGCACACATGCACACATGCACACACACACACACACACACACACACACACACACACACACAAATAAAATCATTGGTCGGGTGAATAAGCAGAGCTTGGTCTGTATCTACAGCCACTCCTCACTGCTTGCATATATATTAAAATATACAATTCAGCTTTATTTTTAAATATGAATAGGATCATACTGGAAACAATATTTTACAATTTGTTTTTTTTCCACTTACTATGTCTTAAAAATCTCTCCACATACAAATTTACAAGTCTATAGCAGTCTTTGTATCTGATGCAAAGTATGGATTTATCATCATTATTTAACCTACTGATGGAAATTCATATTATTTCTCATTTTAGATTATTATAAGCACTGCTGTAACTCTCATTCATGTTTCTCCGTGCATGAATAGAAATTCAACAAGAGGGGAGGGGTACAGACAATGAATCTGAGCCAAAAGTATAGAAGGAGCAAATGCAGAAGATGAAGAAGCTCAAACCAGGTATCCATATTTTCAGTGTAAGAAAAAAACAGTCACAATAGAAATACATTTAGGGTAGGAGATGAGAGATATGGATCCTGGCCTTGATTCAAAAACTAGATTTGAAAGTAAAAAGTGGGGTCTGGGTATTGAAATCTCAGGATTGTCTTAGAATGCAAAGATTTTTCTCTTTGTACAGTTGTAGGGATCAAAGGAACCAAACTCAACGCCTCAAGCATGCTAGACCCGTGTTCTGCCACTGAGATACACTCCTCGCCTACAGAAGAAATCTCAAAGCACATTCCATTTTACTACCTAATCTTAAAGAAACTAAAGTGCTATCTGTGATCTCATGACCTATAGCTTTGTGTCTCTGTCCTAAAATCCACTGGAACGGTTGAGATGGGTGAGAATGTTTAAATGGTCACTATATATGTTATGGGAACAAGATGAAATGAGAATGTCTAATCCACGTGGTGGTTATAATTAAAGACTATAAATTTCTAGTGAACCCAGTCAGTAAAACAGAATATGCCAGAATATCGAAGCCATGAGGACAATATTATAAAGGTACCTTTACTATCTAAATGGTAAAGAAGAAAGACACCAATATACTGACGTATTTACTTTCTGTTTACACTTACACTTAGATCACCTAAGTTGTCCTTTCCTCTTCTGTGTAAATGCAGTGTGCTTCTTCTTCCTGGTATGACATATATCATGATTTAGATCTAAGAAGTCCCCCAAAATTCTCATGTGTTTGGAGGGTAATTGGATCATGAAGATACCATACTCATCAGCAGGCTCATCACTGATGGGTTGAGTTCAGTAGTTCATGTGCTATTAAGAGGAAGAGCCTGGTCAGAGGAGGAAGATCACAGAAGGCGTAGCATGGAAGGATATATTTTTGTCCCAACCTCCTTCTTTGCTCTCTGCTTCCTGGCTACCATGGAATGAGCAGCTGTCTTCTGTTACATTCTTCCACCATGCAGTTTCTGAACTGAAGCCAGCCAACTCTGACTGAACCCACTGGAAACTGTAAGCCAAATAAACTTTCCCACATTTATAATTTAAGTGTTGTGTATTTTGTCTTAGTGATGGTAAAGTGTCCAACAAACCTCATCTCACGATCACTGAAGCATAGTAAAGTAACTAATTATATATAACAATACAATATAATTACAACTATATAACACGATTTCTAAAGTTTAAGTAAATCTAAACTTGTCAGAGAATACAAAAGGAAAGAGAAATAAAGAAAAACAACTAAGAGTTAGTCACAACACAGTAATATTTACAGATTAACTTGTTATGCTTTTTTACATGTCCTTGATAAGCAGTTTTACAAAAGGGAACATCCTTAATTTAATTAAATTTAAATCTCAGCATTCATATGTGTATCTATGCTATCTATCAGGCTTGAGAAGTATTTCTTGGAGCAAATTCCAGTTTTATACAAATAATCACTACTTATTAAACTACCTAATAATAAGACCTTATTATACCTGCAGTAGTCTGTACTGCAATAATCTTAAGATATTTTACAGTAAAGTACCAAATGAAGTGAAATTCTAAACTGGTTTCAAGCTATGTGAGGAAGAAGGAAAGGTATTTATATCAAGAAAATGCTCAGAGAGCATAATAACAAGTTTGTAATATGCCTATAATTACTGAACTAAAAATTCACACAACTGTAATTTTTCATGTAGGAAAGAATTTCACAGATCATCTAGGCATCTTTTTGGTGGAGTGGAGTTGTTACCAAGGCTGATCTCTAACGTACAAGTTAGAGTGGTCCTCCTGCTCAGCTTCCCAAGTATCTAGACTACAGATGTGTAACACAAAACTGACTTTCCCCAAGAAAAGCAAGACTCCTAGAAGACAAGTAACTTATGTAACTTATATATCCTATCGTGATAGAAATGAAAGAAAAAAATTATTTTTGACTTCTGGTAGAATACTCACATCAATGCATTACATAGTCACAAAAAGCCACTTGTATTATATTCCAGGTATCCTTTTGGACAGTATAACTGCTACACCTTGTTTAGTATTAAAACTTACCCTTTTTTTTCACTGTTTTCCCCATACAACAACAAGGAAGTCATTTATTTATGAGTTAAGTCCCAATTTTTCCCACTTAGCTGAATTAGTTTTATCCAGGCAAATTTGTCTTCAGGAACTGGTTAGCAAGTAATTAGATGAGGCAACTCTGTTCTTATTATGGAATCCTTGTTTAGACTTGAGGGTTTTCACTCTACTCATGAGACTTGTTTTGTTTTTACAAGATACATGCAAGATGCTGAAGTAATCTCTCATCTAATTAAAAAACTTCTTACTGATAAATGTCTTGGCATAACTGCCAAATTCTTTATCAGAATAGAAATTTTTAAGTGAAAATACAAGCTTAAGAAAGAGTACTTGAATCCTAGTTATTATTAGTTAGACTTTCACAGTATTTATCAAAACTCAATATATTAACCCCTTTACTGTATACAGCAAAAGAATCTAGCAAAATCGCATATTGCATTAAAGTCTGGTGGAATTCTGTTGTGCAATTATTATGAGCATCATTACTAATGGTTTCATCAGTTTTATAGATAAAACATATCCCTTGAAGCTGCACATAAATTTTAGTATGCTGCATCAAATTACCTTGGGAACATATATTAAGCTCTTCCTGTTTTTAAATTTTGTATTCATAGTTTGAAAAGTGGCTTTTAAACAAGTTACAACTTCACTAAGACCTCTGCAATCATCTCAGTAAAGGCTGTACCTCGGCTACAACCCTACCATGTCAGTTATTCAACATCTGACTAATCACTTGTTTCTTTCAAGACATAATATCAGAATCAGAATTTCAAGTATAATATCTTGAGATTATTTTTAAGATCTAATGATCTTACATCTCTTCTTATGCATAAGTTGCAGAGTTCATTTAAACAATGAAAAATGAATAGATGAAATATTGAGAACACTTCTAAAATGCAGTCCTTTGAATCAAGCTAAGTCTGTCACTTTACAGTGTATGTAGACAGGTCAAGGAGAAGAAAGCTTAGTCTTAATGAGCTATTTTTGACAAGGGCAATATGGAAACTATGAATCTACTTAGACACAACTGCAATGACTTCACTGCATTTTAGATGTGTAATTTTATCCTGGCTGCTGTTCCTCTATTACCCATAAATTTTATCTCCAAAACCCACTCATTACATCATCTATCTCATATAACATTTAATTCTAACTCTAACAGGTGCCTATCTCTGCACTTTAACAGCTATTCTTAGTCATCCAGTTTTCAGCATTCTTATTCCTATAAAAAGTTAAAATATTAATTTATTTACATATAAAATAAATACATCAATTACACATCTCTCAAATGATGTTCTCATAGTGTCTGATAACATTAACTTACATATTTAGGTGATCCTATAACTTCATAAGAAATTTCTAGCCAGGCACAGTGGTATATGCCTATTAACCCAAGCCACTTAGGGAAGCTGAGGTAAGAGGATCCAAGTTCAAAGACCAACTGGACAACTCAGTGAATTTTGTCTCAAAATTAAAAGGGGAGGAGTGGGGCACTATGTTAATTTCCAGTATCACAAAAACAGAGATGTGGGGCGGGGGAGAAAGGGAAAAGAACATAATAAATCTCTGTTAAGGGATAGGAATACCCAGTACTAGAGGACTTGCCTAGGATGCACAAGGCCCTGGGTTCAATCTCTGGCACTACAAAAGAACAAAAATCTGTTAAACAAACTTCCTTTACTTTCTAAAAGACATATTAATGTTTTGAAGTTTATACATACTTTCTATTACTCTGGATTCTTACTGTCTACAACAGTACAAAGACTATCATTTTTAGGATTTTTATATGAATTTAAAGTAGTTATGCAACTTTTCCCCTTCAAACTAAAGAAGGGAAGAAACCTTTCTATTTGGTTAATCAGAAAACTGGAGGCTAAGGGTGATACTGTCTCGGCTTACCTCTTCAACTATACTCTTGAATTTTGTTGTTCAAGGTGTTAACAAATATAATGAAAACATTTTTTTTTACACTGTAGTGAAATTGATAAAATTATTACATTCAGTATCTGGTCTTAATCTTGTTAGGCTTCAATGTTAATTAAAATGTCCTAAAACCTTTAAGTATATATTTTTAATTTTATACATATATTTATATATATGAATACACAATCATCTACATAGACACATACATAATATAGCCTAGCCTAATGTTTCTAATCTTTCCCCATTACCATACCGCATCAGGTATTATACCAAATACTGAAAACTTTCTGAACTTTCTGTGGGGTTAGTTACCTGTCTTTTTTTTTTTTTTTTTTTTTTGAGATAGGATCTTGCTGTGCTCCCGGCTGGTCCTGAGCTATGTAGCCCAGGCTGGCCCTGAACACACAGCAGTCTTCCTAACTCAGCCTCATGAGTGCTGGGATTATAGGAATGCACGATCACACCTGGCTTAAGTGGTTCTAGGGAATCAAACCCAGCACCTTGAGCTTGTTAGGCAAGCATTTAACCACTCAGCTATGCCTCCAGTCCCCTATTTACCTGTCTTAAGTAACTGTAGTGTTAAGTCATCTGTGTAGTACTATCAGCCAATAATGACATCTGCAGTTCTTACATGCCAAACCACAGGCATGGGCTTTTCAAGTCCTTGACTGCCTCCTCCCATAAATTGTATCTGGTAGGGTAAATAGATGTCCACAAACTTAGCGACAAACTAGTTAGTATTTTAGTAGGTAAGAAGTAATATCTTGTATTTTTGATTTGCATTTCCCTACTACTAATTTAAAAATAGGCTAAGGGTGTAGCTCATCTTCACAAGCTTTTGGTCATTTATATATCTTCTTTGGAGAAATGTCTATTCAAGTTTTTTGTCCAATTTTTAGTATGGGCTTTTTATTGTTTAGTTCTTATGGTTCTTTTTCCTTATACATTCTAGGTATCACTCTTTTTCAGACACATTTTATAAATATTTTCTTCCATTCTTTAAATGATCCTTTCTGCCTTTTTAAAAAAGTACCAGGATCAAACCCAGGACTTTCACACTGAGCTACATCTGAAGCACCCACTCTTCCCCCTTTTTTTGAGACAGGGTTTCACCAAGTTGCTGAACTGCCTCTAGGCTGGGCTCGAACTTGTAATCCTCTTTTCTCAGTCCTCACAGAGTATTGGGACTACCAGTGTCTACCACTATGCCTGGCTTCTTTTCACTTTCTTGGTGGTGTATTTTGAAGCACAAATCTTTTTAAATTTTTATAATTTTGATGAAGTCTAATTTACCTATTTTATTTTTCACTTTCTGATTGCACTTTTGCTGTTATATGTAATGAAGTATTGCCAACCCAAGCCTAGCATGAGTAATTTAGCTTCTGTTTCAAAATAAAATTTAAAAATGGGTTGGGAGTAGAGCCCAGTACAAAAGCCCTAAGTTCAATCCCTAATATAACCAGAACAACAAAAGCAAAAAAGAAAGAAACAAAGAAAGAAAGAAAGAAATTGTCTAACCCAGTCACAAAAATTTACTTCTATGTTTTGTCTCCTAAGAATTTTCTAGTTTTATCTCTTAAATTCAGGTCTATGATCCATTTTTAATTTCTGTGTGTGATGTGAAGCAGATATATCATTGATTTTTTCTGAGGTATGATGAAAATAGATGGTTAATGTTTACTTTTTAAAAAATGTACTACAGTAAAAGACACACTGCTCCCCTCCCCAACACGTACTTCAAATACACTTATCCCATGGTTCTTGCCCCTTCTTAAAGCATTTCTAGTTCTAGAAGCCCTTCCATGAGGGTCTTTATGAGGTATCATCAAAAACACAGTAGTGGTGCTGCTGAGCATCCAACAGAAAGGTAGGCTCATTCCCCTTGTTCACTGAATCTGATACCCTGTGACTTCTGGCACTTCTCAAAAGTCAAAAGGACCGCAGATGGTAAATGTTTTAAATCAACTCAACGGAGGTAGCCACACACTACAACTATATACACTCAAACAACAGGAATTCCAGAATTGCTTCAAAAAATGTTAAGAACAATTAAGTGTTTATGAAGTGAAATATTATGAACTTTTAAATTCATGTTAATTTTAAATTTAAACATTCCATTTTTTAGCCACATCTACTATGTGTCAGCACTATTTGTTAAATCCAGTCACATCAGCACTGCTGAAAAGACATTCAGGCGTCTTGGGGTCTTTGTCAAAAACTACCCTACCATAAATGTGAAAATTACCTCTGGGATCTGATGAATCTGAGAGACTATCTCTGGACTCTCAGTTCTATACTACTGACCCCAGTCTGTTCTTAGAGCCATATTACATTATCGTGATTGTGGTAGCTTATGGCAGATTATGGTAGCTTTGCAATAAGTTTTCAAAGCAGGAATTATGTGTCCTATAACTTTATTCTTCTTTTCAAATTACTTTAGCTATTCTGGGTATCTTGTCTGTGTACATTTCTACATAAATCTCAGAATCAGCTTGTTAACTTCCACCCAAAAAAGCTGGAAGTTTGATAGGACTTGTGTTGAATCCAGATACCACGTTACAGAATACTATTATCCTAACAATCCTGTCTTCCAATCCATGAACAGAAGGTACCTTAACTATTTAGACTTCTTTAAATTCTTTCACCAAGTTTTCTACTTTTCAGTCTACAGATTTTTCATTGTGTTTCATTCCCAGATATTTTATTCTTTTGGATGCTATTACAAATGAATTTATTTTCTTAAATTCACTGTCAGATTGGTCAATGCTTTAGTGTAGATACAAAAGGTTTTATGTGTTAACCTGTATCCCAAAACTGCTAAATCCAGGATCTCTAGTAGTTTGTTTTTAGAATTCTCCATACATAAGATTATGGTTTTTGAAACAGAAATGATTTTTTCTTCCTTTCCAATAAAGATCTTTATTTTTTTCCTGCCTAACTACCCAATAGAACCTCCAGTACCTGCAGTACAATGCTGAGTACAAGTCATGACAGCAGACATCTTACGGGGGAGAGCATTCAGTCTTTCACTATTACATATGATATTAGCTGTGGTTTTTTGTAAGTGCTCTTTATGAGGCTGAGGAACTTTCTATAAGGTATTTTCATATTCAGACATGCTAATACCCTTTAAATCTTAATAATAAACAAGGGCTAAGAAAACCTTGACTAAACTATTCAGACTTATAGGACCCATTCTAAAAATTGTCGACCTTTAATTCAGCTGAGGCTGTATATTAATTTCAACCCTACAAAAAAGATTTGGTTTCCCTAACTCCAGAAATGTCTCTTTAATTCAAGCAAATACCCTTTTACTAGCTGAAATTAGAGTGTTAGTGAACATTCTGTCAAACCAGTATCATTTTTTGTCTCCTAGCAAGTATATACATCGTTCTATAATGTACACACTGTGTATAAAAATACGCTGCTTTTCAATAAATGTCATATAATTACACAAAATATACAGAGCTAAAATCAATTAAAATATGCTCCTTCTGCCACAGAATCCTGAATGGTCAGATGATGTACTAAGAAACCACTGCCCATGCATACCCCATTTATAACAGCACAACTCTTAATAGCTAAATCCTTGAAGCAGCCAATATATCTATCAACAGATGACTGGGTATAGAAATGTGGTATATATACACACAACTGAGTAGTATCTTCCAAAAAGAAAGACAAAGTCATTTGTAGGAAAATGTATATGCCTTGAAACTATTATGCTCAGTAAAATGAAATCAAACACAGAAGCTTAAAATATTACACGGTTTCTCTGACATGAGAAACCCAAAGTATAAATAAGTAAAAGGGCCAAATAAGAGTGAAGGTAGGAAACAGGGAGATGGATTTTGTAGACATGGGATGGGAGAATACTGAAAGGATGGGGAAAATGATAAAGATATAGTAAGTATGTACACCAATTTATTAAGTTGAGTTTAACAATCATGTATCACAAACACATACTACTAAAAAAAAATAATTTTGGAAAATAAACCACTGCCCAATGACTTGTGATTTGTTCAAAGATACAACAGCCCGAAATAATCACTCTGTCAAGTGGAACATGATCAACAGTCTAGAAAAAAGTACACCACCATGCTCAAACAAGTAGGATAAACATAACATCCAAAATTCTAACGCAGAAGGTAAAATTACTTATTTTTAGAGTTCAAATATATAAAGTTTTCCTTATATAAAACGCTTGCCATTTTCAAGTCATGGAATAAAGTCCTCATAGGAGCATAAACTACATCAAGTAATTTGTTCCCCTTTATAAAATTATCTGCCCTTGTCTTACTGCACTATATGATGCCCTAAAATGAACTGAGTCAATAACTCTCTAAATATTAAGTTTCTCTTCTACTAGTAGATTCTCTTCTAATAATCAAGATAGTCTTACATGACGAAAATCCCTTAAAAGATGTTCCCACTCAAAATTTCTCACATAATATATATTTTAAGAATTCATTAAGCTTCCCATTTTCTATGAAATTATTTTATTATGCCTGTTGAGTTCTCTACAATTTTTATATATTGTCACTTTTCATTTAATTGTCATTTGATAACACATGTGTTGATTTTATTTCTGTAGTGCTGGAGATCAAATCCAGGGCCTTGGATAAGCTACACAAGTGCTGTCTCACTGAGCCACAACTCTTGTTGGCTTTAAATCTATTCAAGATTACTTATTATTCTTTGCTCAGTGAATTTTTACTAAATGACCACTATATGCCAATAGATAAGGCAAAGTTTCTGCTTTCCTGAAACTGGTATTTTAGTAAAAGAAGTCAAACAACACAAATGAATCAGTTACTTTAGTCAGGTGTGTAAATATTATGGTAACATAAAAGGCGATGAGGTAGAGTGACTAGGGCAATTATTGTTCTCTAAGCAGATGACCTGAAAACTGGGGGCTAAATAATGAGGAGGAAGCACAGCAATGTATTTACAAGCAGAAGAAACAGCAACTCCAAAAGCCCTAAAAAGGAAATGAGCATTATGTGTTTGGGAAAAATAAAGAAAGCAATGTTAGCTGGACTACAGAAGACAAGCGACAGAGTGGTAGATTCTGGTAAGCCAAAGATTTTATCTAACAATGGACAGACTCAGAAGAAACAGAAAATTGCAAGATCTGTTATATCCTTTGAGATCACCCTTACTGCTTTCTAAAGAATGAAATGTTTAAGAGAAATGAGCAGTAACAATTAAAAAAATACTGTTCTTCCTTTACATTGTTTTTTGGTTCCTCCTTTTGTTCTCAATTTGATTACCTGAGTACAAAGTTTTATATCATTTTACTTCATGGATTACTTCAAAAACACCCAAACTGGTTTCCCTGATAGGTAGACAGTACTTTTTTTTTAATGCTTTGGTCATGTCTATCTCTATTACAAAAACCTCAAATACCTTCCACTGCCCAAAAAAGTAAAGTCCAAATTCCTTGACACTCAATAGCATTCCACAATCTAATCCCAAACTACCTTTCCATCCCTAATAATTTGGTAGAGTACGACATTCTACTCAAGGTGGTTTCCTTACTCTTTGCCAAGCACAAGATGTCAATGCCTGGCTTCCATGGTTTTATTCACACTAACCCTTTTTCTTATTCTTAACTTCAAATTCTATCTCTTCTGAATGGCTCATACACATTCCAGAGCACTAACTTTTTAACTATGATCCATATTATTACTATCATGATTTCACTTTATACAAGAGTTTCATGATTTTACTTTTAGTACTACTTAATGCAACATACTTTGGTATTTTCTATTTGTTTTAGTTATTTTCTTGTCACTGTGATAGAAATACCTGACATCCTGTTCACTGGGGGGCAGCTGGGAAATGGTGGAATCACACATGGCAGGGACTGGGCAGGGGTTGGGGCTGGGGCTAGAGCTGGAGCCAGTGCTCCACAGACAGAGATCTTCACAACATGGCGGAACACAGCAAGTCCTTGAGGAAGGACAGAAGTTTCACACACCCCTTCAGGTCAAGAATCAAACATCCACCTCTTCCAACCAGGTCCCACCTCCCAACAGTATAGACTACCCATAGGTAATACAAGGCTTTCAGGGGACAGTCTAGATCCAAACCACAACACTATTCTATTTCTTTTTCAGAATGACTTAATGAGCCATTAAAAGAGCAGAGAGACCACTGAAAGACACTGTTTCAGTGCACCTTTCTAGATTTCATTAGATTACAGTATTTAAAGATGAAACCTATTAACACCAAACTGTACCTTAAGGATATGATATGGTTCGTATCTCACACTTCATTTTATTATCATGATGTCAACCATAGTATTTATTATGCATTACTGAAGAAAAAGACTGATATTAAACATAGCTACCATATTCATAATCAAGTCAGGATGATTAGGATTATTTTGCGTTCATATCCATCTTGTTTCTAATTGTAATTATAATAGTCAAAATTTTTCAATGACACATTGACCTACTCTGACTGCCTTCCTACCTTATGAAATTATATGGTATGACTGTACAATGCGGGAACATAATAAAAACTCCCTAAGTGTTAATTTTCATCTTCAGAGTACGTGAAAATCCCTGTAGAGAGAGTTTACCTAATACCATTCATGACATTTATTAAATCTAAGTCCTCCTTTCTCATAAATACTCAGTCACATCTGTTCTGCCTAGGAAGACATTATTAGTCCACTGTCCTCATTTGGCCCTTGCAGCTTTGCCAAATTTTTAATAAGGGTAAGCTTTTTGTTTTGATGGAATGACAGCTATTAAAGTTGAATGGCCTCTCCTGCAGTCAGTACTAAGGTTCTTGACCAGTAAAGTCCTGTTCAAGTTGTTTACTCTGTCCAAATCATCATCCGTAAGTTAAATGAACAAAATGAAAAGGCAATGAAGCAATCTAAAATCTCTACTAAATTCTTTCTTCTCTGGCAAAGGACCCAGTTGATAAAACAATGGGCAAAATAGATTCTTAATTTTTTAATCTCAAAGACTCATTAAGTTTACTGTGAGATAATTTACATAGATTCCTGAAGAATACAGAGCATCTACAGGTTATTCTGCTTACCCTCCACTTCCAGACCTGGCTTGTTATGACCTGTGACAGATCTAGACAGACAGGGGAAGCACACGGGTAACAAATGCTCTAAACCATCCAGACTAGGTTCAGCATAATTAACATGGTTTTAGGCAGAAATCAGTTCCAGGAACTATTCAAGAAAAAAATGTAAATTTCTACACTAACTCTGAAACTACCTAAAGCACCTTAAAGAGCTCCAGGCATCCTGGAGTAATTACTTGTGAGTCACAACAAACTACTCTAGACATCCCAGAACTACCATTAGTTTTAGATCTGGGAGTATGAAGTTTAGCATTTGTTAGTTATTGTGACTTCAAGGCTGGAACTCAAGCCTTCAAAAATCTTGAAACTTACATAAGAGAGCCATCTGGAATTACTCTGCCTACTCACAATTTAGAATCACCTACCTAATTCTCACTGTATTTGCCCAGTAAAAACAAACATTCACTCAGACTCAGAACTTTATATGCAAGATTTAGAACAAATCTAAATAGAAAAAAAATGTTTTTGACATGAATATATTATAAAGTTGCAACATTTTAAAAATATGAACTACTTCAGGATTGTATTTTCAGACTGAAGACAAACTTTACCATTTTGCTAGAGAGTTACTTTCCTCTGCAAGATCATACTGAAAGGCAGATGATAGTTAACCACAAAATTGTATTTATTTTAAAGGATGCCAAAGCTAGGTTACTATTTAACATATCAAATAAAATGGTGCCTTAGCAAAAAGGACTATTCAATAGAACTGGTTAAGGCTCTAAAAAATGTAATAATGACCTGGCGGAATGATGCAGAGGTTAAAGTGCTCTTGGTATCTGAGTTTAATTCCACAGCACCACATAAGATGGGTGTGGTGGTGCATGCCTTCAATCCCAGCACTTGGGAGGATGAGACAGGAGAATTGCCATGAGTCCAAGGCCAGCCTGGGCTCCCTAGTGAGTTCAGAACCAGCCTGGAGTACAGGGCAAGATCCTGTCTCAAGTAAATAAACATTTTTAAAATAAAAAATGCAGTAACACAGGATTATAATTTTTAAATATTCCAGTGCTGCCTTTCAACTGAACACCTCTCCTTATACCCCTCCACCACTTTAAATCTTCCTGTGTCTTATCTTGGTAAGATGTAGAGTATAGGCCACTAAATATTTTGGGGGGTTGGAACTGGGGATTGAGCCCAGGGTCCTCACACTACACTATATCCCCAGTCCATTTTTCATTCTGAATTCTGAGACAGGATCTCACTAAGTTTGTAAATTTCCCAGGCTACGCTCAAACTAGCAATCCACCAATCTCAACATCCTGGAGTGCCAAGATTACAAACCTGCACCACGAGCCCTAGTAAGGACTACTAAATTTGATTTTCCTCTTGGTATGACCCAAGCTACTAAATTACAAAGTTTTATTCACAGTGATAAAAAACACATTTGGAAAACAAATATACCTTGGAAAGGTTCACTCTATATCACTTTTCAGTGAAGTCTCAAGGAGAGAGAAAGAAAAATGAAACCAAAAAGAGAGAGATGGGAAGAAATAATTTGAGAAACAGAAATAAAGACTATCTACTACGCCTCTTAGATTAATAAAGAATGTCTGGCAGCTGGAGGAATAGCACAGTGGTTAAACTGCTTGCTTAGCAAGCATAAGGTCCTGAGTTGCACCCCCCAGCACCACCACATAAGCCAGGCATGATGGCATACGCCCGTAATCCCAGCACTCAGGAGGCTGAGGCAGAAGGATTGCTGAGTTCAAGGCTAGCCTGGGCTACATAGTCAGTTCAGGACCAGCCTGAAACAGAGAATGAGAGTCTGCCTCAAAAAAAAAAAAAAAAAAAAAAAAAAAAAAAAAAAAAAAAAAAAAAAAAAAAAAAAAAAAAAAAAAAAAAAAAAAAAAAAAAAAAAAAAAAAAA
The DNA here is from genome assembly GCA_004027205.1 of Ctenodactylus gundi. Classification (NCBI taxonomy): domain Eukaryota; kingdom Metazoa; phylum Chordata; class Mammalia; order Rodentia; family Ctenodactylidae; genus Ctenodactylus; species Ctenodactylus gundi. Next base: position 296,751 of record PVKB01001970.1, read on the forward strand.
AAAAAAAAAAAAAAAAAAAAAAAAAAAAAAAAGTCTATTAAACCTTTTAGGGTTATCTGAAGAAGTGAGTAAGGTATCATAGAAAAACAAGTATAAAGTCTCAAACATAAAAAAAAAAAAACCCAGGAATTACATACCTTCACCAGAGGAGGCATACAGCTCAGGTAATAAAAAAGTACAGTAAGCCTGGTGTAGTGTGGTACACACTTGTAATCCCAGCTACCAAGGAGGCAGGAGGACTTCAAGTCCAAGGCCAGTTGGTTGCAAGACCTAGTACTGTGGTTTGGATCTGGAGTGTCCCCCAAAACCCATGTGTACCTATGGATACTGTGGGAGGGGGAACCTGGGTGGAAGGCGAAGATGCTTAGGGCTTGACCTGGAGAAGTGTGTGCTGGTTCTCCCTGACTTCTCTCAGTTCTAACATGCTGTGAGGATCTCTGTCTCTGGAGCTCTGGCTCTGGCCCTGCACCGGCTCTAGCCCTGCACCCGGCTCTAGCCCTGCCACATGATTCCACCATTTTCCAGCTGCCCATCCATGAATGGACTGAGACTTTCTGAAAGTGTAAGTTAAAATAAAACTTTTCCTTCCCTAATTTGTGCATGTCAGGTATTGAGTTTGTGATGAAAAAGTAACTAAGATACGTAGTCTCAAGAGAATAAATTGAAGGGCTAGAAAAGTAGCTGAACAGCAGAGAATTTCCCTGGCATGTGTGAGGCCTTGGGATCAATTCCAGTGTCAAAAATAAAAACAAAGTAAGACAAAAAGCACATTATATCTGACACAAACATAAGATAAACAACTTATAGGGCACATCAAAGTAATGCTTTTGAGTGATTAACATGTATTATGCATATATATATATATATATATATATATATATATATACACATATATAAACTTTGAGGATTTTTAAAATAGAAGGCAGTGAATCAGAAACGAAATGCAGAATTTACTCAAAGACTTTAATAGTTCCAATCCAAATTATTACTGAAGAGTGTCTTTATTCCAGTGTTAAACAAAAGTTTTTGCCAGTTCTCCAGTGGGTATTTGCCAAAAGCCATATCCAGGTGGGTGAAATAAGTATAAAAGCCTCATGTTTATTATCAGTATGTAACCCTGTGGCCCAACTGGTTATTAAGTGCAAAGTTTAATATTAGCTTTTCTATTCTGAATCCTCAGGGCTACCATTTTCCCCCTACATTTAACTATCTAGACACTTCCTTTAAACCAACCATTTCTTCAACATACCAGAAATATAAGGAAAAAAGAGGTTCTTTAAAATGAAAAATCTCATAAACTGCTTTATTACTAACAAAATATCTGACTAGACCCTTAAACTTTGAGTTCTAGTTATATCCCTCTCACATTGCTAAAGCTATCATACTATATATGCATCAAAAGTTAAGCAGTAAGAATATACCACTGAATGCAACAGAACCCTTGCTTTTGAGGCAGTCACAATTATTTAGCAAAAGAAACAAAGATGAAAAATAACTTCAGTGCTACTTAATAGTCTCACTACAAGAGATACAAACAAAACATTGTGTAAACAAGTGCTAAAAGCCACTAAGTCTGCCCGAAGGACTACACCAAGCTTTTCCAAGATCTGACATTTAAATTCATCAGCAATGAGGGAGCTACGTTGGTTCATCTGTGTTCACAGGTTCCTGAGGAATACAGAACATCTGCACATATTCTGCTTCCCCTCCACTTCCATGAACTGCCCTGTTGTAACCTCTTACAGGTCCAGAAGATAGCAGGGTTATTTTTAAAAAGACAACTAATAGGTGCAAGGTCCTGCGTTCAATCTTAGTACAACAATGGCATAAAGCTGCAAGTCATGAGAGGGAGAGCAGAGGGCAGGGAGAAGAAAGGGAAGTATAAATGACTGTGATATGTACATGCAACAATTACCAAAGTTGAATGTAATTATTATGTATTGCTAACATTACTAATAAAAATAACTATGGGAAAAAAGATATTGTTTGTCTAAAATGGTTGTCAAAAAATCCAGTTTCTTTGTCATTAATCTAATCTTTATACCAAAAAGAAAATACTACAGTTCTATCATTCTATCCCCAAACTTATTCCTTTTCTTAGCAAACGGTAACACCACCTAAAACCTATCTGTTGTTAAACTATCTCTTGTTTCTATTTTACACTCTTGGTTTATCTGATTCTCTCTGGCTACCATCATCTCTTACCTGCATTACTGCAACAGCTTTCAAAGGATCTTCACGCATCCAGTAACCCTCTCCCAACCACTTCCTAGCCAAAGTGATCTTTCCAAAACACAAATCTGATCATGCGACAACTGCCCTGTTGTGGTGTGGGTCTGGGGTGTCCCCTGAAAGCCTCATGTACCTATGAATACTGTGTACTGCTGGGAGGTGGGGACCAGCTAGAAGAGGCAGATGCTTGGGGCTTGACTTGGATTGGTAGCTCTGCCCTTCCTCTCTCTGACTTAACTCTGTTCTGCCACATCGTGAAGAACTTTCCTCTAGTTCCAGCTCCGCCATGTGTGTCTATCATGTCTTTCTACCACTGGCAGCTGCCCCAAAATGAACTGAGACCTTCTGAAACTGTGAGCTAAAATAAATCTTTCCTTCCTTAAACTGTGGATCAGGTATTCAGTCCCAGCAATAAAAAAGTATCTAAGACATCACCTGAAATGAGTAACTGCTACCTACTGCTCTCCTGAGAACTTAACTCTTTTAACAGTTGACAAGACTCTTCAACATCTGACCTGGCTTTTCTTTTGCTACCACCTTTTAAAATCATACTGAACCTTTTGCAGTTTACTTATTACACAGTACCCACTCACCATTTCCTCTAGAACCTTCAAAAGGGGAAATCAAGCGGCCTTCCAAAATGACCTTTCTTTCAGTGCCCTCTAGTACCCTCTGCACTCTCTAGTACCTATTTTTCTATTACCAAGATGATTTTACACAATATTGTAGTTACCTGTCTCCTTCATGAAGCTATATGGTCCCTAAGAATAAAACTATCTTACACACTCAAAAACATGTAATTTACTCCTGAAAATTATCTGTTGAAAGCATGAATAAATGAATGAACTGCAAGAAAAGATTTGATGCGCTCAAATTTGTCTTGTTTATGACCTACTCCAGAAATCCAATCTTCTAGCAAGATCATGTTTAAGCCATGAGCCTCTCAAGATTAACCTGTTCTCAAAGACCGAAGTAAAGGCGACTACCCTAAAATCTAAATGAGCTTAAAAATGTGTTTTACTTGTAGGTTAGATATTTTAAGCCATTTATAACAAATAAACACACATATCAGGTTTATGATAGACTACACGTTTTAAAAACAAAATTACAACTACATATGCATTATTACATTTATTTTATAGGTTAAATGGTGCATTTTTAAAACATACATTAAAGATGCACATCATCGACTCACCGATTCTTTTCCAGCTCATTGTGTGTAGATCTAAAAGGGAGGAAAAAAAGCATTAGACATGCTTGTTAATAAGGTTACAGAGATGGGGACCAGTTTAGTTACTGCTATACTATAATCAGAAAATTTAACAAAGCAATATATGGTTAGACTCCTAACATCTCACAAGTAAACAGTCTATATCCATTAGGACTGTTCAATCAGATACAGTGTTTTCATTTAATTCTAACACTCTGAAACCTGAATTTTATTGCTTTCCTGTTAAAATTAATACTAGTACATTATCTTTTATATACTTATAGCATCCTATGTTTTTCTGATTTATAAATATTTATATAAGAAATATTAATCAGTTTATTTAAAAAGAAAAAAAAAGTCTGTACTAAAACTCCTCCTCTATGTCCACAGGGGGAAAAGGTTTTAGCTAGCATAGACTAAAACAGGATTGGCTTCCTACTAACTGATAGAACAAACTTAGGCCTTGCTGTCTTTTGTATAAAACCCATGGGGAAAGCTTATATAAGGAAGAAAAAATATGTTCATATAAAAACAAAGATCTACAGGATATCCCAAAAGTTACCATACACAGAGAAATTTAAACATACTTTATATGAATTAGTTTCAATATTTTAATATATTTCTATGTATGATGAAATTTAGGATATTTTGCACATTAATAAATGAAGAAAAGTGTTTTAAAGAGCAGCAAGATAAAACTCAAAAGGCTAGCAATTATTTTCTTTTGGTTTTTTTTTCCATTTTGACCCTCAGTATTTGTTACGATATTTATCATCTGTTGAATGACAACAGTGTCTACTAACCAATGTATTAAGCAGTCAAAAAATATTTTGTTTTACCCCTAAAACAATCCAACAATCCCTGTTCTACAAAAAAGAATACAGAGACTCAGAAAAGTGAAGAGACATAATTCTATCCCTCAGTGAAAGTAGCAGCCATGATTTACGCCCAGGTCTTTCTCACTCAAATTCCTGGTAACCAGCGATACTAAATAAAGGTTAAAAGAACACAACACAAGGCCAGAGTGCCTAAGTTCACCTACTGTATAGCCTTAGTAAAGTTCATTCATTTGTTTATGCTCAGTTTCCTCAACTATAAAATAGAAAGAGTAATGGTATAATTAGTCCTTCATATCTATGACTTCCTCATCCATGAACTCAACCAACTGTAGACTGAATCATTAGGAAAAAACACTGATTGTATACTGAACATGAACAGAACTTTTTGTCATTATTTGGTAAACAATACCCTGTAACAACTATTTACATGGCAATTACATATTAGATATTACAAGTCATCTACAGATGACTTAGGAATACAGGAGATGTGCACGGGTTATAAACACTAAGCCATTTTAGACATGGGACTTGAGCAACAGCCGATTGTGTTCATCTGTGAGGGTTCCTGAACACATATATATATATATATATCCCACAGATATCAACACATTGTTGTAAAGATAATGAATAAGAAAATAAAGCTATTATTAAAATTATGTTCTATTTAGTTCTCTAAAATGTTAGTTTTGTAATAATTTAGCATTAGTAACAAGAATTTTATAAAGGAGAATTTAAGTTTCTATCACTAGAACTAACTCTTCAATAATTTTAGATTCTGGTTAATGTCAAAGGCTTTCAAAGTCTTCCATTATTAGTTGCTTTAGATTTATTATTCCAATCGACATTTAATAACCATATTCCCAAACTTTAATGATGTTTTTGTAAACTCCATAATTTGTGGAAGTTGTATCCACTATTTTAAAGGGATTTTAAAAACTGTGAGTTACTGTCTCCTGTGTATCTTTTGGTATCTTAGTAATTTCATAAATTTCAGGTGACATGCAATGAACAAAGAGTAATATTCAATTTCTGAAAGAGACTGTGTTAATAAGAGAATTCTCTCAAAAATATAAAAACAATCTTATATTTTCAAGAGTTCAGCAAAATTAACAACAAATGTATGTACAACCCAAATGGAAGTTAACTACAAAAGTATCATCAAAATACATTAGCAGAGACTCAGATAAATTACAATGAAGCCTCAATTACCAATTAAGTATTTTTTTAAGTTTTAATTTTTAGCATATTTTTTGTTTAAATGAAATGTTAAAGTAATGAATTAGAAAAGGGAAACTGTTTAAAACGACCTGGGATGTAGCTCAGCGGTATAGTGTTTTTGCAGCATGCACAAGTCCCTAGGTCCAATTCCCAGCAGAGTCAGAGAGACAGACAGAGAGATTTAAAGCAAAAAGTACCCCTCAAAATACAAATGGCTAATCAATGATGAGATTCCTTGCCCTCTTTTGGTAATAAGCAAGTTTTAATTTGTCTTTCTCTATGAAAGAAAATAAGGCTAAGCAAAACAAAACCAAGAAAGGATCCACATGAAAAACATTAGAGTAAGTAACAAATGGAAACATTATACTTAGGGCAGAGTTGATTCTAGCTTACCATAAACTTACTCGAAACAATCAGGCAATTCTACTGATGGCCATAAATGTAAAAGAATATATTCAATGATAGCCAACTGTTGAATCCAATATCATATAGAGCTTATTATTAAAAAAAACTAGCAGCAGAGTAACAATCTGATCCACTGCTGTGAACAAAATTAAAACAGCAGGTTCTTTCTACCTCAAACAGATTTTCCTTTATTATTTGCCTTCTCTAAAAATAAACAAACAAAAAGATAGCTAAGAATATAATCCTTTTCTCCAAACCAGGAAACATGCATTATAAGGAGTGATCAAAATATATTGAATATTTAAATTTTAAGATTGATACAGTAAAAGACACACAGCCATTTGATCATTGTACTCTCCCTTGCTTCAAACACACTTATTCAATTGCTCCTGCTACTTTCTGACCCAACTCTGGAAGTGCTCTTTCATGAGTGTCTTTACAAGGTGTGTCATCAAAAGTATGGTGAATGCCTGCTGCCACCTGCCATCTATCCAACCAAAAGGCAGGCTTATAAAAACACTATGACGTGTCCTCATCTAATTATTCATTGAAACTGGCACTGTCTGACTTCTGAATTTTCCCCAAAGTCAAAAAGGCCAAGAAATGTAAATATTTTGGGTCAACTCAGAACACTGAGGCAGACACAGCAGTACAACTAAAGACAGAGACAGACGAGGATTTCAAACTACTCTAGAAAGTGGCAAAAACAATAGGATAAGTGTATTCAAAATAAGAGGGAATATTCCAGGGGAATTACTGACAAGGTATCTCTTACTGTAGTAATTTTTTTTCATTCAGACATTCACTGTATTTTTAGTTATCCACCACCAAAATGTTAACAAGCCTTCCATAACAAGAAAAAAAGATCAAAATACACTATTACCAAATTTCCATGTTCTTCCATTACTAAAAAAAAAAAAAGCATTAGTAGTGTTTACTCCTATTTTGACAAGATTTTGCCTATAATATCAAATCAACAAATACTGAGTACTTTCAATTTTCAAAGTTATCTTGGACTACAGGGAATAAAAGACAGTTTCCAACTGGAAAATTACACATATGTAAGAATAATTATAACTCAATGCAAAATAAATGTATAAAGAAAAGTATAAAAGTGCTGTGGGATGTCAAAGAAGCAGTGTTTACTTTCTAAATGGGGTTATAAAGGAAAACTGAGGAAAAAAGTAGCACATAATTTATGGCTTAGTTGATGGGCACTTTTGCTGTCAGTAGTCTGGAAACTGCTAAGGAAATGCTATTTCAAGTACAGGTATAATAGGGGCAAACCAAAAGTGGTAAAATGCATTACAAAACTAGGGAGCAATTTATAGTGGTCATCAAGATCTATGATATTAGACAAAATAATGTCCTGTGTTTAAATACTGACTCTGTCACTCACACTGAACAACTCTGGAATAAATGAACCTTAGATTCAGTTTCCTCATTTGTCCAACTGGAACATTACCACATGCCTTGGCTGAGTTACTGTGAAATCTAGAGAAATATGTAAAGTACCTAGCAAATATTAACTATTCAATAAATGTTAGCCAGTATTATACTATTTTTATTATTTTTAACAAAACTAATACTATACAGAAGTATTAAGTATACTATATAAGACAACAATTTGACAGGTTTTTAATAACATTTGGAATTAGCCTGGGAACAAACAAACAATCTTAAAGACAAAAAGAGAAATTGAAATGGAAGAGATGACTGAACACAGTCATTTAGTCAGCATGAAGACAGTACAAGGTTTAGAAGTATGATACACAGAAAGATGGTTAGTTACATGTACACAGAGAAAGCAGTTCAAACAGAAGAGACAATCAATGAGCATCACACAATGGCACATTCAGAAACAACCGCTTTGCTCCTCTGAGCCTGTGTGTCCAACCAGGCAATTTGAATAACATCAGTGAAATATCCAATTATGATAAATTATGTGTAAGGTTCAGATGCTCTGAATAATACATACAGTTAGCTCACTTTTTTCCTCCAAATAAAGTGCATCTGTAAAAGCAAACACTAACGAACTGTCTTCCTTTTAGACAACTTTACTTTGAATAGATAATAATTTCCAAAGACAGAAAGACCTTGCTATCATTTCATCACCGAACCACAGGTAATCTTTACAAATAACACTCCTTTAATAGAGCCATCCTAGTGTACTCCCTATCGAAATGGGAGTCATTAGCTAAAACAGATCTGAGTTTTCATTGAATACAACATGGCTTTAATACATAAACTTTAATTCTTTTGGGTGTAGTTTGGTGATAGTCAATGAAATGAAGCATAGAATTGAAACTGCACAAAACGGTACAGTTTGGCTCAGCAGTACTGTCCTGGAAGGAAAATAAAAGCCCCCTCCCAGAATTAATACTCCTTTTCTACCACAAGAAAAGACCTCTATCCTTGTTGAATTAATGGGCTGTTCTCCAATTTGCTATCGTTTTTGTTTCATTTGATTTATAAACCTGCAGTACATAATACGTGTTGCCCTCTACACAATAAAAAGAATGTATTCTACAAAGCTAAATGAGTATACTCTAACAGGTAATATGAAGCTTATCATTCATAAATATACATTCAAAAGACAGTGAAAATAGAAAATATCAGATGTTGAAGAGCAAGGCTCCCTGAAGTATATATATTCAAAGAGAACTGAAAAAATCTTCTGGAATTAGAAGAACAGTAAATTTTCTGTTTATACTTATCTATTTATCAATTGTCTTTTTAAGAATAGCACTTTTGCTCACTTGTTTCCTTCAAATGAGGTATCATTTGTAAAACACTGATGATAGTAAACTCAAATGTTATAAACTTGTAGAAAAAAGGTCCACATTAAGAAGTATGTATTGCTTCTTTCCTAATGAAAAAAATAAAACTACCATAATGCCTAGGCCTACAAAGAAAAAAATGTCTTCAAAAGATATACAATAATAATTACAACCAACAACTTTTTTCCATAAAATTTACATATCAAAATTGAATATCTACATACTTTACGACTCAACAATTCCACTGATAGGTACAACCAAATATGTGTTTATGTTACAAAGGACACAAAAAATGCTCACTTAGCACTATTCATACTAGCTTAAAACTAGAAACTCAAATATTCACCAATACTACTGAATTATGAAATATCCACACAAGATAATACTATATAGCAATGAGAATGAATAAAATGAAATCTATCATGCAGTAAGATGAATTCACCACAATTCCAGCAGAACACTAGGTAAAAAAAGGCAAGAACACACCAAAAAAGCACATGCTGCAGAACTCCACTCGCATAGAGTTTGAAACTGAAAAAATTATAGTATAAGAAGCTAGAAGCTGCAGGGCACAGTGGTGCATGAATTCCAGTACTTTGGGAGGGTGAGAAAGATCTCAAATTTGAGCCCAGCCCAGGCAACTTAGTGACTTAGTGAAGCCCTATCTTAAAATTATTTTTAAAAGGGGCTCAAAGAATGGCACGGCAGTAAAGTGCTTGCCTGGCAGGCGCAAGGCCCTGAGTTCAGTTGCCTAGTACCACATAAGCGGGTATGGTGGCACACGCCTATAATTCCTCTAGAGGCTGAGAAAGTAGGATTGTCAGGAGCCCTAGGCCAGTCCGGGCTACATATTGAATTGAGGACAAGCTTGGGCTACAGGTTAAGACCCTGTCTCAAAAAAATAAAAAAAAAAATTGAAGAGTTAGCTCAATGTGCCGGCTCTAGATTGAACCCTCAATACTGAAAAAAAAGGGGAGGCTCACAGTAATCTTGGACAAGTCAGTGACAGAGATGACATAGAATGGAACAGAGGCTAGAGAGAAGCTTCTAAGAATTACTCATAATATTCTTAATCTTGTGAAAATTCATCAGCTGTACATGAAATTCATATATTTTTCTATATAAACATTTTATTTCAACTGACAGGAAAAATTTTTTGAAAAGATCACATACAAACTGAACTCTATAAAAATCAATCTTGTTTTAAATATGCCACTCTAATTTAAATCTGACAAATCATTTGCCATAATGTCTTTAAGATATATAGTAAAAAACATTTTATCCTTGAATTTTTAATATTAAAATAAAAAATTTTAGGGTCTGGAGGAATGGCTCAGTGTTTAAAGCATTTGCCTAGCAAGGACTAAGTACTTGAGTTCGATTCTCCAGCACCACATAAGCCAGGCATGGTGGCGTACACCTATAATCCCAGCACTTGAGAGGCTGAGACAGGAGGATTGTCATGAGTTCAAGGGCAGCCTGGGCTCCATAGTGAGTTCAGGACCAGCCTGAGCTACAGAGGGAGACCTTATATCAAATAAATAAATAAAAATAAATTTAAAATGTTATACTTGATCTTAACCAAAAGGCCAAGAAGTGATAATTTTATTTAAAAATGTGAAGGAAGCTTTAGTATTTATATACAGCACTCATATACGTCACATATTTTGTATACGGTCAAAAAACAGTTCCTTTTCAGTCAACAAAAGAAAACAAAGAAAGCCAGCCACAAGTTGGACCTGTCTGCAAAAAAAAGAAAAAAAAAATCAAATACATATATATATAGAAAAAGTTCCAGGGGCCTGGTTAAAGGCCTTGAGTTCAATTCTCCAGAACCACATAAAGCTGCGCATTGTGGCGCATGTCTGTAATCCCAACACTGGGGGTGTGTGTAGCGGGGCGCGTTGAGGCAGGCGAACTCTCCTGAGTCCAAGGCCAGCCTGGGCTACACCAGTAAGTTCAGGACCAGCCTGGGCTAGAGTGAGATCTTGTCTCAAAAAATAAAAAGGAGAAAGAAAAAGAAAAAAAGTTCCAATCACAGGCTTTATTTTCACCCAACAAGGGTAGAAAAAAGAGCAAATTAAATCCAAAGAAAGGAAAAGAAACTGTCATGGTCAAAGAACAAATTAAAAAAAAAATCAGAAGATACTTCTAACTAAATGATAAGGTCAATACAACATACAAATATTTCTTAGATACAGCTAAACTAATGTTTAAAGATAAATGTGAACCAGGCCCAGCAGCACAGGCCTAAAAAATCCCAGCATTCTGGGAGGCTGAGTCATGAGGATAGCAAGGTCCAGTCTAGGCAACTTGAAGGCTTAGTGAGAACCTGTCTCAAAATAAAAATAAAAAATAAAAAAAGGTGGAGTGGCAGAGGAGGAAGAGTCAGGAGCTGGGGATGTAGCTCAATGTGAAGGCGCTGGGTTCAATCCCTAGTTCCACCAAAAATAAAAAGATGCAATTTCAAATTGCAAGATTTTTTGAGAGGAAGAGAGAATATCCAAAAGCAAAGGTCTGAGAGTCTACCTCAAGAACTAAAACTAGACGAAACTACACTAAAACACAAGCAATGGTTCTCAACCATGCATAAGTGTCCCCCACAAGACATCTGGCAACATCAAGAGACAAACATTTTTAGTTATCAAAATTAAGAGGAGAATATTAGCATTTTGTAAGGAGGCCAGCGATGCTGCTAAGCATTCTATGAAGCACAGAGCTTGTTATCTAACACAAAAGGTCAACGGGCCCAAAACTGAAAAATCATGAAACACAGGAAAAAGCAAAACTAAGAACAAAAAGGAAAAATAAAATAGAACAGTGAGTATCAATAATATCAAATTGAAAGCCTAAAAGTTGGCTTTTAAAAAATGCCAGTAACATTAAAAAACTACTTCTAAGACTAAGACAAAAGGCAAAAATTACCACACAAATAGAAGCAGTATCAGAAAAAGTATACACCTCTATAGATCCTACATACATTAAAAAGACAAGAGAGGTCGGGAGTATAGCTCTGTGAAAGAACAGTGATGGGCATGCTCAAGGCCCTGAGATCAATCACTAGCACAAAGACATAAAAAGGGGGTGGGGAGAGGATATGACAGCGGCCAGGCAAAAATGGCACATGCCTGTATTCACAACGACTGTGGAGGCTAAAGCAGGATGACCTTGAGTTTGAGACTAGCCTGTGCAGTATACATCTCAAAAACAAAAGACAAAAGAATATTATGAATATGCCAATTATGTATGTACACATTATCTAATCAACAATTTAGACAAATCTACCTCATACACAACAGAAAAGCACTATAGCACACTGAGTCACATCCAACTTTACTTACTTCTTGATTCAAGGTCTTACTAAGTTGCCCCGGCTAGACTCAAAATTGGGATCCTCCTGACTCAACCACCAGAGTACAGTTGGAATTATAAGCATGTATCACCATGTCCAGCTTGGATAAATTTCTTGAAAGACAGAATTTATGTAAAATAACTCTAGAAAAAATATAAACCCTAAATAGCCTTATATCTATTTTTTAAATGAGTTTTTTTTTAATTTTTGTAATATAAAAAACACACAAAGGAAACTCCATACCCATTAAATCTTAATTACCAAATTTTAGCAAGCATTTACAAATACAAACAAGCAATTCTACATAAAATCTTTCAAAAAATATAGAGGAAGAGCGCCAAGTATAGTGAGTGACACATGGCCTGAAATTCCTTCTACTCAGGAGGCTGAGGCAGGACTGCTTGAGTCTAGGAGTTCAAGACCAGAATGAGTAACTGTCAAGGTTTGGATCTAGAGAGATCCCCAAAAGCCTCATTATCCTATGGATACTGTGTAGGGTTGGGAGGTAGGGCCTGGCTGGAAGGGGAAGATGCGTGCGGTTTGACCTGGAGGGGTGTGTGTTGGTTCTGCCTTTCTTCCCAGTCTCTCTCTTCCACCACGCTGTGAAAATCTTTTTCTCCCTCCAGCTCCACCATGTGGTTCCACCATTTTCCAGCCACCTACCCATGAACAAACTGAGACCATCTAAAACTGCAAGCTACAATCTTTTCTCCTTAAGTTGTGGATGCCGGGTATTGAGTCACAGCAACGAAAAAGTAACTAAGTAACATAACAAGACTCTGTCTCAAAAATAAAACAAAATAAAATAAAAAGGAATTTTTTTTAAACTGGAAGAGAGAACATGTCTTAATTTTTTTTTCGGATTGAAGATTCAGCCTAGGGCTTTCACACCAAGCTACATCGCTAGCCTATTTTATTTTTAATTTTGAGCCAGGATCTCATTAAGTCGCCAAGTTGCTCAGACTACACTCGAACCTGTGATCTTACAGCCTCTGCTTCCCAGAGTGCATAGGAACTCTGTGTAGAGGACCCTCCCAAATCTTACTCCATGCATCTGTTCATTTAGGTGGTCCACTAATGTATCGTTATAATAAAACCTGCAATTTTAAGTATATTACTTTTCTGAGTTTAATGAGTAGTTCTAATGAATTATCAAACTCAAGGGCAAGATATGGGATTTCCTGTCTTTATAGGCAGTCAGAAGCTAGTGTGACCTGGAAACTCCTGAACTTGTGGAATCTGTAGTTAATTGCAGACATGCTGAAGACTGCACTTTCAAGCCTGAGAGCCTGTGTTAACTCTGGATGGTTAATAACAGGAATAATGTAATAAAATATATAACATTACTCAAGATTGAGGCCAGCCTGGACTACATAGTGAGTTCAGGACCAGCCTGGAGTATGGAGCAAGGCCCTGTCTTAAAAAAAAAAAAAAAAAAAGAAAGAAAAGAAAAGAAAAGCAAACACTGTGATACAGTCACCAGAATAGTTAAAACTATAAAGACTGACAATTCCAAATGCTATCCAAGATGTGGAGCTATCCCCAAAGGTCTCTGATACTTCTCATCAGAATGTAAAGCAGATACCCTGAAGAACAGCCAGCCTGTTTGTTTGTAAGTTAAATATACACTTACTATATGAAGCAGCAAATCCACTCTCAGACCTTTTATCTAAGGGAAATAAAAACATATGTGCACAAAAAGACCTGTTCATGAAGGTTCACAGCATCCTTACTTATCAGAGCCCAAAACACAAAGCAATCAAAATCTCTATAAACTGGCTGATAAATTGTGATAGGTCCATACAATGTACCACTGCACAGCAATAAAAAGACTGAACTACTCCTACGTACAACATGAATTACTCTCAAAAGACATAAGGTTAAATAAATCAGACACAAAAAGATGTAAAATGCCATTTGGTTCCATGCACGTGCACCTGTACAGCCCCAGGGGCAGGGGCTGTACTAGGAATTGAGTCCCAGGCCTTCTCACTAAGCTGCATTCCCAATCTGGTTTTACTTTTGGATTTGAGAAAGGATCTCACTAAGTCATTAAACTGTCCAGGCTGGGCTCAAACTTGCAATCCTCTTGCCTCATCCTTCCAGAGTGATGAGATTATAGGCCTACATCCCCAGGCCCAGCTGGGTCCATTTCTGTAAAATTCTAGAAATGGTAAAGCTGTTTCAACAGATATCAGGTTTTCACGGACCAGAAGTACAGAAAGGCAAGTCACCTATCAAAGGTCATGTGGCAACCGTTTTTCTCATAATCCTGTTGGTGGTTACAGAAGTGTACCTACATGTCAGATCCCTGAATTGTACACTAAACATTGGAGAAGCTTGTTGTATAGAAATAAAGTGTATTTTTTTAAAAGTAATAAACTTCATCATGAAATTAAAGCAACAGCTTACCACAGAGCACCCAGGAATCACTGTAAAATTTCAATTCCTTGTAATAGGACAGTAATAATATATATATAACTAAGATGCAAATAATTTGAAAATACAAATGCTTTGGGCAAGCTTTGCTCTCTTGTACTTTAAATTTTTCATTTCTGGCATGTAATGAATCTGCTACTAGTCAGCAATACAAGGCAGTCAAATTTTCATTATGCACAGCAAGAACTTACTAGATAGCAAGCAGGCTAAGCATCTCATTCAAAAATATAATGGCAAGTATGAGAAGAAACTGCTAGGCCATGGGAAGCAGCAGCCTATACTAGGCAGAAATTGGATGGGGAGAAATGGACATTGATTTTTCTTTACAAGCTACTGATACTTAGTATGATCTGACTTTTAAAAAACATTTTTAAAACATTAAGAATAATGAGTTGGCAGTGTAGCTCAGCAGTTAAGAGCATCTGGCTGGCAAGTGCAGGGCCCTGGTTTTGATTCCCCAGCACCACATAGGCTGGGGGTGGTGGTACACAACACACCTACAGAAAATAAATGGACAAAAAGAAAATGAAGGCCTGCAAAATAAACATAAAGAAGTTTATGTTAAGAATTAATTTAAAATAACTTGTTAACATTCTATTCTCCATGGCATCATCTTATGTATCTAAAAGTTACACATTATGAAACAATAATTTCTTATTTGAGACAAAAATATTGGAAGTTACAATTTTTAAAATGACTGATCTTGGGCTTCAGGCATAGCTCAGTGACTAGAGAGCTTGCTTAGGAAATGTGAGGTGGCAGGGTCACCCCCGCTTCCCAGCACCACTTAATACCTGGGTATGCTAGCTCACACCAGCACTCAGGAGGCAAAGCAGGAGGATCACCACAAATTCTAGGCCAGTCTGGACAACATAATGAATTCAGGACCAGCCTGGGCTACAGAGCAAGACCCTGCCTCAAAAATTAATTAATTAATTAATACAATGATCATTCAAACATATTTTTCAAAAGTCAAAGCAGGACATTAAAAGTAAACCATTAATTACCTAGACTACAAATTCAAGCCTACTTTGGGCAATTAATCTAGTAAGACTTGTATCAAAATTAAAAAAAAAAGAGCTGGGGATGTAGCCTAATGCAAAGGCCCTGTTCAAGGAAAATTTTTCTTTATTTTTCTTAATGTAGCATTACTCAAGGATAATTTACAAACAAAATTCACCCATCTTAGGGAGAGTTCAGTGGCTTTTGAAATTTTATGCAGTTGTAGAAACTTTACAAAAATACAACTTTAGAACATGCACCATCAAAGATTCTGTATTTCCATTTGCAGTTAACCTCCACTTCTGCCCCCAGGTCTCCAGTAACCTGGTTTTTGTCTATTTTACCTCTATAAATTTCATATAAAGGAATCATACAATATGTATTTTATTCAACTAACTTTATTCTTTTCACATAATGCTTTTCTGGTTCAACCATGTTACTTAATGAATAGTAGTTTCATTTCTTTTAATTGCACAGTAGTGTTCCATTGCATATTTACCTACTCATCAAATGATGGACATTTCAACTGCTTCCTGTTTTTGGTCACTGACCACACATATGTAAGCCTTTGTGTAAACATGTCAAAGAGATCTTCATCTTCAAGGTCTGTGCCTTCTAATCTGCTATTCGCCATTAATATCCAAGTTACCTTTCACTCTAATGAAAATGGCCACAGTAGGAAACACATCTGGTACCTAATGTTTGTTGAAACAACAAAAAATGTGCTGATTATGTTAATATGAACTTCAATTTTAAATGTGAAAAACTATAGCTTTATATCCAATGAATTTGCAAATGAAATATTAAACAACGGTAGATTAGTTTCATAAAAAGCAATGAATTCAGCATGATTCTCTAAAAGTTCACTCTATGGTATCTGTCAACACTTCATCAAAAGACACTTTACATCTGTGATGCTGCTCAAAGCACTCATTCATTCCTTACTTCTTGAGGGCCTATACTGGAAATACAAATACTCTGAAGTGCTTCTCCTCAATGAGCTTGGATTTCATCATCCATTTTTCTCAAAAATTAAGTATTTAATAACTACATATCATACATTATGATCACCATACTCTTACACTGCTAACTACATAAGATTCCAGTTTATTCATCTGCACTGACTTTAAAATATTTGCATTTTATACAAATAATTTTTTTCTTAAAACACTGATTAAGTATGACACTGATGACAAATTCTATAAAATATTAGACTTTGAGCTTCTGATAACTGTAACCCCCAATCAATAATGATTCTAAAGATGAAATGAGATTCAAATATTTCTTTTGACTTATTTCAGGAATATAATCTGCTTTACAAAAGACAACTGATTGTATAACAATACACAAATGTTAAAGAGATAAAATGAGGTATACCAAATGGTCTCAGCAGAACCATTTGTAGAATAGTTTGTAGTAGAATTCTAAATTTAAAATAGCAATTTAAGTGCATTACCTGTTACCCACTAGGATTACCAAAACCAATATTAATACATCAGCACTGATGACAATGTATTACACAGAGTTTCTGTGGACACTGAAGGTCACTTAATTTTATCATTCATACAGAAGATATACATCATATTAGGACTATGGTGGGATCAAAACCAAACACTTGAAAATTAACTTTTTCTAAATACCAAAGCAAACCACTACACTTTACCCTCTAGTTCCTTTTATTATATAAAAGGAAAAAAGTGTTCAATCTCCCAAAAGAGAATTCTAATTCACCAATCTCCTAATCAAAAGCAGAAAAGAAAAATAAGTTGCTTTATCAAAATGTAGATTCACTAAACGCTAAAATTATGCTCTTACATAATATAGAAATGCTCATTTCAAATGGCTTCAAAATTCTCTCCAAATGAGTCTGGTGGCTTAGTTCAGTGGTATAGAGCTTAGCACACAGAGCTTGCCTAACATGCATGAGGCAGTCCTCAGCAATGCCAAGGAAATAAAACAGTGTTTCTAAAAGATCAAAAATATTCCTCATAATAAACAAAAGTAAGGAAATAAGCACCACATAGAAAACCTGTTATCCAATGTCAGAGAACTAAAATCAAATATAAAGAAAATCCTTAACGTATTCCTCAGATACCATGGAGTACTGAGTAACAATGTTCCTTCAAACAATACTTCGATAGAGGAATATAGCCCTAGAAATCCAGCAAACCTAGGCTTCCAGGAACCATTTAGTGTGGTTCAGTGAGAGACATTTTCTTGAGTTTTCATTTAACTCAGTTTTGATGGCAGAGAAAATAGCACAAAACACATCGTAAAAGATTACTCAATATGTAGAAAATACTGAAGAACAATACTCACATCATTTAGAGTGTAACTGCTACTAATCTCCACTTTTGTCCTGAAACTTTTTTTCTATTAAAGACCCAGAAACTATTTTTTAGTATAGGAAATTTGAAAAAAAAAAAATAAACAGAAGAAAGAAATCTCACAAAATAAGTCAAACATTTATTCAGTTCTTCTATGATCAAACATGCTTAGGGAAAATAGAAAATAAAACATTTCAAATTATTTTTCCTTTAAAAAAATCCTTCAGGGAGGCTGAGGCAGGAGAATCGCCATGAGTCCAAGGCCAGCCTGGGCTCCACAGTGAGTTCAGGACCAACCTGAGCTACAGAGCGAGATCCTGTCTCAAAAAAAATCCTCTGTATCTATCCTATCCACAATTTCCTCCTAAAAGTCTAACAACCCATGAAAATAGCCAAAATGGATATAAAGATGAAAATATAACAATAAAATCATAACTTCTAAAACAGGTGTGTCTAACCTACGGCTGACTGGGCTTTTTTGCTTTTTTTCTTTTTTTGAATGAAGAGGAACTGTCTTGGGCCACATAAAAAATATGTAATACAGCTAATGCACACACAAAAGTACTGGAACTTTAAATTTTTTTTTCATTACATTTAGAAATATCAAGGGGCTGGAGGAATAGCCCAGCAGTGAAAGTAGCTTCCCTAGAAAATGCTAAGTACTGTTCTATTCCCCAGCACCACATAAAAGCTGGGTATGGTGGCACAGGCCTGTAATCCCAGCACTTGGCAGGCTGAGGCAGGCAGACTGTCCTGAATCCAAGGTAGCCTGGACTACACCAGTGAGTTCAGAACCAGCCTAGGCTACAGAGTAAGACCTTGTCTCAAAAAAAAAAAAGAAAGAAAAAAGAAAGAAAAGAAAAGAAAAGAAAAGAAAAGAAAAGAAAATCAGGTGGGCTGCAGGTTGGAAATGCTTGTGAAAGAATACAAAAACATTTTTTAGTTTAAGAAAAATTAAGCCAAAGCTCTATAAGAAATAGAAAAATAGGATTTTTTTTAAAAATAGGGTTTTTTTTTAAAGTAATGTCTTTGCTCTCAGCAAGTAGAGATAAAATACTAACATTACAAGATTCTTTAATATCCACAGGACACTAAAGAGAAGAAACTATGTATTAACTTGATATTAAATATAAATTGGCTATTTACTACTTTCCAGGTCATTTGAGAACAATGCAATCGCTTGTATGTATCACAGTATCACACTGATATTTACTGAATGCTGACAGGCTGCGGGTTCTTGGGCTATCCCTTTAATTCTATGATAGGCTATCCCTTTAATTCTATGTTACCCATGAGTGTTCTCTAAGTGTAGCTGGTAGGGGCAGAGACTCACACCTGTAATCCCAGTTACTTGGGCAACTTAGCAAGACCTATCTCAAAATAAAAAAAATAACAAAGGTTGGGGATTTAGCTTAGTGGTATAATATCCTGAGTTTAATCCTTAGTACCATGAAAAATAAGTCATGAAGGTAAGTGTACCATTTTGTAGTTTAGTATAATATGTCTGTTTAAAAGAACTGGTAAGATTTTTTTTCCTCCAAACTACACATTGTTTTCCTTTCCAAATGTATTAACATCCCTTAAAATATAAAGTAATTACAGTCTGCCAAAACAGGAATGGTATATTTCTCTATAGTTCTCCTTCTATTATCAAAAAGGAAAAATAAAACAAAAACAAAAAAGGGGCTGTAATCCCAGAGGCTAAGGCAAGAGGATCCAAGTTCAATCCCAGCCTAGGCATCACAGAGTCTTAGCAAGATCTTGTCTCAAAATTAAAATTAAAAAGGACTGAAGGTGCAGCTCACTGCAAAAGCTCTGGGTTTGACCCCCGGTACCACAAAATTTTTTTAAAAAAAAATTTAAAAAATTTAAGGCACCAGCAGGAAACAGTATATGCAAATACCTAGGGTAGAAAGAAACTTGATATGTTAAAATTATCACAAGAAAACCAACCAACAGTAATTCAGGAGCGGTGTGGTTGCAAGGATACCATAGAGGAGCTTACAGCAGTTGCCCCGGTGAGAGATGATGCCTGAGATTAGGAAGGCAGTAATAAAATTAAAAGAAAACATTTAAGAGAAAATAATTACTGCATTAAATCAATGGCTCATTAGGAAGAAATTTAAAGATGACAGATACTAATAGTTTTTGGTTCTGAGACAAAACAGTGAAGTGCTCCAATAGGCCAGATAGCTGTTGCAGCAAGACTATTTAAGAGCACAACATTTTAGACAGGCTGATATTAGGACGTCCAACAGGAAACTGACCAAGACTACAATAAAATCACATATAAATTTAAAAAATAATTATATATTATAGGTCTCACCTCCCAACTGTCAGAAAAAAAACCAGTATTTGCAAAGCAAATACTTCAACGTCACATTATATCATTTATATTCTTTGTATTCCTGTGAAAATAAGACTTCAAGACTTCAGAAGAGGGGGGATAGGAATTTATGAGTCAACTAACGCTCAGTATAAATTTATAAAATAACATTTGAGTCCTGAGTATCATAACATACCTGAGAATATTAGGCCAAAAAAGTTAGCCACCATCATATCTTAAAAGATGCTATAGTCTTTGAGAAACAAATGTTGTGTTATGACATATGAAACATCAATGTTCAAGATGTACAGTAGGAACAGAAACTTCTATAACAGGCTTTTGACATAAAGAAGTATGACACCTCTAACACCTCAACTTCCATGTTTTAAACGATCAACAATAAGTTTCTATCACTCATCCTCCTGTTTTATGTAACCAGTATAATAAATTTCTATTTAAACAGCTAAAGTTACCAAGAAACCTACATTATTCCCTTATAAAGACTACTTTCCAAATAACCCAGTATTAGAATTTTATATTCATCTCTCCTACTTCTGTGAATCAAAACTTTGAAGTAAACAGTTAAAAAGAAATAATTTTTTTTTGAGACAGGGTCTCGCTCTATAGCCCAGGCTGGTCTCAAATTCACTATGGAGCCCAGGCTGGCCTTGGACTCTGGGCAATCTTCCTGCCTCAGCCTCGCAAGTGCTGGGATTACAGGCCTGCGTCACCATGCCCAGCTTATGTGGTGCTGGAGAATCACATTCAGGTACTTAGCACTTGACTCAGCGCTTGCTAGGCAAGCATTTTAACCACTGAGCCATTCCTCCAGCCCCAAGAAGAAATAATTTTTAGTGTTTCACTTCAACATAGTTTCCCCCGACATGGACCTTGGCCCAAAACTCATGCCTGGATAGATGCAGCTACCTTAAGATATTTTAAAATCTTTCTCTTGTTTTTTTTTCTCTTGCTTTCTACCTTAAATTCCCATGAAAAATTACCATCGTTAGGCTGAGGTGGTCTACTGCTTATGTATTCTCCCTCAGGTACTCTCAGAATGTATCATGCTTATAGTTTCACAGATTTTCTGACACAGTCTGCTAAAACACAGTAATTAATATTGTGGTCTACCAGAATATACTAAAATTCTAGCAGGAACACTAGCACTAAAGGAAAATAATCACTGAAGTCAAAACTTCTAGGCAAACAAGTATAAGAAAACAGACAACAAATGCTGTTGTATTAATAACCTAAAATATAATTAGTAAAACCCAGAAATGTTTTATTTGTGACTGTGTAATCCTTGAGTTGTAAATTAAGAAGTCATATCAAAATGATAAGGTGATTTACTAATTTACTAATATAATAACTAATCTCTAAAATTGTCAATTGTGGCTGGAAGAATGGCACAGCGGTTAAAGTGTTTGCCAGCAAGTGCAAGGTCCTGAGTTCCATTCCCCAGCACCACATAAAGCTGGGTATAGTGACACATGCTTATAATCCCAGCACTCAGGAGGCTGAGGCAGGAGGACTGCTGAGAGGCCAAGGTCAGCCAGGGCTACATAGTGAGTTCACAACCAGCCTGGGCTACAGAGCAAGAACCTGTCTCAAAAAAAAAAAAAGTCAAGAAATCAGAGTCACAGAACTTCAAGAGAAGTTCTCATCTTACAGATACAAACAGTAAGGTACAGAAAAGAAATTTAACAAAATCATATAATTTTTAGAAAACAAGAAACACTCATAGCCTGACGAACTACACAGTACTCTTGCCAGTCTCCAAGTTTAAGAACCATATTTTGTTTGTTCTAATCTACATACAGATTGAAAGACACATAAACTCCTGAGTAGGTCTTAGTTCTTAACAGGTTAACAGGAAAAACTATAAAGGAAAACAAACTTATCTATTTTGAATGCTGTATATCAAATTCTGTATTTTCATCTCAAACACACTATACCACAATAAATCCACTCACAAACACATATAGATATGCATATTAAACTTAAAGCTACTTTTGTAATTTTAAAGAACTAAGAGAGACAAAAGTCTTAAGAAGCTATAAAGAGGGGAAAATGAAGCTCTAAAAGCAAGAAAAAGTAAAAAAGAAAGAGCAGTGATCTCTAGGAACTTGAGGTTTTCTGCATCAGGAGCTCTGCTGATGTCCTCACTGCCCCCCAGCAGACCCACCCCTCCTGTGATTACCAACCACATGGCCAAAGCTTCCCCAGCCATGACGGACACATAAGTCACCCACATAGTGCTCTGCTCCCCTTGCCACATTTTCTATGTTCTCTAAACAAAATTTAGGGAAGCAGCAATAAAGATGTAATTTAATGTCCTCTTATTAGTGGAAAAGGTAGTATCTGATGTTCTTTTAAGGAAGGTCCTTTGAAAACTACATATGAGATGAATCCTTAGGATTTCATTAGCTTCCTGAAACAAAAACACTGAAGAGTCAGACACTACACAAGTTTTAGTGTAAGTCAACTGTTTGAATACATCTAGACAACAGGTTCTAAACAATGTTTTTGCCTGAAGAATAGGCATCACCTTTCTTTTGACACAGGTTCTTGCTCTGTAGCCCAGGCTGGTCCTGAAGTCCCTATGGAGCCCAGGCTGGCCTTGAACTCACAGCAATCTTCCTGCCTCAGCCTCCCTTGCGCTGGGATAACAGGTATGCACCACCACACCTGGCTTATTTGGTGCTGGGCAATTGTGGTGATCAGGTACTTAGTGCTTGATTAGGCAAGCACTTTTAACTGCTGAGCCATTCCTCTAGCTCCCCCAGTCCTACCAATAACTAAGATGCAAAACCCACAGCATGGTCTTATCTCCTCTGCCTTTAAGGAAAACTAGTTTGTGCATGCCAGCTTCCTATTCTACCTAAATATTTCAACTGAATTATAAAAGTCCTTGCTTCTGTTTTATATGTTGCCAGAACTATTCCCGACTTTTAAAAAGTTCTTTTAGACTAGCCTAAGCTTAGAAAGAAAACAATGGGCCCGAGATTACTTTTGGTACATGGTTATGTGCACGCACGCATGATGCCAAGACTTTCAACTTACTGTCTGCTCCGTCAAACACTTTCCTATCTTAATAATCCCAGTAAAAACCTAGCACGGTCTTTGGTCTTTCCAGATTGTATTCCTTGCCTTCGACAAACTACACTAGGATTCCCAAACTTTATTATTTTTAAAAGACTCAAATCTCCAGGATGGTGGTGAAGAAACCCATTTTGGGTGACCTGAGAATTGGTATCAGGGGAATTGTGTGTGGGTAGGACCAGCACCCCTGAGTTTGGGCCCCTCCCTCTAGGCCTGCCCAGCTGGCTACCTGTTGGCAGTGCCGGTGTTGCTACTCCCGCTGCTGTGTTTCTGTGCCCGGCTCAACCTCCGTGGGGGCTTGGAGTGCTGAAGCCGGGGACTCGGCATGGAGGGGAACGATGAGGCGTAGCCATGTTCACACTCTAAAGAGAACAAGAAAAAAATAACATAAGAATACCGAAACCTAAATCCACACATTCACGAATCCAAGGTCCTCAGAGTAACGGGATAGAAGTCAGCAAATGAGGTAAAAATGTTTGCCTTCTTTTTCGCTAGAAAATAAAAATCCCATGCTTAGCTCAACATCCATCCTGTGACAGGTACAGACCCAACCCACTGCCTGGATGGTACACTGATACCTCGTCAAGTAATTTCTTCCTTCTCCAAAGTCCTGCTCTCCAATAATCCTTTTTAACTTAAAACACCTCAATTTCTGAAGCCAGTTATCATTCACTCCGGTGATTTCACTCCAGATTTCCCTTTTCCTTTAACTCTTCACAGAGCGTCAACGGGTGGCCCCCAGTTCTGCGCACTCCACACACTTGAGGTCTCGGAGGGACACTGAGGGTCCTAGCACCCATGTTCCCAGAGCTCTTGCTCTCTAAACCACAGTCTTTCGGTGCTCCCTTGGTCCTTACCCCCACAGGGATCCCTTCTCACCAGACCCCCTGCCACTCAGGCGACGTCCCGCCTGCCACTCCCATCTACCCGGCTCCCGCCGTTCCCTTCCGTCCCTGGGGCGCACGACCAACTCCCCTCGCCCGCTCCTCCAGGGGGCTCACCCAGCTTGTCCCTGCGCCCAGCACCTCCCCTCCTCACCCACCCCACCCCAGGGTCCTCGCCAGCGCGCAAACCCAAGCCCGCGCGGGCACCTTCCCCGCGCGCACACGGCACGACGGCGCGGCCGTGCCCGCCTCACAGCTCCACTTCAAACTTAGCTGCGCTTCCGAGCACACAGGCCACCCCGGGGCGCGCGCACCCCCGCACGCACGCGCGCGCTTCCTGTCAGGGGCGCGCGCCTCCGCGCCCCGCACGAGCCTTTGGCGCCCCCGCGCAGCCCGCCCGCCCATGCACGCCTCCCCTCGCCGCCGCTCCGCACTCTGCGCGCCGGGGAGGAGCGCGCGGGCTCAAAACAGCTGTCGAGGCGGAGGCGCCGAGCCGTTACCTCGCTCCCGGCGCTCCAAAAACTCGGCCGCCTCCAGCAGGCGCTGCACGTTGATCATCCGCACCTTCTCCATGAGGACCGCGAGGGGCGACCGGCCTCTTCGCGCTCCCGTCCCCAGCCGACAGGAGGCGCCCCAGTCGCCTACAACCCCACGCTGCCCCCGGACCTGGGCGGGCGGGAGGGCGGGCTAGCCCGGCCGCGGCTCGGCGCGCTCTCCGCCGCCCCCGCCGCGCCGCCGGCAGCCCGCGCGCGGTTTGTTTACCTCTCGGCGCGAGCACGGGGGAGGGGCGGGAGCAGCGCCAAGACCCGCCCCCCGCCCCTTTTCTGCCCCTTGGGAAATGTAGTCCCGCCCTCCCGCCCACTGCACCTCGGGAGTCGTAGTACGCTCGCCGCTTCACTGCGCCCGCGCCACGCAGGATGCCGCGATGGCCTCTAGAAGATGTGGTCGCGCTAGGCTTCCTTTGCTCCCTCACGGAGGAGAGACTGAGAAGTTGCCAGGGCTTCGCTGCGGAGAGGGAGGGATTTGAGGGGCTTGTGAATCCACTCCCGAGGACTGCCGTGCCTCAGTTACCTCAGGAGCTCCCCACGGGTTCCTACCGGCTGGAGCATTTCTCGTCGGAAGTACCAGGTTCAATCCTCTGTTACTGTTTTCTTATGTAACATCTACGCCTGTTTTTTTCATCTCCAAAATTAGAGAATTAACGCGTCTCCCAGGACAGCACAGAGGAACGTATGAGAAGCAAATAAATCCTTCTTTAAAAAATCAGGGATCATTTCATCTTCCTCCTCAATCTTAAATCGTATTCTTTTTTAAATTTTATCCTCCCCAATCCCTCCCCACCGCCAAGATTGAGAAACCCTGGCCTGGACATGAAGTACTTGCTAGATAGACGACTTACAAGGCAAGTAATGGAGTTTTTAGCCACCAGAAAACCCACTCTGGTGCTACACGGGAAGGACACAACTCTGGGTAGCTGATTTGGTACTTAAGTTACACCATGTTCAGCTCTTACTTAAACCCTAGTACTTAAGCTGCTTGTATGGGCTCTTCAAGACTAATATTCCTCGTGTATAAAATGGACATTGAGCTAGAGATCTGTCTGTTCAGTGGTAAAGTGTTTACCTAACACCAGGTTTTTGCTTGAATCTCCAGCACCATCACCAAAAAATAAATAAAATGGGTATGATTCCCCCACTTATCCCTAAAGTTAACAGCCTGCCATATGCCTGGCATTGAATCTGACTTAAATTCGCAGAAGTGAGAGAAACAGACATGGGCCCTACTCTCAAGAAGCATATGTTCCTTAAGGCTTGTTGTGAAGATCAAAGGAACAACCATCAGTACATAGTAGGTACTCAATAAATGGAAGCTAGCGTGACAGTTGTTTCCTCCCATGCTCTGAAAGGTGATTGAAGACAGCAGCTTTCTTTAAAGCAAGGACCACATTAAAAAGTAACCACTGGCTACTCTCACCAACACTCACTGTAGGTCTTGCATCTAGCAAGACCTCAAAGTCCAGACCAGGGTATCTCAACCTTAGCATGATTAATTTCGAAATTAGAGCCAGATAATTCCATCTGGGAGATAGGGTTCTTCTGTGTCCTGTAGGAGCAGCATCCCTAGCCTCTACCCACTAGATGCCAGTAGCACACCACTGTCCTTTAGACATGACAACTTAAAGTGCCTCCAGATAGTGCTCCGTCTGTTGGGGCACAAAATCGGCAGTTGAGAACTATCTAGGGAGAGAAAGGACAAGGAGGTTTGGAACTACTGAGTAGTCTAGGAACAAGCTAGAATAAACACATCCAATATGTCTTCTCATTCTACATATTTTAACATGGTGGTGGCCATAACAAGAAGCTCTTGGTAATGAGAGAATTTCCCCTTCCCTGTGATCATGTCATTGGCCACTGCATAAAACACCGTCTTGGTATAGATATCTACCCTCTCAAAAATCTTAGATGTTTCATGCTGCATCTTAATATCCTCTCCCTTACACTATATTTTTAAGTGAACAAGATCTCCAATGAGGTCACAAGCTGCAAAATTCTGCCAGTCTTTTAAAATATTTAACTTGGCACAACATTTAAGAAACAGCTGTTCCATCAAATTCAGGGATACCCAAAATGAGAGGTATTCACAAGTCACAGGAGGAATTTTTTAAGATCTTGAAAAAGAAACTGCTTTTCCAGCTGTTGGTTAGATCATTTCAGATCTGGGCTTTCCCATTGGGTGCCGGTAACAATCAACCCTCCACCCTCAATAAGAAATGTTGGTAGGGATGGGAAGAAATTATTTAAAAGAAAATACTATTTACCCAGAATATCTTGTTAGTTAAGGGTAGAAATCATTAGGTTGAAAATTTCCACCACTTGCAGAATCCCTTCAGATTCCAAATTATCACTGACCATCCCAGGAACTTAAAAGAAACAATTTTATTACAAATGGAAGTCTTCCTCACCCAAAGGCAAATAAACTTACATGATACACAATCAAGAAAAGTAGTACAATTGAAAATACACATGAATTCAAGATAGATTTAATAGCACAGATCCTTGTGCATGGAGCCTGTGCCTGGCCCCTCACAGTTCACCTCCAGGTAAATCAGCCAGCCCTCCAAAGCCATGGCCAAGAGGCAAATGATATGGAAAGTTGCACCAGAGTCATCCAAAAGCTGCCTGCACATGTAAGGGAGAGGTAGAGGCAATGGTGGGCAGCATTAAGGGCTACTTTATGCACAAAACATCTCCATCTTTTCTAGAAGCATTTGAGGAGTCACTTCCTTGTCCTTGCTCTGGCTGTCTCCTTTAGGCTTTGCTTGGATATGGGCCACCAGGACCTCTCAAAGCACAAAGCATAGGGCTTTAACCTTGGGAAGAGTGATGCTACACAGAAACCATCCCTCAGCATCACCTTTAGCATGCAGAGCCCAGAACCAAGTATGGCTTCTTCACAAATAAATTCATTTTCCACTACAAATGTAGCTGAACAGATGGGGGAAAGCCTCCAAAGTCTATTGACAACCTGAAATCTTATTCATGGTTTTTCTTCTGTACTCTTCCTAAGGGCACGCGGGGGCTGGGGGTTGATGTGTACGCCTCAGACACAACACACCCCTATCCCTGCACCCTCACCCTCCACCCTAACCCCAGTTTGAAAATAGCGTTTCTGGGCGCTGCAACAATCACAACATAGTTGGGGAGAGTCTGCCTTCTGAAGGGAGCAGGCAAAACTCAATTCTATTCCCTAGTTTACTTCTTTGTTGTGCCAGGGATTGAACCCATGGCCTCTCACATTCTATGCAAGTGCTGTTGTTAACACTGAGCTACTTCTCCAGGCTCCCTGCATTATTTACTAAATGCAAATTTCGAAGTGATTTATTTCAAACATTTATAACAATGAGGCTGATATATTACATCTTTTCTGCAGATAGGAAAGAGAAGGGAACATGAGATTGGTACGTGTTGGTGACATTTGGAGCTTGGAAGAATTTCTCGAACCTGCAGAGGGCTTCCCATGTAAGCACTATTTTCTGCAGTTCTCTTAAAGGGTGGGAGTTTTCAAATAATCAAGGCTGGTTATGCGGGCAAGGGTGAGCTCTAAAGTCCTAAATGAGACACCCCCACCTCAAAATGCCCCGCACAACCTCCCCTTCTCTCCCTCTCCTCCTCCTCCTTCCCCAGGGCGCAGAAACGTGAAGAGCCGCAGACAACCTTTGCTCTGCCCAGTGAGTCAACCTTGCCTAACTTCATGCGCAAGCTCTCCTCAAGTCGGCGGCAGCTCCGAGCTGCAGGTCTGTGTGCAGCCGAGATAAATTTGGGTCTAGAAGGGATGACGTAATGCAAAACCCGAGAGGTAGCTGCCGCCTCCCAGGGCTCCAGTCGCCAGGGCTGCCGGCTGACAGCCCAACCACACAGAAACAGAAACGCACCAAGTGACTCAGGTGCCTGAGCTGGGGATAAGGGGGGGGGGGGGGGGGGGGGGGGGGGGGGGGGGGGGGGGGGGGGGGGGGGGGGGGGGGGGGGGGGGAGAAGGACTCGAGGAGGGGGCCTCAGCAGGGCAAGCAGTGTTAATCCGAGACGGTGGAATCTGGAAGTTTGTTGTTTTTTAACTCCAGTTTTTCTGGTGAGATCAGACCACTCACTGGCAAAGGTTCAAACAGCTGCACTTGACTTCCCTCCTAACCCATGTCTTCCCTGAGAAAAGGGTCCTTACATTTTATTAAACAGCCCTTATTAGAGCAGCCTATTCCAGTGATTATAATGGATGTATTAATCTCTCAAATGTCCTTTTCCTTTTTTTTTTTTTTTCATGAACTTGGACCCAAGGAGAAATCTGCATTGCAGGACTCAGTTAATGTGCACAACTAAATGTCTTGCTTACTTTAGAGCACCCTGGTTGGGCACATATTAGTGTGCAACTGATAAGGTATTAGGGAGAGTTTTGATAGGGCCATGCGAGGTGAATGTCTCCCTGAAATAACATTTCATGGATTTTTTTATATGCCACAGACATTTAAATTATTAAGTTTATTTCTCAGTCCAATCTTCATGTTTCACTTTCAATTGAGAACACTGAGGTTCTGAGAGTTGTGGTAACTGGCCCAAGTCTACACAGCTGACTGTGGAGCAACTGATGGAGCAAGAGTTAGAATTCGTAACTTAAGCCCTGTGCTCTCTTCCCATTCCCCATAATTCCTCCTGCTAGCTGATTCATGTTTAAAGGGAGGAAAAAAGAAACACGTGGAGTAAGTTCTCTGATCTTTTAAACCTGTGGGGCCCCAATCCTTTAAGTATCAAGATCAAGTTACATTCCAGAAGGTCTGAAAGCTGCTTTGGTTCTCTGTTCAAGGTTCATTCTTCCCAAAGGAAAGGCTGTCCTCAGAGCCATCTCCTTCTCTTCTGCAATGACCACAAGCCCTGGACTCAGACACTCTCACAGTTTAATTAGAAGAGCACCAGAGGTAAACTATCTTTGTTGTATGAAGTACTTGCCTATATTATGCACGCCTCCTTAATCACCATATTAAATGACATCATCATTTCTTGCTGCAGTCACACATTATTTATTCTCTGTAACTGGTGTTTGTAATCATTTATACTGATAGATTTCATGACTTTCAGCCATATCTTGCATAAAACCAATTCACCCATAGTATGTCATTCTTTTGAAGTACTATTCAATCCCACAAATTAACACTCTGTTTAGAATTTTTGCATCTGTAATCAAAAGCAAGAATAAAATATGATTATCACTTATCAGGTTTTAGTATTACAATAAGGTAGTCTCTCAAAGTGAAATGCAACTTGATTCTAAAGCATTTTTTAAAAAATGAAAATAACAAGACTGCAAGAGGTCTTCTCAAGCTGTTAAGATGCCCCACATTCTTGTCACAGCCCTGAGTAACCATCCCTCCCTGCCAGGAGCAGATATGGAGTGGCCCTGCCCCCAGCCTCTGCATCGCCACCCCATTCCAGGCAGCACATATCTGTGGCAATTACTCTTAGGCCCAGGCAGGCCCTAGACACTAAATCACACATGCATTCTCTATGCCTTGGTTAGGTAGAGCATTTGTAGGAGGGCATGGGTGATCTCACCCTCTCTTCCAGTTCTAGCATCCTGACACTGGGATGCTAGGATTCTCCAGAACAAAATGTATCTACTTGCCTCCTGGCTGCCATGTGATGATACCCTGTGTGAGCCCACTGTGTACGTGGTGCTGCTTCCAACAGTTAGTTCAATTAATCCTCATCACATCTCTGAGCACCCTATTTTGCAGTTGAGGCCCAGAAAGAATGATTTGCCCAAGGACACACAGGCATCAAACAGAATCAAACATGGGGTGGGTGTTGGAGGAATGGCACAGCACTTAGAGTGCTTGCCTAACAAAAGCAGGGCCCTGAGTTTGATTCCCCAGCACCACATAAACTGGTGGCATACCCCTGTGATCTCAGCACTTGGGAGGGTGAGGTAGGAGGATTGCCATGAGTCTGAAGCTATTGTGGGCTACACAGTGAGTTCAGGATCAGGCTGGGCAACAGAATGAGACCTGGTCTCAAAAAAACACACAAACAAACAAACCAAACCTGGATCTTCTGACTCTTGGATGCCACAGGGTAATTATGTTATGTTCAATCCGATATGGTCAGACAAAATTGGTTCGGCCAGCAGATTCAACTAAGGGCAATCTTATTCTTTTATGAGGCTCTGGAAATGTGTAAGAGTGACACAATGACCAGGAGATTTTAGTGGCACTTAGTGAATAGAAACCAAAGATATGAAATCTTGCAGAATTTCAGACTCATTTGCATAAGAACTGTCCCACCAGTTTTGAGTAACATTAGGTCAGAATTTTGAAGGCAAAAAAGTCATAATTCATTCATTGAATATTCCTTCAGCATGTATTTATTTTAAGGTATTCAATTTTTTTCAGCTAATGTTAATGGAATAATCAAAACAATACTTAATATTTGTACTAGGCCTCATGGAAGAATAGGATTGCAAGTCCTTGGTTAAGTCCTCTGGCCAAACCAATCTTGTCTGACCATACCTGACTGAACACAACCTAATGTATCCCTTGGCACCCAAGAGTCAACAGAACCAAGTTTGGTAGTGTTTGACGCACGTTAACTCATTTATACTTCTAATTACCCTGTGAGGAGGATCCAGATACTACTGTCATTTTATGGATGTGAAGACTGAGGCATCCAAGCGACTCGCCCAAGGTTCTCCAGCTCATGTATAGTAGAAAAGGGATTTGAGTCTGGGGATACTCTGAAGCGGAAGTTAACTGTGACGCACATTCGATGCTACATTTTCTAGGAACTATGCTGTATCCCAGGAGCCTTCCCAGAGTGGACTGAGTCTCTGTAGAGGAGCTTGGAATCCCTTTTCTGGGGGTAGCACCATACCTGTCTGCTACCTAGCCCCAGGGAGTGTGGCCTCCTCAGATACCCCATGTACTGTGGAAGTTGTGTTAACTCTTCGATTTTAAACCTTTAGCTCCTCAGCTAGCAAGAGGAGCAAAAAATCATTTCAAAAGTTCTCAGTTCATTCATGGGCAGCTGGGAGTAGTAGAAGGGTTTGGTGGAGGCCTAGCCAGAGAGAAGCTGTTCACAGCAAAGCGGCACAGGAAGTTGTGAGCTCCTTGAGCATGTATTATATTCTGGGTACTAAATTCAATGCTGAAAACAGAATAATGTAAAAGATTACTTCTAGTTCTTGCCCTCATGGTGCTTATATTCTAGCGAAACAGGCGAATGAAAGCAATTGTAAATGGTGATAAGCAGTCTGAATACATTAGATGGCAAAGGGTGAAGCTGCATTATTGAGAAAGGGGATTCAGAAAAGACTGCCTTCCGTCTAAGGTAGCTTCTGAAACTTCAAGGAGCATAAAATCTCTTGGGAAATGTGGTGAATGCAGATTCCGATTCAGCAGGCCTGCAAATTTTTGACAAGCTTCTCTGAGACGCGAAGGCTGCCCATCCTTCAGCCACTCTCACCCCAAACAGTACAGGTGAAGGCCACAGCCAGAAATAAGCCAGGAGAGAAACTAGTGAAGGGCTTTAGGCAAGTAAATGACATAAACCCAGCAGTATTTAAGGTGTCTCCTTTTCCTTAGATCTCCATCCTGGAGAGAAAGAGGTTAGGCCTACACTGTTTGCTTGGAACCAGCTGGCCCACATTGTCAAGGCGGCAGCCTAGGCCTCAAGTTCTGCAGCTCACAGTTGCCTCTTCCCACAGGCTTCCCTTGGGCTAGAGCACAGGCCAGGCCAGTTGCCCTACAAGCTGGGGCGCCTTTGGGAAGTCTTGTGCAGCCCGAGAGGGTGTGGATTCACAGCCCTGACAGCCGGGTATGCAGAGCTACAGGAACTCTACTGGTTGGGTGAGTTCCTTGCTAGGCAAGGTGGCACCACATATGCAAGCAATAACACCCTAGATCATCACCCAACAGGAGAAGGGGCCTATCCGGCTTTGGTGTCAATGCCTGAGATGTCCTAGAAGATTCTGGCTGCCTTCCCTCTGCCCTAGGAAGAGTAGGAGGAAAAGGAAATCACTCCCCAAGGAGTCCCTCAGTCTGGCCTTCAAACTTTCCAAATGTCATTTTTTGCCTCTTGCTAACTTTATACTCCTAGAAGCTTCCAAAAGGAGTAGTTCATTCCCTTACTGCCCACTACCCTGCAAGAGCCCTACAAAATAAAATGAAACCTAGGTTTGAGTCTCAGCATGTAGCCTTGAGAAAGTTAGCCAGTCTTGCTAAAACTAAGGCTTTCCCCATCTATAAAATGAGAGTAATTATAGCACCCACCTGTTGGATGTTTGTGAGGATTTAACATCAGCACTCAATATTGTGATGGCACATAGTAAATGTCCAGTAAAGGGAGCAATTACCACTGTTCTTTTGGAAAACAGGAGAGATTGTACTTGTTAGCAACCCTTTTGGGAACAGGTTATCAAGCTCCTAGGAGACAGACTAGAACTATTTATTGGTTTCTATTTGGATACTATTTGAACTAGAATATACAACTGGAACTACTGATCTTACACACTTTGCTTTGGAATCTCCTTGAGTCCTGGCAGATTTTAGAAATTACTTGTGGCACAGAACTAAATTTTACAGCTGGTGGAAGAAATACTATTATATCTGAGGCACTCAGAGTCTTGGGAGCAAAGAAATAGGAGAGGGATGGTCAAGCTGTGGTACAGACAAGAGGAAGGTAACACAGAGACACCATAAGGTAGCTATGGGCCCCTGAAGAAATAAAAACAAAGACCACATCACTCCCACTTGCCACACTTGGTGAACAGTGCAGCTTCAAATTTAATACAATATTCCACCCAGTCCCAAATCACCTACACTGATGTGTCCTTGCTAATGAGCTAATGGCAATAAAGATACAGAATGAAATGTTTTTAATAGTAAGTAATCAATCCCCTTTTTTGGGTTAAGTTTGAATTTCCCCAACCTCCCTTTCCTTCAGTGTGTTTATCACTGTAATTTTGCTGTGTTTAAATTTCCTTAGCAGACCCTGGAGCTGCATATTAGAGATACATGGTCAAGGGCACACTGTATGGAAGAGCAGGCTGGGTAGTGGCACTGGAATAGACAGTCTGCCATGGGTAGAAAGCCCTGACCTGCGAAGAACTGAGAGCAGAACCTGTTTATTTACAAGACTAGTTACATGGTTCTTAGTTTCCTACGCTCAGGCAGTTATTTTTTAAAGACAGATCTAAAGAAATTATAAAGGCAAGCCCCAAAACAGAAAGCATTTTAAACACTGGGCTTGCAGGGTAGGTAGTGGGCAGTAAGGAAATGAACTACTCCTTTTGGAAGCCCAGAATAAAATTTCATTCTGTCCTTAATCATGGCAAGAACCAAAGGCACAAAGCTCAAGTCAGCTGCCATCCACATTGTTGGGA
Organism: Ctenodactylus gundi; assembly: GCA_004027205.1. Lineage (NCBI taxonomy): Eukaryota > Metazoa > Chordata > Mammalia > Rodentia > Ctenodactylidae > Ctenodactylus > Ctenodactylus gundi. The sequence continues at coordinate 330,788 of PVKB01001970.1, forward strand.
TTTACTTTAAGATAACCAAATTCCCCCATGCTGGCACTGGAGTAGAGTACACACTCTCATGAGGGCTGGAACTGTATATTTAGGACTTCATGCAGTGCCTGGCAGAAAGTACATATGTGCTTCTTAGGTACCAATTTAAAGAATAAATGATTGAAAAAAAATACGAAGAACAAATATAGGGAGAATTACTAACCTGTAACATAATTCTACATCTTTTCCAACTTGTTATGATAAGAGATTTTTTCTACATAAGATTCTCTAATCTTTTTGAAAATGGATTCTGTTTACATATATTTTGTGAAGATGTACTATTCAAAGAAGGGGTCACCTGAACTTTCAAGACATTTCATAAGTAAGGGGTGTAGCATAGCATACTGTTAAGATGAGGAAGCAAAGGAGGAACCCTGGTTTCCATAAAGTGGAAAATGCCCATTATTTTAATCAGAAAGATCAGGTCAGCTGCTCACAGCTTTAATGCCTTTGGTCAGGCCACCCTGGGACAACAATATCAGAGACAATTGTTTCCCTTAAGTGTAACAGAAGAGCCAGAGAGCAGGTGTCTGCCCGGGAGAATTAAAGTTAGCTAACCCACCCTCAATTTAAGGCTTGAAGAAACCATCTCATCACTGTTACCACCTCTGGCTCTCACCCCCACCAACTATATGTAAAAAATATTTTTTTAAGTTGGCAAATTCAAATTAGATTCATTTTGAAAGACCATTGAGAATGTTGCAATGACCTTTGCAATAACCGGACACACCCTAGGGTCAGTAAAACAGACTTCAGAATTGCTGATTTTATGAGCACCTGACCTGCCAAACAAAAGCCAGCTGGAGCTCTGTCTATGACCTGCTGTCCTATCAGGCAGGATGGAACACAGCATAGAAAGACCTAGTTCTGCCACTGCTGTGTCACCCTGGACAAGTCGCTCTCCCTTTCTGGCTCTCTGCCTCTGAGCCTTTCGAGTGAGGATGATGTACGTTCTGGGATCCCTGGAGCTCCTTCTGGTCCTGGTGTTCTGTTGTATCATCTGTGTCCTTTAAACACAATACCCAAAATGGAGGACAAGAAAGAATGACCAAGAGAAGAGACTGCCACAGAAGGCCAGACTGCCAATAAACCTCCCTCCATTCCTGCCTGTTGAAAACTGTTTACTTCAATCTGCAATATTCCCATTTCTTGCTGGGTTGTCCCTTCTTTTTCTTTCTCTCCCCCCACCCTTTGTTTTTTTCGTTGCTCAAAAGCCACAAAACCACAACTCACCTCCTCAAAAATGGGTCATTTGGAAGCCAGAGCCGTCAGGGCGGTAGGTGTGTCAGGCCTGACATACTGGTGTATCTAAGTGAAGATGAAGCCAGGGCAAGCATGTGCTTCTCCTCCAGAAACCCAGTTTAAATCAATATTTATCCAACTGTATTTATAGTAAGTAGTGGTGGTAGGGAGGAAGGCTTGGGGTGGGGAGACAAGGGGGTTCTAAAACAGAACAAGCCACAATGACTGATGTAAATCTTTGCGGCCAATTCGTTTCTACGGGGCTTGTTGGGGGTTTTTCTTTTTCTTTTTTGGCAAAAGACCCAGCTTTTGATGAACCTGCTGTTGGCCCCAGTACCATAGCAACAGTCCCTAGTCTTCTAATATGCCCAGAGGACAGACTTGGGAAAGGCAGCAGGAGGGGGTAGTGTTTCCTAGGAGCCCTTCTTGAGTTAAGGCCAGAAGGGTTGAACAATTCTGAAAAACAAAAAACCCTCTCTGGTTGGCTATTATGTATCAGACTTCATTTCTAAACCTTTTCTAAGTAAGGTATGTATGTAGAGGATAACCCGGTACAATCAACAGGGCCTTACAAATCCCAGCTCTGCTGCACACTGCTGGGTGACCTTGAGCAAGTCATTTTCACCCGTCTGGACTTCATTCCTTGGCCGTAAAATGAGTACACGTGTATATGGTTCAGACCACAGGCTCTGGAATTACAGCCTACGTTGCAGACTCAGCTCTGCCACCCAACTCACCATGTGATCTTTGGGAAAGTTACCCGCTCCTCTGCTTCTCAATTTCTCACTCTGTGAAACGAGAGTAATAAAATTGCATGTGCCATAGGGTTGTCGTGAAGACCTGAGGAGACAACATGTTCATCCTCGTACTTAGTATGTAGTCCATAAATGGTAGCTCGTACAGCCATTATACAATGCTGTGAGCTGCTGCTGCTGCTGCTGCTGCTGCTGCTGCATGGGGTCACCCTCTTTATTTCCCTCTGTTTTAGCACTAAGTGTTTTCCCAGCCATCCACAAATAAAAATCCCATTTCTGCGTATGCCAATGGGAGAGTGCTCGGGTAGAAACTGAAGATACATGGGGAGCTGCAGTCCTGCCTTCAGAGCTGAAGGCCCCTCCTTTCCTCCCCCTAATTAGAATAGCTCAGTCAAGCCTCTCTAACTTCTTAAGGCCTTGTCCCTGTTCCCTGGCCCTCTTGACAAGGCATCCAGTCCCTAGGAGCAGTGGAACTCCAAAAGCCACATAATACTCTCAAAAATGTACCTTTAGCATTTACCAGTGGACAAAGAGATCATCTTTAAACTTGGGGTAAATGTTGAATCTGAGAAATAATAATTTAAGATGCAGAATAAGGACCTGATTTAACAGTACTCTTTGTACCATTCTCCTAAACACAAACATCCCCCTCCTATACCCCCATGATAAAACAACCAAATTGTAGAAAAAATATCTGTACCTAGTATAATAGATGCTTAATACATATTTGTGGACTGAACGAATTCATTATTTGGCTCCCTGTGCAGAAATATGAACACTTGAACAGTACTTGTCATCAAAGCCTTCCATTTTGGCACAAGTCGCCCTAATCCCCTCCCATCAAAGCCAGTAACTTACTCATTATCAAGGTCGTGGCTAATGACAATGCAGTTTTGGCTCTCAGGACCTCACCCATAATTTCCTTGTAGGCTCTTCCCCAAGGCTTCAGAAAGTCTGCGTGGTCTCAGGCCTCCAAATCTGATCACCATGCCAGGAAGTATTCAATCTAACTAATCAAGAAATTTATATCAAGTGTCTACTATATGCCCATGAATATGCATATCTAAATAACAGATGACTTAATGAAATATGGTAAGTGATTTTTTTACCCCTTTAATGCTAATAATCTCCCTATGAGTGCAAAGCTAATGCACAGAAGGCAAAATACTTGTCAAAGATCAGAAAGTTACTATCTATTCAGTACCTATTAGATTTCAAGTATTTGTTTAAAAGTAGCGCTTGACTTAGTTAATCAGCAATGATGCGAGGGTGGCACATCACTGTGCCCATTTTACAAAATGGAACCTCAGAGAGGTTACGTAATTTGTCCAAGGTCACGTAGGAAGCAATCGAGTGGGAACTGGGGCCGTGCTCCATGGGATTGCAAAGCTTGTATTCTCTCATCCACTGGGAATCACAAAACAGAACCAAGTGGGAGAAAACAGGTAATGAGGCTTGGAAAAGGGGGTGGGAACTGACGTAAGGCTTGAAAGGAGTGTAGGGGCATGAGGGCATCCTAAGATAGAATCAGAGTCCAACACAGACATTTGCAGGGATTCAAATGAACTGGCATTTCCTGGAGAATCCCTTGCCTTGCACACACGGGCTGACTTAACGTGAACACCTCCCCCAAGAAAAACTATCTACTGGAAATCACTCAGCACTGGGGCTCCAACTTGGTGAACGCTCCTTGTAGAAACCTCAACCAAGCAACGAAAAGCAGTTCGGGCTACCCTGGGAAGTAAGTCAAATTGCTGCCAAGTACTTCGCGAACAGTAAAAAGGAGCGTGCTAAGTCGTGACTAGAGGCTACTGGTGCATGTCGAGAAGGTTCCATGGAACCTGAAATAGACACGCTAGGGCCCACACTGGGCTCCGAGAGAAGAGCGTCCCTTTAAGAAGAGACTAGACCAGCTGGCTGCACTACAGCTCCCAGAGATTTCCTGGCTGGCATCCTGGTCCCGCCCCCTAGCCTCGGGCCTCAGCAACGCGTGACGTCAGAAGAGACGGGTGCTGTCAATTGGCTGAACGACGCAGCTAGGTCAAGTCCAGTCGGAGGCAAGAAGTTTGTCTCCATGTGGAAACCATGTGTCTCGAGCCGGGAGGGGGAGGAGGAGGAGGCGGAGAAACTGAGATCAAGTGATTACAGGGGGAACTCGCTGAAACGAAGGCGGGGAGCTGTGCACCTGAGCCGGCCAGCAATGCCCTTTACGGCAGCGACCTAAAAAAGAGAGAGATTTGGGTACCAAACAAAACCTGAGCCCCTCCACCTCTACGTAATAATTAAAAAGCTCAGGTCCTTGTTCCGTTCCAAAACCCCGGGACCTGGGAAAGGCTGGAACCCTATCGGAACGCCCCGATCCTTCTCCCTCCCCCAACAACGGAATGATGTAAGCGTTTCGGAAAGCCCAGCTCGGGAGCAAAACAAGCCCCGCTAACGCGGAGCGACCCGCAGCGCCCGAGCGCGGCGCACGCACGACCCGCCCCCGGCTCGCGGGGCTGCTGTGCACACGCGGACCGCCGTGACGCGCGGGCATTGTGTGCACTGAACAGAAAACAACGGCAAGCGCCGCCAGCTCCAAGAAGCGCCCCCAATAACACGAGACAGACGTAGGGCCCGCCGTTTTCCGGGTGGGGAGACGCAGACCGGGCGGGGCGGAGAGTGGGAAGGGTGAAGTGGCAGCGGCGGGCCGCCCCCGTTTCCGAGGGTGATAGGCGACCCAGCCGGGGGTCGTGCGGAGTTCGGTGGAGGTCACCCCTTCCTTCGGGAGCTGCTGGCGAGGGGGCAGAGGCCCGGATCTGGGGGCCCAGCTCTGCGTGGCGCGGCGCCCCACGCTCTCGGGGAAATCTGGGGGCCGCTGGCATCACGTCATTTAGAGCCAAACAGCAGCGGCGAAAGGAAACGAGAAAGCTAAAAATATTCCCGCGGGGAGCCGGCCAGAGGAGGGGAGCTGCGGGGCCCGGGGGCCGATTGTGCACACGAAGTTGACTTCGGGGCACTAGGGCTTCGGAGTCCTTCTTGGGGTCTGGCAGGTTCGCAGCGTGGATGCCCCGGGCAAGGGGCGGAGAGGAAGCTCCTTGGTTTCACCCGGTCTCGGGAGCCCCTCTCTGTCGCCACAGGGCCCGCCTCACACGGGGCAGCCCAGCCCGGCGCACCCGACTCTCTGCTTACGTGACTGGTGGCCACGCCGGAGCCCCGGCACGGGGTAAACAAGAAGGCGGCGGGG